>CAJHNH020004890.1:392500-447500 GCA_905116865.2 Candidula unifasciata
TCACTAATCTGGTAATCTTAGTTTCAGCATCATAGCAAACTGGTCACCCCATCTTTGCTCTGCTCCTGTGCCAACTAAAAACGCACAGAATGTTTATCACTGTCCCTTGGGGATAGAGTGACAGACTGCTGTCTCAGCATATGCACTAGCATACACACGCATTAAAACCAAACGGTAGCCATCAGAAGTGCCAAAACAAACAGTCCTACATTAGCAATGCAATTCATCATGGATGGTAACAGCAGTCAGTAACAGATAAGCAGTTGCACATGCGATCAATTTAAATCGCATTATGGCGCCACCAATATTGCGACAACAGGCATCGAGACATTTTGTGAATCTACAATTCACACCACCACGTTGGTCACAGAGAAAAACTTTCCAAATTAAATCCGTAACTCAGTGTCACGCCATGCACTCAGCTCAGAAGATGGGGGACAGAACTATCCTTTCATCTACAAATGAAGCAAAAATGTAATGGCCACTGTTTGGCAAAAGCAAAAAAAAAAATTTTTTATATAGTTTTTTTAAAGTTGCCACAGCTCACAACAGTGACTGTGGCTAGCATCCATTTTGACCGGAAGTAGTGAGGGTTTATTAACGGTCACTCCAGGGTTGCCCTCGAGCTGAAGAAGGGGGCTAAGGGCGTAACGCCCATCAGCAAGGTGTCGCCCCTGTACGACCTGACTGCCTTCGTTAACGATTGTGCATCCCACAACCATGCAGTTCTTTGGCACGAAGGAGACACCTTTAACTTGGGTGACTGTTCTATAACCGCAGTGTTCTAAGCAATCATTTTTACTGTCTCCTGTCTCCGTGTCAATCTCTTTCAATGCTAGTCCCAGTCCACGGCACTTCTACCCTTTTTTTTTTTTTTTCTTATATAACAAATTAATAATTTCTATTAGCTATGGCTTCTTGCTTTGTGAGAGAACTATCTTAGAGAGCGTGAACGCAGTTTCACAATCTCGACTTGGTGGTCTTCAAAGTCAGCAGTGTGCAATGTGATAGAAGACCATAATATTTTGATTTTAACAGTACCATTCAGAAAACTTAGGTGAAATATATCAGCTGTAATGGGGGATATTTTCCACTCAGTTTAGGATGGTTGGGGGGAAAGCCCAAAGCTGACCAAAAACACTGTGATAGTCCAAATACTTGGATTAAACGAGAATCTGGAGATAGGTGACTAACCACTAGTTATCACGGGGACCACGGTGATGCGACCCAAGGTCGCCACGGGAAAAGTAAAGGACCACCACGTGTTGTCACGTGAAAGGAACCCGTGGTATAAGTCAGACTTGACTCTGGTCAAGTTTAGTTTTGTGTCGACCTGTTGGAGCGAGAGGACGAGCGATTGAATATACGAATGTCTACGTGAGTGCCTGAGGAGAAAGGAGACCTGCCGACGAAATGTTAAGCTGAGATCGACCATGCCAGCGTGTGAGATGTCCAAACGTCAGTGTTGAATCCATGGGACCCATCGCTGCTTGAATGCCTGCAGAAGACTATTCGTTAAAGGCTGCGTGAGTTTGTGTACGAAAGCGGTTCAATTAGACATCGACTGGACGATTCTCTTTTGTCGTAAGTTTTAATACGTCAATAAAGTAATGTCTCGTAAGCTCACATCGGTGTCGGCTTGTGCCAGGTGTGTAAAGTGAAGCGTGTCAGAATATCATCCACCACACACGCATGAACACCGCCTAGACAACGAGTGAAGTACAAACCCATTCATTACAATTGGGGACTTGAAAAACGGAGATAACCGGGCAACAGAACAGCAACGGCGAGATGATATCATGAGCTGCTACTTGCCACGCAGACGTTGAAGGGCCATTAGAAGTCAAATGACTGATATATAAGTGACGGAGTCTGCCTGAGAGAGCACAGCTTGTGAAGTCACCGAGTAAAAACATCAGTTGCACAGTGAAAGCCGAAAGTTTTGATAGTTTGGTCAACAGAGCAACGAAAAGTGATACCGGAGACTATCACGTACACGCAGATGAGGTTCCATTGAAAGTCTAAACGGAAAAATCGTGATAGACGGCCATGTAAGAGACGATATCTGGTGAAACGCATAGTTGCTGGAATCACCGAACAGTTGCGACAAAAAATTTAACCTGTAACCGCCTGATGCTGGGTTATGTCATCACGTGGGTGAAAGGTTGAAGGACACGTAGACTGCCCTGGGTTACGTGGCACTTTGCGTCGTTCTGCAAATTCATCAAGAAGCCTACGAGATACAGATCAAATGGCTGTGTGAAATTTACGACGAAGAAATTGTCCACTACGCGTCAACAACGACAGCGCGCTGCACAAGAAAGCCAAAAAGCCACGAATAAATAAAAGGCCGAACAAAATATTTCACGATCAACGAGTCAACTGAGACTTCCGGGTCGCCATTCATCGCAGCGTGGATTGAGAAATATCTATCAACAGCGCTGAGAAATTGCCGTTAACCAGCAATCCACTAGCAAAAGCTAGCAGAAATTTCCTAATTTGCTACAACTGGCGAACTAGGTCACACAGAAAATCTGGGTCAGTGTGTTCAAGCGGAACTACAGGCGAACAGGTGTGAGATTGTCATCCGGACAGAATAAGGTAAACAGTAATTAAATTCAGGAAAACTGTGTTTAGGTTAGATATTCAGGACATATCAGATAAAGTTGGAATTTGTAGTAGTGTGTGATAATAAGCAGCAAGAAATATAACTATTATCGTGTGCCGTGCCGGGAAAAGTAACTTAATCCGATATATTTACAGTGCTTTTGTCAAGTGACGATTCTTCAAGTGTATTTAGACTATCGCAAAATTAATAGTGTTTCAAGTGACAGATTTCCAAGTGTGCGTACAATTTGGCGTTATTAATACACCTTTTCGGATTTACGTTAGAACCGACATCAATAGAACTAGAATTATTTATTAATTGAATTTATTTCATTATATTGCAATAATTTATTATTGTAATATTGATTTTTCTGATATTTTATTTATTATTAATTATATTATTATTAACTATTACTTGGTGGTTATATTATTTTACACCATAGTTATTTTTTTGATCTTGATTTATCAATTATTTATATTTTATACCAAAATTTATTTAGGTTGTGAGTATATTATTCTGAACAATATAATTGTTTATTGTTTATTTATTTCTGGTTGTAATTTTGGGCAATTATTGAATCAGTATTTATTTACTTCTGTAAATTTTGGGGGGCAAATATACCATTTCCATTTGATTTATCATCATCATCATTACTTTTTTCTAAAATTTGTTGACAAATTGTGTATGATTATTGGGATCATAATTTTAGAGAAGTTTGTATAGGACCAGTGTCATTTACTTGCAGCATATATATATTTTGTTACAATCTTTAATAGATAGGATCTTATAATTATTTACTATATTTATTTATTATTTATTTAATTTATAGATAATTAATTAATTCATAGGTGATTATTTAATTAAAATTATTTAATATTAGTATTTAATTATTTCATACGTAATTATTTAATTAAAAATATTTTGTATATTCATTTAATTAAATTAAAGGTGAAATAATTAAATATAAATTTATAAATTTAATAACTTTATTATTATATTAAATATAGTTTACGTAGGAAATTTAATTATTATTTATTTATTATTGTGAATTAGTTACTTGAATAATTATAAGGTGATTTATTGATTAAGTTACCTTTACATTAGTCCTACTTTATATATCTTATAGTGACAGCGGTTTCCAATCTAGTTACAGCTACATCTAGGCAAGGGTAGTTACTTAGTTTATAAATAAAATTAGATTTCATTAATTAATATTGTAATATTAGCTAATCCCTAAGTCGGTAGTTAGCGACTTAGTTTATTATTTGTTTATTTGAATTTGGTTAAATTCAATTGTTGTTGCGTCATCATTGTTGAGTGTGATAGGTATAACTGTAGATCAAAAGAAGGAGTAGCAGGAAATCTTGATCATCCTATTCAAGAATGTCGGGAATGGCAGAACTGGTTGCGATCGGGAAGGAGTTAGGCTTACAAGGCGAGGAGCTAAGGAAATTTGTGGACCAAAAGTATAAAGAAATGAAGGCAGAAGAGAGAGCAGCAGAGATGGAGAAGGAGAAGATAAGAGCTGAACAAGAGAAAGAGAAGGACAAGATAAAAGCAGAAGAGGAAAGAAACGAGAGGAGACTTTCGAGAGAACATGAGCTTCGTGTCAAGGAACAAGAGGGAATAGTTAGAGAGAAAGAGTTACTACTGCAGAAGGAACTAAAAGAGCGTGAATTAGCTCAACAAAAAGAGATGGAAGAGAAAAGATTACAACTGGAACAAGAGAGGTTGGCAGCGCAGATTAACTCAGATAAAGAGAAAGCAGAGACACAGTTAAGAAGACAAGAAATGGAAAATGAATCCAGAAGAGAAGCAGCACTAGAGAAAGAAAGATTACACGCCGAGGAAAAGAGGTTTAAGAAATACACTGGCATAGTACGAAACTTCTGTGAAAATGAGGATATATCAGCTTATATAACGAACTTTGAGCTCCAAATGCGGATGAACAAGGTTAACAAGGAAGACTATGCGATGATTTTTCAGAAACATTTGGGGTTTGAGCCACTTAAAGTGTTGGAATCAATACCAGAATTAGAGAAAATGGATTACGATCATATGAAGGAATACCTCATGAACCATTATAAACTCAATGCAATGGGCTATAGAAAACAATACGTTGGATTAAAGCCCAGGAGTAATCAAACGTTTGTAGATTACCTTGCTGAAGTGCAAAACACGTTTCAAAAGTGGGTTGATGCAGCGAAAGTTCGAAATGACTACCAATCTTTGGTAGACCTATTAATAAGGAGCAAAATTCTAGAATCGATTCCGGAAAAAATTGCCACATCTTTAATAAAAAGAACACCTGTAAATCTGGAACAGATTAAGCAACTTGGAGAAGGTTATTATAATGCCCATCCAGACATTTTTAGTTCAACAGTGAACGATGTCATTGAGTCAGGAGCTGCAGCATATCAGAAACCTCAGCAGGGAAGATACCCATTGAAAGACAAAAGATACAACAGGAAGAAAGTTAACACAATCAACTGTAGTCATTGCAACAAACAACATGGTTCAGACGCGATTTGCGATAAAAACCCAGCATACGCAATGAGGGTTCAGGAGCTTATTGCCAAGAGAAAAAAAACAAGCTCAGTGACTACGATAGAGTATTGAAATGTTTTTCTTGTTTATGTTATGGCCATGTACGTAATCAATGTGCTTTTAAGCGACAGATCAAAGAAGCACACGTGGCATATGGGTTGTCTGATGAAGACTCGGGGTCAGATACGTACGAGGGTAATGCTGTTGAAGTTTGTTGCATTAATGATAACTGCTTTGTCTGTTCAGAATTTCAAGCAGAGGGTAGCCTACCTTGCGGTCACCAAGTACCAGTCTACAATGCTAACATAGCACATGGCCAAGGTAGTTTAAAACTACACAAAGGCATGGTACATGGACGAACCATATCAGTCCTACGTGATACTGGCGCCACGATATCAGGAATTCGCCAGGCACTTGTGAGACCTGATGAAGTAACACAAAAGTTTGTAACCTGTAGAACATTTGGTGGAAATTTAGAAAGGTACAAAATAGCCTATGTTTTTGTTGCAACACCATATCTTAGAAAGAGAATTTATTGTGCCATGTTACCATCACCATGTGCAGATTTAATTATAGGTAACAGAGAAGACCTAGAAAAGGTATCTGATGATGACATCATGAAATGGGAGGTAGAAAACATTCCAGTAAGCACACATAATGAAACAGTGAATGAGGTGTCGTCAAACCCCACATCTTCTGTGAGTGTAATGAAAGAAAAGCAAGGGAATGATGTAACTCCAAACCCCGCATCCACTGTGGAAGTAATGAAAGATGAAGGTTGGAATGAGAGTAGTGGCATGAATGACATTATAGAAACTGGAAGTGTCCACGACATGAGAAACAGTAAGAAAGTAGAATGTATACATGAAGCAGCAGCAGTAACCAGGAGTATGACTGAAGATGAACGAAAGGACAGAGAAAAAGAGAGTGAGTTATTGAATGAAAATGTTTTTACAAATTTGGAGCAGTTAACTGCTAAAATGAAATTTTGCGAAGATCAGAAAAGCGACATGACGCTACAAAATTGTTTTACTTTAGTGAATGCACATGCCAAAACTGTAAAGAGTGCATCATGGAAATTTGTTTTGAATAAAAATATTTTGATTCGCTTGTACCAGAAAGGTCCAATGATAACGAAACAAATTGTCCTGCCAGAGAAATTCAGAGAGCAAGCCCTATCATTAGCACATGACTCTGTATTTGCTGGTCATTTAGGTATAGCAAAAACTACACATGCAGAGTGTTATCAACATTTTTTTGGCCAGGGGTCACCAGCACAGTCAAACGGTATGTGAAGTCCTGCGATATATGTGCTAGAACGACCAAGAAAGGGGTAAATCCTACAGCTCCCGTTCAACCAGGACTCACTGCACAAAGACCGTTTGAACAGGTAGCCATAGATATAATAGGTCCGCTACCTGTCACTTCTGCAAAAGGTAATAGGTTTATACTCACTTTGATAGACGTGGCTACAAAATGGCCGGAAGCAGTCCCTCTTAAGTATATTACTGCAGAGCACATACATGAGGCATTGATATTGATTTTTTCAAGGTTGGGATTTCCTGAAATCATAATATCAGATCGAGGTACCCAGTTTACGGCAGTGATAACAAAAGCAGTCACAAATCTATTAGGTATTAAACAACAGTTCACCACTCCATACCACGCCCAAGCAAATGGGTTAGTGGAAAAATTTAAATAAATCGGTAAAGACTATGTTATCAAGGATAACGTATAACAACCCCATAAACTGGGACAGTCTTTTACCAGCTGTGTTATTTGCCTACAGGGAAATACCACACAGTTCAACAGGTGTGTCACCATTCCAGCTCGTGTACGGAGCCAACCCTAGAGGCCGTCTAGAAGTGTACAAAAACTTAATTACTGGGAAAGATGAAAAAGATCCCAAAGTTCATGACTACCAAGCTGTTGTAAATTTAAGACATAAAATCATGACCGCATGTGAAGAGGCGACTAGGTCCAGTGCCCAGGCAACCGTAAAACAAAGATATTATGCCAACAGAGTGAGCAAGCTCATTGAGCTCGAACCGAACGATGATGTTCTGGTGCTATTACCCAAAAAGTCCGACAAGCTGTGTGTCGAATGGCAAGGGCCATATAAGGTAGTTAGGAAAGTGTCTGATGTAGATTGCGAAATACTATACAAAAACAATCTGAAAATTTTTCATATTAACATGCTTAAGAAGTATTTCAGAAGAGCTGAGATTGCAAATGCAAATTCATGTAATGTGATCGATGAAACAGCTACAGATGCAGTGGAGGAAGAAATTCCAACACCTGCCAAATCAGATGGGATCAACTGGAAGTCAGTAAAAATAAATGAAAGTCTTTCACAAAAAGACAAGAACAGCATTTTAAAATTGATTGATAAATACAAAAAAGATTTTTGGTAATAAACCTGGGAAAACTAATTTGATAGAGTACGACATCCAGTTGAACTCAGCTGTTCCTGTCAAGTCAAGAAATTATACCATACCAATCCATTATATGGATAAAGTTGTTGAAGAGTTAAAACAACTCCAAGAAGATGGTATAATTACTGATTCAAACTCTGAATATAGTTCACCCATGGTGATAGTCAAAAAGAAAGACGGTAACTTACGACTGTGTGTCGATTATAGGAAGTTGAACGAGGTTACCTATCTTGAAGAAGAACCTATACCATCAACTGACGATACCATTCAACAGTTACATGATTCAAAATATTTTACAAAATTAGATTTGTGTAAGGGATATTGGCAAATCCCCATGACTCCAAATGCCAGTAAGTACTCCAGCTTCCAAACACCTTTGGGGTTAAAACAATGGTTGAGAGTTCCTTTTGGATTATTAAATGCCCCGAAAATTTTCACCAAAATGATTCGAAAACATTTGGGGGATATGGAAAACGTGATCGCCTACATGGATGACATCTGCATCCACACGAAAGATATACCTGAACATCTGGTAACATTGGAAAAAGTGTTTGTAAAAATTCAGGAAGCAAACCTGACAGTGAACCCATTGAAATCTGAGTTTTGTTTTATGAAAATAAACTTTTTAGGTCATGTTGTTTGCGAAGGAAAAATCCTAACTGATCATAACATTGTGTCTAAAATTCTGAATATTGAAAAACCTAAGACTAGAAAACAATTACAATCATTGTTGGGGTTAATAAACTATTATGGCAAGTTTATTAGTAATTTGGCAGCTTTAACTGCACCATTGTCGGAACTGTTGAAAACAGAACAATTTAGGAAAAAAGATTGGAATGAAACTCATGACACAATTTTAGAAAAAATTAAACATTTGTTTTCAACACCACCAATCTTGAGACAGCCAGATCCAAGTAAACATTTTTTTTCTACAGACAGATGCTAGTGGACACACCATAGCTGCAATGTTAGCACAGAAAGAAACAGACACTCTTCTTCCAGTTTTATATTGGTCACAAAAACTAACATCTACACAGCAGAAGTACAGCACATTTGAGAAAGAAGCATTAGCATTAGTTCTGAGTCTGAAGAAATTTCAAAAATATTTATTAGGGAAAGAATTCACTATCTTAACTGACAATTTAGGTCTTACTAAATTGATGACCATGGAGTCAACAAACAACGCTAGAGTGTACAGATGGGCTTTATTGATTGCACAGTTTAAATTTAAAATACAGCACATCAAAGGCATCCATAATCACCTGCCTGATGTAATGTCAAGATTGTAGGTCTTATTATAGTATGTATGTTGTGATTGTCTGAAATGTTATTGTTGATCGACACATGATTTTTATATATGTATAAATTGTATATATATCATGTCATTGTGACAAATACTGGACATAAGACATAAGGTGACGTGACGAAATAGTTAGAATTAGATATGAATATTTATTAAATATAAAATGTAAACAATATTTCGAAATTATTAATGCAAAAGTTGTGACGATTAAATATGCTATTTAATGTTTTGAATATATAATATCACTCTATAATTGAAATGTATACAGGAAATTTAAGTGATACATTGTAATATTTTTGAAAACGTAAAGGGAGATAATTATTAGAAATGTAATAGACTGGTGGGAAATCACTATAGGTAGGGGAGATAAAATCCATATCACCTATAAGGGGAAATAAATGAATATCCAATGGAAATAACATCAGTGGATGTTCGGTGAGTATAGTGGCAAGGGTGGGACTTTACGGGTTTACATTATTGTTCCATAGCCGTTATGGATTTCCGCACTTGGAAGAGTAGTGCCTGGGGTGATTTTCTGTCGTTTGACAGACTGTGGGATGAGGTGGGAAACGCGTAGAGCCTTTATGGTCTTCCGCAATTGAAAGAGTATTGCCTGGGGTGTTGATTCCATTACGCCACATAATACTCACTGGGCATGACAACTGACAAAGTTCCAAAGGAAAAACATGAATTACCCAAAAGGGGTGGAATAAATTTTTTACCCATGATACCAGTGAAAATACCCAAACATTACATAATATATACTCCTATCCATTAACGATAATGAGGGGAAAAAAAAAAGTAAACTTTTTTTTTTATACGGGGAAGGGAGAATGTAATGGGGGATATTTTCCACTCAGTTTAGGATGGTTGGGGGGAAAGCCCAAAGCTGACCAAAAACACTGTGATAGTCCAAATACTTGGATTAAACGAGAATCTGGAGATAGGTGACTAACCACTAGTTATCACGGGGACCACGGTGATGCGACCCAAGGTCGCCACGGGAAAAGTAAAGGACCACCACGTGTTGTCACGTGAAAGGAACCCGTGGTATAAGTCAGACTTGACTCTGGTCAAGTTTAGTTTTGTGTCGACCTGTTGGAGCGAGAGGACGAGCGATTGAATATACGAATGTCTACGTGAGTGCCTGAGGAGAAAGGAGACCTGCCGACGAAATGTTAAGCTGAGATCGACCATGCCAGCGTGTGAGATGTCCAAACGTCAGTGTTGAATCCATGGGACCCATCGCTGCTTGAATGCCTGCAGAAGACTATTCGTTAAAGGCTGCGTGAGTTTGTGTACGAAAGCGGTTCAATTAGACATCGACTGGACGATTCTCTTTTGTCGTAAGTTTTAATACGTCAATAAAGTAATGTCTCGTAAGCTCACATCGGTGTCGGCTTGTGCCAGGTGTGTAAAGTGAAGCGTGTCAGAATATCATCCACCACACACGCATGAACATCGCCTAGACAACGAGTGAAGTACAAACCCATTCATTACATCAGCAAGTACATCATAACTATCATCATCATTGTCCTGTAGTGGCATTGTATTTCATATAGGGCTCGCAGTTAATTTCCCCATTCTGTTCTATTTTGTGCCATCAATTCAGTATTATAGACGGAATCCAGAACAGCATCTTTGGCATCTCTCACCGTCGTTCGTTTCAGAGTTTTTTTTTGTGGGAGTCCTCGCCTCCTTAACCCATTTACTTCCCATTTTAATACCGTTCTGGTAATCTTCTGCTGGTTTCCTCGCAGGATGTGTCCAGTGTTACAACGCCCTCTTCTCTGCCTTCTCCGATATTAGTGGCTGTCCAAAATGTCTTTTGTTACTACGCCTCTATTGAATTCGTCTCCTTTGATGTTCATTTTCCTGGGGCACTTATTTCCGAATGCATTTAACTTTCGTTCCGTTTCGTTACTGGTTCTACAATTTTCACTGGCATATATTAAAATGTAATAGCATTAAAAGTGAAAATACGTAAGTTGGCTTTAAAACTATGTACATTACGTAGGCGTCCGTGGCTTAGACTTTGCCAACACGCATTCGTAATGCCGGGTTCGATCCCAGCTGCAGATCATTCGACAGAAGACCATCTTGCGTTGGTTTTGACAGCTGTACCGAGTGCTAACCGTTCATGGCAATGGCAAACTACTAACTGTAAATCTGCCGAGAAAAACCACAACAGCCAAAATGTGATAGGCTGGTTCTGCAACGTCCTGTAAAGGATACGTAACTAACTTTTAATAGTATGTGGAGCTGCACAGTAAAATCACACAAGAGGCAATAAACAATGGGGATGATTTGTGACCTACTGAAGGGCACATGCAACTCGCCTTTAGCTTGGTATTTCTGTATTCTACATTTTCAAAGTACACAGCGAATTACTGAGCGAAGATAAGTTATTTCACAAAATATATGTAGATGACGAAATAATACAACATATACAAACCATGTGTTAACGTCAGGAGCAATGCAAGGCACACAACGGACATAATGCTTCAAACAAAACGACAAAGTGCCAGACGAAATCTGTAAGCAAACTTCTGCAGACTGTCACTGCACATACCCGCACAATCTCCACACAAACATATGGTCTAAGCGTATTACTGCGTAAACAACAAACTTATTGATCTTTCTTTACCATTAGTCGCTGACATCCACGCTGACACACACTTGCTCGGGGCCAATCATTCTTGCCATTATCACAAGTACATGTGCTGCGACAAAAGAAAAACCAGAGATAGAGAAATGACCACACGCGATGTACAGACAATCCCAGAACCACCATCCGCACTGTCATGTCTTGCAACTAGGAAGCAGTTTTGTCATATATGGATCTGACAAGTCGACTTATAACAGTTGCTGCTGTCATAGCTGTGAAGTGTTCGGTTGTCACACATGCTAGCTCAAAAGATATCAGGCGGGGTGGCCTAAAATACCACTTCCCTGACATCTGTCCTCAGATAATTCCTTTAATTGTCTGGTACCCATTTTTATGAAGCTGGGTCGACCCCCTAGCCGTATTAGTAAGAGGAAATCCGATCATTTAGATTAAACCTCCGTTTACTGAGTGTGTGTCTGCGTGTGTGTGTGTGTGTGTGTGTGTAAATAATGAGATATAACAACACAATAAGGGTTCTGTGTGCGGTTATACATACCACTGCCCTTTCTTTTGCTGTTTACCCCTCCAACGGAGCATAGACCCTCAACAAACTCACAACATTTCGTTCGTTCTACGCCATCGCCTGTAGCTCACTGTACGAGTAGAAAATCCTACAAGGCATGTCATCACAGCAAACTAATGGTTTGGTTAAGGGCTGCCCACTTTATCTCGTAAAACACTGTAACTAGAAGAGCTACCAACTATGAACAAGCGTACAGTATAATAAACAAACATAACATTTTACCTGAAAATAACCACAGAGACGCTAACAACAATTATGTAACCGTTTCCGCGTCTTTGGTTCAAGTGCTGTCCCTACGAAAGGGAGCTGGTTGCAGTAGAAATGTGCACCAACCGCTGTCATTGCTAGTAGAACCAGGTGATGCCTCAATCGCTTCTATTCTATAGTAAACCCCCTATTTTCTTTCAACACCACAACAGGAACACAAAGCTAGCTAAGTTTTTGCGTATATTTAACATTAACCGGCTGTGGGCACTAAAATATGTCTTAAACCGCGCTTATCTAGCTTTTTTTTCAGCTATTAAGAGATTAAAATAAGTTATACATATCTTTGTCTTTCCCGTCTGTCATATTATAATTGTGTGCAATATACTGCCCTAATTGTGTCAACAAAACTCTTGACCTGTGGTTCAAATTTGAACTTATGTAACAAGGTGGTCAATCAATCAAATTGTTTAGAATAAACAGATGCAGAATGCATGGAAAACCTGTGCAAACTGATCACCAACTGTTTCCCTTCGCATTCCATCAACTGAACAAAACATACACAGAATAAACACACCAGTATCGTTGAAATCTACTCACAGCCGCAGGATGAGGGCGGTGGAGGATTGAATGTAAACATGGTGCCCACGAGGACTGGATGTTATTTGCTGGAGTATATTAGAAAGCAGATTTACATTTCATTTCTAGATGGTGTTGATTTTACGGTGACGGATGGGGAAGGCAGATTGTATACGGAAGCAACTGTATGAACAGCTTTTGTCTCCTGGAAGATGGCATAAACAAACATGACAAGGCAGAGTCCATTAAGGCTCTATATCAGGGTTATTCACCTGGAGGCCCGCGGTAGAATGCGGCCCGCAGAGGCCTAGCAAGTGGCCCGTGGTTCACTGCCAAATGTACTGTACTTATGATCTTGATATGCTTGGAGTCGACCCTAAGACCTCCAGATGATCCGAGCTGACATTACGTATGAACCCTGAATTAACTTAGTTGAACAGCCCTGCTCTACAGCTGCTGTTTCTGTGTTCGCTCTTAAGGGCTGTTGACATGTGTTGTGATTTACAGCTAGGCTGTGATATATGCGCATTTTAGGTCAACACATTCAATTTCATTGACACTGATGGATTGCCTTTTACGACATGCTTGTTTAAATTACAGCTGATCAGACAAGCTTGTCTAGGATGAGAATGTGTGATCTGTCATTCATAACTGAATACTATAGTTGTTATTTTGGCGTAGTAGATAGGGAAAGTAGCCACAAACATGCTAACTACTTAGTTCTCTTTATGCCTAGTGGCACAAGAGGCTTCAGAGAGGACTTTCCGCCCTGTGCAATCTTCAGTGCCAAAGATGCAGAACTTTGTTCATTATCCATCGTTCGTCTCCATGTTGTATTTGGGCGCATCTTCTTTCTCTCTTTTTTTTTTTTTTTTTTTTGAGTGTCACATGAGAGTTGTTTTGGCAGTTATATAGGGATTCATCCTCATAACGTGGCGAAACTATGTCTATCTCCTCTTGTTATCATACTGTCTATAGTGTTTTTGGTTTGTGACTTAAAGTAGTTTAGTATTTGAGATAATTCTACGAAGACATGTGTATTGGAAGATGGATAGCTTGTGCGCATCTCTAGTCATTCTCCGGCATTCTGCTCCCTAAAGAAGAACTGGCTGCGTTCGTGATAAAATGACATCATGACAGCGCGTGCTTACAGGGACAACTCAACTAGAGAACAATGAGCTAAATGTGGAAAATCCGGCATACAATTCTACACGTAGTCAGAAAAAGAAAAAAAAATGAAACAAAGCAAAGCTAGTCACAGAGCACAGCTGAAAAATAAACAGATATAGTTTTGTAGAGTGTGAACTACAGAATCTCTTAAATCAGAGAAGAAAATTGGGCCACGTCGTAACAACAGGAAATATAAAGGGGGAAGAGTGACGGGGAGGGTCAAAGAGAGACGTTGTCGGACAGTCTGAAATCACAGCATGAAAGAACACATGCATCATGGCATGAAAGAACACGTGTATCAGGGCATGAAAGAACACATGTATCAGGGATGACATAGTATATGAGACAGAAGAGTGTACAGACATGCTAGTCAACGCCATACGGCATGGACTAGGAAAAGAAACACCTACGTATACTCTCTCTCTCTCTCTCTCTCTCTCTCTCTCTCTCTCTCTCTCTCTCTCTCTCTCTCTCTCTCTCTCTCTCTCTCTCTCGTTGCCTCGCTTAACCAAATTAAAGTTCGTTCGTTGGTTCGTTTATACATTCACTCTTATTCTTTCTCTCTCAATCCTTTTGAAAATAAAGTTCGTTGTCTCCCCAGTTTCAGAATTTATGTGTCTGAATATGTACGACAATATGTGCGTTCGTTAACTAAAAGCAAACAAGAGAGAAAAAAATCACTGGAATTAAAAAGGTAACCGCAGATCATGACTGTTATATAAAGCAGCTTAGGTGCGCGCTGGGCACACGCACACACACACACACACAAAACTATCTAACAAAACAGGCTAGCGAATACAGCTGCAATGTTTGCTTACTGTGTGTGAATATCAAAGGCGCTAAAAGTACGGAAGCGGAAAGATAAACAGCGGCAATTGTTTTTCGTGTGGAAAAATAAACAAGTGTTATTATAGGCTTCAAGTCTGTCACAGAAAGTTAGCGTGGTCCCTGGACAAAGCCAGCTCTATTCCAACTGGGACAGTGCTGCAGTCGTTTGTGGCACTGGTCTAGCCAAGGTCGGCAACACTGTCTACAGGAGGAGGTCATTACTTTTTGGTGTTCAACAGTTTCGTAGGCGTAGTTACATAGCTGGCACTCTGGGGAGTGTTGTAGCTGTATTCTGTTTAGATGTCCACTGAGTGGAGTATGTTGTGTTCTGAGTCTGAAGATGGTGGCCTGGTCCCTTCTTGTTAGATGTTTAATGGTAGGATCAGAGCCAGCCATATGTCTATAAACTTCTCTTCCAGTGACTTCCATGGATGGCTTAAGCACGGCTTTCTCTATTTATAGGCCAAACAGGTCAATGGGGATTCCCGTTCTTGTGCAAGAATTGAGTCCCTCTGCGTCCACAGTTTTTATTGAGGAGATGTATACACAAATTAAACTACAGTTTCATTATTTTTCGACATATTTTATAGAACTATGCGTCATTTTTAAGGTAAATAAGTGTGCCAATTAAATATAACAATAAAGGCTCTTACAGACAAACAAAAATGCTTTTGCTACAGTCAACAGGCAACATAAACATCAATAAAGTTTAGATATAAACTAAACGTTGTTCCAGCAAAAGTAAAGAAATATCAGTGCTAACTCTTTGATTCTGAGAGGGTATTGTTGGATCAGAGGAGCAGGGGTGGGGGAGGGGGTTAAATTTGTACTTTATCAAATTTAGCGCATAAAAATACTGCTATGAAACATACACATGTCAAACATAACAAAAATATAAATGATTGATGGTTATTATTAGTAGACTACTACAACATTTAATTATACTGTTATTTAATATTTAGTGAACAAGCACAATCAGTATGAAATTGATATGTGCAATACTTTTTTCACCCAGAGTAGTTTTCTTAACAGTACTTAAAGTACTACTAAATATGTATCCTCAAGGTACCAACAGCACAAACAAATTTGTCCAGTTTCATCTGTTTGGATGAAATCAATTCCTTATCATTTGAATTTTTTGGTAACTGTTTAAAATACATCACACATATTTCTAATTACTGCATGCAACAGTGCGTATAAGTATCATGAATGGTATATTATTTTAAAGGTAATTAAAGCAAATTAAAAAAAAAAACATATAACTGCAAATTGCTGAGCAACTTACACATATCAAACACAAAAATCCCCTTATAGATACCGAATCTTGTTGTTCAAAACTGTCTGGAACAAGACTAAAGCCAAGAATAAAATGAAGAACCAGAAGTTTCTGCCAGAGTATACAGTCAGTGTTCGCGAAGCAAAAGCCAATTTAAAAAAAAATTAACATAGACCGTACAATTGCAAATATGCATAAAAAGTGGATGAACAACGAGAAGTTTCCGAGCCAGTGTTCGCGAAGCAAAAGCCAGTTTACAAAAATTAACACAGATCGTACAACTGCAAATATGCATAAGAAGTGGATGAACAACCAGAAGTTTCCGCCAGAGTTTACAGTCAGTGTTCGCGAAGCAAAAGCCAATTTACAAAAATTAACACAGCCTGTACAACTGCAAATATGCATAAGAAGTGGATAAACAACCAGAAGTTTCTGCAAAGAGTTTACAGCCAGTGTTCGCGAAGCAAAAGCCAGTTTACAAAAATTAACACAGACCCTACAACTGCAAATATGCATAAGAAGTGGATGAACAACCAGAAGTTTCCGCCAGAGTTTACAGCCAGTGTTCGCAAAGCATAAGTCAAATGGTTAAGGATTAATATTATTAGTGTACTTCTACAACATATAATTATACTGTTAGTCAACTATTAGTAAAGAGGCAAAGAGTGACTTGCTGTGAGAGGTTAGTTAGTAAATATTGTTTTTATCCACTTACCCAGAGCTCCGACATATCTTGACACAATTTATCCACAGTGTAGTTGCACCATTTATGCATAGTCAATATGAAAGCAATAGTTTTCTTCCAACACAAAATAGTTTGCACCTGAGAACTGTCGATATTCTCCAGATCTGGCTTCTAAATTACCTGTTTGTATTTTCCCCAACAGTAAGTTTCCCACATTCAAAGTAGAAAAAGAATAAACAGCCAGTTCCCAAAAATCAAAACTACTGACTAGAACAGTGACACACACATCACAACACGACTGTCTTCCGTGAATTTAAATTCAAATTGCTGTAATCTAACAGCAAAGTTTGAAAATCTTGTATATCCACTTCACAACATCCACTTGTAGATTTGTAATACGAATTCATTCAGAGCACAGAACTTTGTAAGCACATTAAAATGTCACACAATGCAACACATGGAAAGGGCTAACACTAACCAGTTTTCGAGGGACTCCATCCAAAAAGTCACGTGATTTAGTTAGATAGCGTAATCTAGAGAAGGCGGTGGCTTAAGACAGTGGTATGGAGGTATATCATCAGTGGAATTAATTTAGATCACCAAAGACCGAGATCTGTGGAGATGCATGAACGCCTGCGCCAGCTGGCAAGGCATGTGATGATGATGATTTCTGCCTGAATAGTTTAGTGATAATAATATATGTAGGTTTACCACGCCGACATAAATCCCAAAATCAAACACAACGCTCAGCTAGGATGCTCAACCAGTGAAAGACATGCCGGGATACAAGCAACAAGTCAGAAAGAATTTTTCACAAAGACAGTAATACTATCATTTTAGTTGATACACTGTCAAACATAGAATCGTCATTCTGTTGTTTACATCACAAAGACAGTAACACTATCATTTTAGTTGATACACTGTCAAACATAGAATCGTCATTCTGTTGTTTACATCACAAAGACAGTAACACTATCATTTTAGTTGATACACTGTCAAACATAGAATCGTCATTCTGTTGTTTACATCACAAAGACAGTAACACTATCATTTTAGTTGATACACTGTCAAACATAGAATCGTCATTCTGTTGTTTACATCACAAAGACAGTAACACTATCATTTTAGTTGATACACTGTCAAACATAGTATCGTCATTCTGTTGTTTACATCACAAAGACAGTAACACTATCATTTTAGTTGATACACTGTCAAACATAGTATCGTCATTATGTTGTTTACATCACAAAGACCTCGCCGTGGCTTCCTCCATTCTGTTATATTTTGTGCAGTTTGAAGATATATTGTAGGGATACGGATCCAGTCCGGTACCTTGCCTTTTGTGTCATCATCAGCGTAAAGTTTCTCCTTGGACCTCCTTGCTTCTTAAGTAATACTCCCCCACACCCCCGGGGGGGGGGGGGGCATCTTTTCCCCAACTGTAGTGACTGTTCTGTGATTCTGTTTCCATGTGGCTTCAAAATGTGCACATAATATCGCTTTCGTATTTCCCTCATGGTTCTCGCAGTTCTATAATCTCTTCGCTGCCTTTCTTGAATTCATAACATTTAACATTAATTTCATCTCTTATTTGTTTGTGAACATGTTTCACCTTTGTTCAATCTCTAACCTGAAAATAAAAAACACTCACTTACACACGCACGAACAAGTGCAAAGAAAACATGGACACACAGACCGAACGCTTCAAGCGCTCAGATTACCATAAAGAAGTGCAGGCAATGAATGAACACCCAGTCAACAGTCCTGATGTTGTTTGGCTTCACTAGAATGTCTCACCTCCTCGACTTGCTCAAGTGAGAACAGCCACAAGATCGTAGATGAGACAGTAAGCAAAAACAAAGCATTCTTGTTTCTCCCCAGTGAAGGAGATAAACTTGCAAATTAGGAGCTGTATAATTTGGTTAGTCTTGTTCCACATTTTAGATTAGACCGGTCCCAACAGACATCCGCACATTTCTGCTCACTAGTCTAACATCATTAAGGACTAAGACTCGCTTCCGTCTTCAGCGGGGTAAATGTGATTAAATACAATTGGGAGATAGATGTTGTAGGGAAAGTAAATAGAGTCCACTGGGTACTAGTTGTCACCAGATAGTACACTGTCTACATGCGGATGATGATGACTCTGTTGAGTGGAGATAGATGGGCTGTGATCTGTCTCTGAAGTCCAGAACATTATCATCATTAAATAGCGTGTCGGTAAGCTCGGGAGATTATGGTCTGCCATTTTACACAATCAAGGTGACCGGAATCGAGTAACCTTTCTATTACCCTCTTATTTTATCTGTTCATAGGTCCACCAGGTGCCGTCTTCACAGTGACGGCTGACTGCAATGGATCTTCAACGCGTCACTCGTTCGGGTAGTTCACTCCTAGATGCTGTTCGTCAATTTTTTTAATGTTATTATCCCACTTGTATCGTTCGTTTACCACTTGCCACACTGCCTTCAACTATTCTTGATAGTGTGGTTTTATTACATCATTTAAAGTAGTCGAAATACGACCCATGCCATTTAAGGATGCAACGCAAGAATCTATTTCAATGACTTCCTGTTGTCTTCAAGTCTGCCGGTTGTCATGCAGTTTCCATTGCCGCTCACAGAACCGAGATTCCAGGCCTACTACACACCTTCTTGCGCTTCCGCCCATTCATCAACATCCTTATCATAAACAACATCATCATCATGCATGTTAGTCTACTTTCCAGACTTTCCACCCACAATTATTCGCCCTGTGTCACTCTCTAATTCTGAAGATCAGCATTTTTTTTTTTTTAACAGAACAAATGAGAATTCGCAAAGCGAATGGCTCGCCGCCAAACGAATAAATCGATGCAGAGGCCAATCCTGCCGGCGCGAGCCAACCAAGAGAGAAGAGCAGCCGATAGCGTGTCACTAGACATAAAACATTTACAGTCAAACTGAAAGCTAAAATATTGTAGATAAAATATTTTGCACATAAACTTGGGGACTTCAACATATACCGAAATAGGAGTAATGACAATGATGACTTTGTGAAAGAAAGCAATGCAGTTATCTACGCCAATATATTTCTGCAAGGAATGGCGTATTCTGCGCAGGACAAAATCACAAATACAACTACCATCCGCCCCAAATCCTTCTTTATTCATTAGTTTCCTCATTTTCAAATATAACTTTTATCGCTTGTTATACTGCCCTTTCTTTCGGTTACTTACATTGCTGTTATCTAATAACACATCGAACATAACCATTTATAGCTTCATAAATATTATGAGAAATTGTGTAAATGGCTTCTCATTAATTTTTTTTTTTTTTTAATTTTCCTATAGGATGTTTAAAAAATGTGGAAGAACAGTTAATTTAGGGCTAATGTAAAATATGTAGTAGTTAATTATATTATACATAAATATGAGAGGCTAGTATCTTTCAACAGGAAAGATCGTTCTCGCGGCTGTCAGACAAAGGTTTGAGAGTCACATCATGGAAGAGAGTGAGGTAGGGGAGCCCCAACCCTCCCCCCCTCCTCCCTCCCTCCCCAACCCCCATGACAAATATCAAGGAAGGCCAGACAACACTGAGATGGTCCTAAAAACAGATATACCGATTAGCAAAATAAGGCCCAGGCAAGGTTTCTAAAATATTTTATGAGGAGAAATAAACTTGAGCAGTTGGTGACAACTGGTAAACTTGACAGGAATAGGAGAAATGGGAAGATAGAGAGATCAATACCTGGATGGCTGACATTTCGGCGTGACATACAATGGCGGCTAGCGGTGAGCCAGGTCAAAAAGTATCTGTAGATCGTATTCCTACATTGTGGATTCCTACTGTTTATTCATCGAGTTCACGTGAATTTCGCAAAGCGCATCAACGTTTGTATAACAAACAATGGAAATCATAGTGATGAAATTCTCTGATTTTCCAATTGAAAATTTAAAAAATAATGAATTTCATTTCTTGACTGTGGGAGTCATGGCAGCAACTAAAGCAATAGTCTGGCTAGAAACACAGACTTCTACCTGGGCATACTTCCTCATACTTCCTCACCGACTCAAGAGGATCGAGAAGGGTTACATACGAAGACAATGGGTGGAGTCCCTAAATAGATCTGGGCTGACAAAAATCAGCTTAATATTTGTTCCGGGGTATTCTGGTGTTCCGGGCAATAAATGAGCTGATAGACTTGCAAGTGATGCTCACGTGGGAAACAAATGAGCAATGGCCAGGATTGATGTTCTGAATGCTTTCGGAGAGGCGGCTCGATTAAACGAATCAAGTAATGATTATGAATCTGCAACACTGGCGAGACTACATGAACATAACATCAAAAAGGGGTGAAGCCATGCAAGAGCGCTACACAAAGGCCTACTGAAGAATAGTAAACCAAAACAGAACTGGTGTCATAAGCCACTACACGCTGAGGGAGATACTGAAGAGGGGATCTGAGCACTTATGGACTGGATGGCTAAATGTGTGGTGATGATAGTCAGTCGACTAAGAAAGTATTTTTTGAAAAATATGTAATTTTGGGATTCGCCGTGGCGCAGAGGCTAGACGCCCGCGTGCAGATCGGAAAGTAGTGGGTTCGCTCCCTGGCGGAGCAGGACTTTTTTCAAAAATAACCTTGACTCCCAGGTCGCCCCAGCTTAAGTGGGTATAGGGTACAGTCCCGAGAAGTAAAGGCGACCGGCGTGATGCTGACCACATCCCCCATCTTGTGTCTACTGGTTCATTAAAAAATATAGGTCTAGCCCTATATACCCTATACGACTAAAGGCGTGGAAAAGGGACCTTAACTTGTTTTACTTACTTATATATAATTTTGCTTTTTACTAACCTTTTACAAAAAGAGGTATATGGCCTTAGACTAGTATAATTGTGAAAACCCAGAGCAGCAAAGCATGGATTAATTCAACTCCTCCTGTTTATTAGACAAATGGAAGATTGCATTGTCTGGTTAGCTTTGTCTACTGTACAGACCGCCTTTTAATCTAGACATTTGATTCTATATTTCTACAGGATGCAACATGAAACTCTAGCTTCAACAGTTTCGTATCCTCGATTAATCATAAACACGTGATCTTATTAACCCTATCTGGGCCCGTAGTCGTCATCAAGTCTCCTGGCGTGGACGTTTGGACAGACTGCTGCCATTCTTTTTGTTTTTCTTATCCCAGTTAGAACTAGGCATTTTTATCACTCTCTCCCCTTCTCTCCCCCCTCCCCACCTTCTCTCTTCCCTCTCCGTCGTTTATCTTTTTATACGTGTAATTTTGCGAAAGTATACTGAGAGAAACAGAAAATTGGGGGGGGGGGGGGGGAGGTGGGGGAAATTAGTCTTGCCCTTAATCTAGCCTGAGAATCTGAGAATATACAATAAATAACTTCACTAATAGATATAATTTTTAATGGCAACGCAGCATAATACGGGACATAATAGGACTTGAAGCGGTCGGCCGATGTAATACAGGGTGAAATCGTGTAGAAAGGTTGGTCACGAGGAAAAAAAGAAACATTACAGTCACTGCCCCAAATAGCAGTCTTGATATCATTCACACAAGTCGAACGGGATCGTCTGGAGTTGTAGAAGATATACACAAGTTAATGTCGTATTTCACGGAAACAACATTACATACAGACTGAAACATGGAATGTACATATTTCAACTTGGGCTGTACCGAATAGTGATTTTCACTATTCGGCCGAATATGAATAGCGGGACCAACTATTCGGCCCAATGCAAATAGTGAATCTGTCGCTACGACAAACTTAGGCAACAGCAACTAGTGTGGTAATGAGAGAGTTATTTCAGTACATCTCAGTGTATGCAAAATGGGTATAAAGTAACCACTATTCGTATTCGGCCCGACCGCAAGTATTCGGCAGAATACCGAATAGTTATAAGGTCCACTATTCAGCTCCGAAGCGAATATGAAGCGAATACTCGGTACAGTCCTAATTTCAACTATATTAAAAGACACAGTACTGTTATAAAAACCATACTGAATGGAATAGCTGAAGGCAAGCCAGCAATTTGGAAGATAACCACAGATGGACAAACAGCGGTCTCAGAGAGTGTACAACAAGAACGAGAGACAGAGCTTAGTTGAGATTCGGTGCAGCTAAACAGTTCACTCATTAAATGGTTAAGCAACTGACTAGTTAAGTACACTACCATCCCTGTATAATCACTGTATGGCATTAAGGGCCCCCAATTGCGGAGAAAAAGGGGAGAGGGGAGATTTACTATAAACTTTCTCCAGATAGGGCCTTGGGGCACTTCCGCTCATGTGCAAGCCGTAAGGCGAACAACGTGTGTTATTTTTCAGTCACCTAAAAGTGGGACTGTGATTTCTTACTTGTGTAATTATACTGCTTTCTATTTCCGAAACAGTCTGTTCTAAAGTTTTCAATATTATTAGCTATGCCTGCGAAATGTTCCGTGCCTGACTGTCGCTCGAATTATAATAATACTTCAAGTGGATATGTGAGTGTGTTTAAATTTATTTAGGATTCTCTTTTAAGAGCGAGATGGCTATATAAAATTCCACGTAAAAAAAATTGGACTTCTGGGAAAACCAATGTGGTATGTGTGAAACATTTTCGTACGTCAGATATTACTGTATCAGATAAATACACACAAATCTGGAGTAGAGCATAGAGTAACTTCTTTGTGTGATTCGCTTTGGATTTAAGTGTTAAATTTTCGTGGAGCAGCACACAGACTCAAAGGTAAGAGGACAAACAAAACTTCACTTTTATTAACATTTTTTTTTTTTTTAGTTTTACAATGCCTCAAACAAACAAAAAACAAAAAAACAAAAAAAAAGCAGGTTCACATATTTCAAAGAGGAACTACCAAAGCATTTCTTACAGAAACCATTGACTTATTTCTAGGAGGAATTGTTAACTAACCGCTAAGAGTAAGAACAAATGTTAATAAAGTTATAAAAGGAACTGATAATATCTTTCTTAAAGGAATTGCTACAATATTTGTTCAAGAAACTATTAACATATAATGATTTCTTACATAGACTGCCAACCCATTTTTACATAAAATGCTAATGAATATCGCTTACAATGCTAACATGTTTTAACATAAACTGTAGGTAAATCCCTAGCATAAACAGCTAACACTTTTTAATATAAACTGAATCTAAATCTCTAACATTCACTGGCAACAGATTTTCAAATAACTTGCCTATAAATCTCTCATACACCGCTGATGCATTTAAACAATAATTTCCATTGCATCTCTCATACACTGCCAACACATTTTAACAAAAGCTGTCAATGTATCTTTTATATACTGCCAACAGATTATAATAAAATCTGGCAATGCAACTTTCATATGCTGCCAACAGATTTTAGTATGAAATGCCAAAACATATTTTTATATAATGCCAACAGGTTTTTAGATAAACTGTCAAAGCATCTTTCATATATACTGCCAATAGATTTTAACATAAACTATCAAAGCATCTTTCATATATACTGCCGATAGATTTTAATATAAACTGTCAAAGAATCTTTCATAAATACTGCCAACAGATTTTAACATAATCTGTCAAAGCATCTTTCATAAATACTGCCAATAGATTTTAATATAAACTGTCAAAGCATCTCTTATACACTGCCAACATATTTTAATATAAACTGCAAATAAATCTCTAACATTCAGTGTCAATAGATTTCAGCATAAACTGCCAGATCTTGATCTTGATTGGTGAAAACAAAAATTTCAAAGTACGGCGACGCTTAACCGGCTCCTATCTGAGCGTTGGTTATCTGGTCGGCCAGGTTTCTTTGCGGTTTATTCTTGTTGGTTCTTTGTGATGTATTGCCACATCTGAGTTCTGTTGTTGCTGTTTCCTTTGTTTGCTTCGCATTGAGCTGACAATCTGGCGTGGTTCGGGCGGTAGGTTGTCCTTCGGCATGGCAGGGAGGGGGGTAGCCGTTCTGAAAAGAACGGTTACGTTGCCGGGGTAGACAATGGTGCGGGAAAATGGGTGGGACTGCTGAGGTTCTGTTTCGGCTGGTTGGCTGTGCTTCCTCGTGTCAGTGAGCTGGTTTGTTCCCCAAAGATGGCGGTCTGGTACGGGTTGGATTTGGTGCGTTCAGCTGTCTTAGTAGTGGGTGTTTCCTCGTCTACCTCTGTTGCCTTTGGGTGTTCGCCATTGTGATTTTTCTACTTCCTCCTGCGCTTTTTTCTCAAATAGCCAGGATTTTTTGCGTGTACTTTCTATAGCATCTTTCACTTGGTAGGGTTTGAGTTTGTCCCATGTATCTGATAGTTGTATCTTCCCTAGTGGTCTCGAGGAGTTTTTGTGTCTCTCTGGTTATGTATGTTAGGTTCTCGGGTTCTTCGCCTTGGTCAACGGGTTCTGTGTCTTCATCGGAATTTATCTGGTCTGTGTGTTGATCAGTTTCATAATCTGGTTCCAAGCTATCAGTTTCTGTGCTTTGGTCTTTGCTCTTCGGTGGTTCAGTCATCTGTGCCTGGTACTTCGTTGTTTTAAGTTTGTCGGTGTACGTACTTTTGTCAGCTCTGATGATGATTGTTTTCTTTGCGGCGTTTCTTTCCTTCTCTAGTAGGGCACGTTCTGACTTTGCTTCTTGTGTGGCTGCTTCCGCCTCTGTCTTCGCTTTTACTAGTTTGACAATTTCTTGGCATGCTGTTTCTCGTGCATTAGTTAGCTCGGCCAGCTCCTTTCTTCTCTCCTCCCCTTCTTCCTGTCGGCGCTTTTCGTCTGCTATCTGGACGGCTTCAAGTCTGGTAAATAGAGCATTAATGTTTTCTTTCGTTGATGTGGCTTGGTTTATATATTCTGTGTTCATTTTTGTTTGTGTGGATCTCTCCTCTCTCAGGGTTTTAATCTCTCCTAGCATCAGGGAGATTAAATCGTGCGTCTCTGCTTTCTCGGCGGTAACTTTCACCTTCTGCAGTTCTGCCTTCAGTTCGGTTAGTGCGCGCATCAATTCAGGGTCTCTGATGGTAGTCTCCCTCTTTTTTGGGGTTCTGTTTTTGGCTGGGCGAGTGGGTTGGCTTTTTGTGGTGCTCTGTCTGGGTGCCTCGTACCTCTGCTGGTGTTTGGGTCCGGAATTAGGCATCGCCATATTCATCTGCTTGAGGTACGGACAACCCTGGTACCTTGCGCTGTGGGCCCCTGCACAGTCTGAGCATCGTCTGCTTGGGTTGGGTATTTTTGAGTCAGGGTCCTCCTTGGCCATGGGACACTCCTTGAATTCGTGCGGCTTGGAGCAGTATCGGCGTGCTGGGCTGCTGCGGCAAGTTGCGGCTGTGTGCCACGCCTTATTACAACATGAGCACTGTGCAACGTCTGCAATGTGGGCTCCCGGTCGCTGCTGCTGCTGCCTGAGTGGGTGGGTGTTGGTGGGCCGCTGCGCCACGACTGGCGAAACTTCCGAGTGTGATGCTGCCTTGACAGGTGCTACATCGGAAGCTCACTGCGTCTGTGTGGGTGAGGCTGGCGTCTCGATAGGGACGTCAGTCAGTGCTGGCATCATCTGCACCGTAAGGGCTGGTGCGACGTCGGGTGCTACCTCCTTGTTGGCCGACGTAGATCTGGTATCTCGGCGCTGGCTCTGGTTAGGTTTCTGCTGGCAGTTTTTACCTCGGCCACGTCCCATCTTGTCAGTGCGGGTAGATAGGCTAATCCGGTGCTTGGCGAAAGCTTTCGACTGACAGGTCGGCAAGGCTTGTTGAGTATCCTAAACAGGACACACAGCGTGCTCCCCAGTCAGTATCCAGACAGTCGTTTCGATATTGGTTTGTATACGGGCTGCTAATAACCCAAACGTAGACGACCCCGATAGCTTAGTCGAGACAACCTTAGCCGAATATCAAGCGAGTAGTTGTCAAGTATCTAGCTATCGAGAATCAGGCAACGAATGGGTAGTTAGCGGGCGACGAGACGAGACACAAGTGTCTTATCGGACGGTTCAGCGTGCCAGTAAATCTTTAACAATGAAATAGGTAGTGTCTGTGGTGAGGGTTGTTCCAAAGTAAACATTGCTTCCAAGGCGCTGCCATCTCTGTGTATATACCTAAATACTTGTAATTTTTGTTGGCAAGTACTCAGGGGATGGCTGGCAATACACCGATAAAATGGGACTGTGAGAGTAAAATCGGGACTGTATTGTTAGCCCTGGGTGATGACGTCACGTTAAGCTGATGACGTCAGTATCATTTTCTTCCTACGTAGATTCTTGAAACGCTCAATCGCGTGACAAAATAGTTAAATGACCTGAAACCTTCGCCATAGGCCACTCTTTAAATAAAACATTAGCAGACATTTACTATGACTACTTCAGTGACTAAATAGATTAGAAAGTTGACACTATAACAACAAGACTGACCTCACAGACTAGGAAGTTCAACCACAATTCTCGTGGGAATAAACACTATTACCGGAGCTCTACTACTCCCGCGTGAACCGTGTGACTCCAGCCTCTCTCTGAATAGATAACGACAGGACACAACCTGAGCTCTAACTCGAGGCTAGCAAAATTCGCCGTGATAAACCGAATCCCCGAAGTATCTATAATGATCTGACTTTTCAGTGTATTCCCATTCCTAACAATACTGAAAAGAGTTGCATTTGCCACTGCTTCATCTGTAAGAAGAGCAAAACGTAGATGGCTTTTCTGATACACATTCTGGTAATGGTACAAGTGGGTATTCACAAAAAGTCTGCCAACAGTACATTCCATTTTCGCAATCTTGAATGCCATAGAACCAATACCTTGCTGGAGGCAGGAGCCAGTCTAACTCAATACTCTATCGTCTAGGAAACGGCGTGTGATGAGAAGTCTGAAATCGGATTTCTGCAGCGACACAGGGGGATAATTAATTCCCTTACAACCAATACACGCAGCTTCTCTCTAGTGTCACCTTGGAGAACGATTATAATGACGTTGTAAGGGGGGAAAAATTGTTTTTTAGTTACCAGGAAGCAGCGAGAGGGCACCAGAGTCCAATTTAGCGTGCCAATTTTTTCTTCGTTTTATATACGCTTTGATACCCGCCTTCATTTCGAGACAAAAATTAGATAAGTGATATTCTATTCAAACTTTCAGAGTTATAAACACTATTGAGAACTGTGAGTGGTAAGTCGAGGAGCCTGTTTACGCCATCGGCGCATCGGGCAATGGGGCGCTACTCATATTTCAAGGGCTAGGCTCCTCAGCGCATCAGGAAGTGGGGCGCTACTCATATTTCAAAGGCTAGGTTCATCAGCGCATCGGGCACTGGGGCGCTACTCATATTTCCCATGCTAGGCTCATCAGCGCATCGGGCACTACTCATAATTCAAAGGCTAGGCTCATCAGCGCATCGGGCAGTGGGGCGCTACTCATAATTCAAAGGCTAGGCTCATCAGCGCACCATGCACTGGGGCGCTACTCATATTTCATTGGCTAGGCTCATCAGCGCTCGAAGGGTGATTGTAATGCGGGATATTTTCACCCTGACTGGGAAGGTTTGGGGGGGGGGGGGAGAAAGCCCCAGGTTAACCATAACACCAAGAGAAGCCAGATACTCGGATTAACCGAGGTTTTCAAGGTAGGGAACGACTACGTGTTATCACGTGGAAACCAAGGAGAACGACCACAGGTCGTCACGTGGAACCCAAGAACGACCACGTGTTGCAACGTGGAACGAACACTGGGTATAGTAACAGTCCCCATCTCATCAGACAGTATGTGTTGACCGTCAGAACGAGAGGACGTGAGAGTGATCGAATGAGAACGTGAAACTGATTGCTGCAAGATGCAGCAATACTGCAACCAGACGACAACATACATCGAAGCCAAGTCAATGGTGTGAAACACGATGCAAGGATTAGATCCATCTATGTGGCGATGTGGAACTAAAGACGCGAACCCTGGTTGGTGAATGTGTGAGGAGTCAGCGTGTTGGCGTCTGAACAATGTGTTGCGTGAAAGCTGTTGATCAGGACATGGACGGGACAAGTGATGTAAGTGTTTAGATGTCATCAATAAACAGTCTTGTATCTTGGAGACGGTGTCGACTTGTAACGGCTATGTCATCTTAGAATGTGAGTGATATCATCCAGTAGACACATCATCAACTAGCCAAAGGTCAGAACACGTCTAATACAAGTGAAGCAGGACACATTGCAGTAATCGATTTTACTTTCCAAGACATTTTCTGGTTTCCCATCTGAGGCTGGGTCGACCTGACAGCCCACATTAATTTGTCAAACAACAACAAAATATGTATCAATGCGTATTCGAACCCTAGACTTTCCGACTGAAAGACGTCTGGCATAGACAACAGGACAGAATGCTACTGAGCTGACATCCAGCACGAATGACACAATACAGTTTCTATAAATATTTTTTTTAAAGAAAATAAGAAAGAAACATGATGATACAAGCAAATAAAAACGTCTTTTTCACACCTGTTCGTTTAAATATTAAATGCTTTTTTAAGCGAAAATGCAGCTAAAAAATGTACATACTTTTTCTAATAAATACCCGTATATAGCCAACATAATGGGGGGGGGGGGGGAGAGAGAGAGAGAGAGAGAGATAGAGAGAGAGAGAGAGAAGATAGAGAGAAGATAGAGAGAGAGAGAGAGAGAGAGAGAGAGAGAGAGAGAGAGAGAGAGAGAGAGAGAGAGAACAGATACAAGGAAGCTGAAATTATGTGACTGAAGCAATTTTTCAAGCTAACATAAATAATGGAACCTCCTGACAAGATATGAAGATAACAACACGAATATCTGCTTCGTGTTAACGGTGGGCGCATTATGAAGTGAATCTGACCTACATGTTTTCTAAAGGATGATGTCCAAGAGATGTAAAAAAAAAACTATATTATAATTTTCTGTCTGTTTTATGACAACATTCCACGCCACTTCTTGTGTGAATAAACCAGACTTAAGATTAAGGTGTTGCATCTGAGCGTTTTTGTTTCACCAAATCATTGTATATACCAGTACATTTGCCTCCATACGTTTGCCGGGCACGTGCTCGAAGTGGCCTTACGCGTTAGCTTCCACAGGATATATTTCAAATTAGGGAAGGCAATCACATGCGATCTGAGAATCTAGTTTATGCAGTCTTTTGCATACAAAAATGTAACAAGAGCTATACTGATGAAACCAGCAGGAAATAAGCGGTTCGATTTCTGTGACCGCATTAAAATCTGGCTCGGATGATCTCATCACTTGTCTTATCTAGAAAAATCTCATTTACAGATTAGGTAATCGTTACTCAACAGGGATTAATATTCAACATTGTTTTTTTTTCCCATCTGATATTTATCTACTCTCTGTAAGTTTTTTCTTGTTCATGTATGTATAATTAAGTTGGGCATATCTATGCGCATTTATAATTGTATGTGTTAATACCCTTAGCATTCCTCGTCCCTCTTGTTTCCCCCCTCTTTTCCAAACTCCTGTGGTGACCCGTCCCCACCCCTAACTCTTTGCCACCTAATTTTCTGCTTCATCACCATTAGGCGCCCTACCGACTGACTTGGGTAGTCGTAGTTCACATCTTGTGGTCGCCATCAGCATATGTCAGCTGGTGCGGTGACCCGCTTCCATGCCATGATCAACGACTGTCAAACATTTTCTCTCTATTTTTGCAAAAAAAAAAAAAAAAAATGTCATGCAATAACCAGTGTCAGCTCGATAGCTTATCAGGAAACTAAAAATATGACGCATATAAAAGTGTGCGAGTCAAACAAAAACAAGCGAACCTAATAAAAGTTAATAAATTCGAGAAGACTACCATCAGGCGGGCAAACGAATGTGCTAGACATTACGCTACCATCTTATTAACGAAACGGCAATCGGTGGCAATTTGAAAACATGACCTCAAGGATGTCAGATCAGCGCAGAGCTCCCACGTCTCTCCCATCTTCTGTAGCAAGCGAAGACTTTCCATGGTGCCAGTAACAGTGTGAATGTATATGCATCTCAACGTTTCCTTTAGTACGAAGTGTCGGCCAGATGCCTTGGTCCCTCCACGTAGCATTATTCTCCTCAGACCGTGACCATCTATTGTGTATCTGATTTGTTCACAAGCACCAAACGACCCTAATAACACTGGCTAGTTATACATCAAAGAGGTCAAGGTAAAGATGAGAGGATCGACTTCGCCGAACCGGGTTTTATTCCATATGGCTCAGTCTATCTCGAATTAGAATAGCTAGCTGTCTGCCGAGAGTGTCTCAAAGAATATGACCCCCGTAGCTCCGGCGACGATCCTCGGGGATCTCAGTGAGAACTGCACTTGTGGACTGAACGACGCCACCGTGAAAGGAACTCACGACCATTAAACCGTGAGGCAAACGGCTTGACCACTTCGCCACGGAGACCCCCAGGTTGTGCATCAAAACACCACTAAGTTGTGCAGAATTAGCCAGTCTCTCTGCCTGTTCGTTTCCCCACACTGGTTTGCCCTGGAGAAAATATCTAAAAGGACGCTAATTAGCTGTGACCTCTGAAGCGATGCTTGCCACTCAGCACAGAGCATACCGGTCTCCACCTTTCTCAACATGATCTGCGAGTCAGTGACAACTACGACACGTGTGCACCACTGACTCTCACCATGATCTGTTAATCAGTGACAACTACGACACGTGTGCACCACTGACTTTCACTATGATCTGTTAATCAGTGACAACTACGACACGTGTGCACCACTGACTTTCACTATGATCTGTTAATCAGTGACAACTACGACACGTGTGCACCACTGACTTTCACTATGATCTGCGAGTCAGTGACAACTACGACACGTGTGCACCACTGACTCCCAAGGCAGCGGAAGGCTGCAGCGACCGCCTCTACAGCCACTTAAAAAAAGGGGGAGGGGGACAAAAGTAAACTACCTTTAGCTCGCCAATGGCGAATGGGGCATATCAGTCATTTGGAACTCGAACTGGTCAACATCACGCCGTTTTTACTTTCCATGAAATATCTTAGCCTCTACATTACCGCGACTTCCATATTTATTGTGTTCTGTCCTAGAGCTAGCAACCCATTTTTTTTTTTTTTTTTTTTTTTTTTTGTAAATTGATTCTAACCGTGTGTCTAAATCTGGTTACGATCCCCTTATTGTTTGGTAATGGTATACAAACATTTGGCAACCAGAATATTGGAATATAAAATAATGGCCACAAAACAGAGAACAGAGAGTTAGCTGGGCTGTATGTCCCCTTACAAGTGAAGGTATTTCCTTCTTCGCGCATTCGATCTTTCAATTCACTATCAAGCCCATGTTCTTTATACTCAGTTCTTTCGCAGCCGCTGTCTTCGCCCCATGACTTCCTTCTACTAGAGATGCTGGTCGCTTCTATTCAATTAACACATGTGCGCGCGTGAATAGGTAGACTGAATGAACAAGATGTAGCCTCACACGCATGCGCCAGTCAGACGGAAATTGCCGTAGTGAGCTTCCTCTTTGTTCATTCTGACAATCTTTTATATTAGACTTCTTTGTGCCTTTAATTCTTCCACTCTTTCTTGGCTAATAGTTTCAAGTAAAAGATGACATGAGACCAGTCCCTGGAGACTGGTAGCGTGGTTGCACGAAGTGTGGAAACAAGAAGGCGGTTGTCAAGTTGGACACGGGATCACTTGAGATGTAGCGTCCATCACTAGCGGATTCGTGGCTTCATATGTAAGAGGACAGAGAGGCTGACTGCCCTCAAGTTTTTACTAGCTAAACTATTTAGGGGTGTTCTCTTCAAAGACGGAGTGCATCAGCCTGACAGGCGATGAACTAACAGTCGGCATACACATACGGCAGATCTGTAAACGGATGTGCACGCAATATCATGTTCTGGATGAAGACCAAAGTCCAGAAGTAGATGAACAACCAGAACTCTCTGTCGTAGTTTGCAGCCGCTGAACGCTAAGAAGAAAACGAACACTACTATGATACTATACAGATATACAGGGTGCTGCCGGGAAACGTAGACAGGTCATGTGCAAAAAGGAGGAGGGCGTGGGAGGGGCAATACATGTGGGCAGACAGCACTAGAGGTAAGCTTTTAGAAGATGTCTGCACTGTCAACAGAGGATTTTGAATACCCTTATATCCAACTTTAAATGTTAGATAGACATGAACGATGCTGGACTAGTAAAAAAGACAAGGAAATCAATTAAGCAACTAAAAAAGATTTGCAAATATGATCCTATAAGTTTTCAATGATACCTTTAAATGTTAGCTGGCAGAAAATTTGTGCATGTAAAACATGAAAGTGTCAACGAATACATGCAAACGTAACTGACAGCTGTAAGCGTGAGTAAATGTAACATATATACGTGATTGTTTGTAAATATGATCCTCATGTGTGATCATCATCATCATCATCAAGTGCCTTGCCAGCCGGCGAGGACGTTCATGTATCTTCACAGATCTCGGTCTTTGGTGTTCTGGATCAATTCTGCTGACGATATTCCTCCATGCCACTGTCTTGAGGCATCCATCATCTTTCTCTTGGTCTATCTTCGCCTCTTCTACCAGTGGTCTTTCCAGTCGTCACATTTTCCAATGCTCCTTTTCTCATTACATGACCAAAGAACTTTGTTTGTCTCCTTCTTATTGTTGTATATAATGTTCTACTTTCATTAACCATTTCCAGACATTCAATGTTGGTTATTCTGGCAGGCCCAGGTATTCTCAACATTCTTTTCAAGAACCACGTCTCAGTTGTCTCCAAACTCTTCTTAATTTGCTTGCTCACATTCCAAGATACACTACTATACAACACAACAGGCTCGATATAACATTATGTATGAACATATACCTTTAAATATGATAAACGTAAGTGTGAATGCATACTTGTAGAGGTAAAACTTGTTCAGTATCAGCGAATGGCTGTAAATGTAAAACGTGTAGCTGTAGATTCAGATTTGTAAATGTGACACTTTAATCTACATAAGTATGAGTCAATGCTGTTAAATGAAATCTAAACAGGTGTGAGTGAATACTGTTTGATGTAATCTAAGCAGGTGCGAGTGAATACTGTTAGATGTAATCTAAGAAGGTGCGAGTGAATACTGTTAAATGTAATCTAAGAAGGTGCGAGTGAATACTGTTAAATGTAATCTAAGAAGGTGCGAGTGAATACTGTTAAATGTAATTTAAGAAGGTGCGAGTGAATACTGTTAAATGTAATCTAAGCAGGTGTGAGTGAATACTGTTAAATGTAATCTAAGAAGGTGCGAGTGAATACTGTTAAATGTAACCTATATGGGTGTGAGTGAATACTGTTAAATGTAACCTATATGGGTGTGAGTGAATACTGTTAAATGTAACCTATATGGGTGCGAGTGAATACTGTTAAATGTAATCTAAGAAGGTGCGAGTGAATACTGTTAAATGTAATCTAAGCAGGTGTGAGTGAATACTGTTAAATGTAACCTATATGGGTGCGAGTGAATACTGTTCAATGTAACCTATATGGGTGTGAGTGAATACTGTTAAATGTAACCTATATGGGTGTGAGTGAATACTGTTAAATGTAATCTAAGAAGGTGCGAGTGAATACTGTTAAATGTAATCTAAGCAGGTGTGAGTGAATACTGTTAAATGTAATCTAAGTAGGTGTGAGTGAATACTGTTAAATGTAACCTATATGGGTGTGAGTGAATACTGTTAAATGTAACCTATATGGGTGTGAGTGAATACTGTTAAATGTAATCTAAGCAGGTGCGAGTGAATACTGTTAAATGTAATCTATATGGGTGTAAGTGAATACTGTTAAATGTAACCTATATGGGTGTGAGTGAATACTGTTAAATGTAACCTATATGGGTGTGAGTGAATACTGTTGAATGAAATCTAAACAGGCGTGAGTGAATACCTGTAAATGTAATATATGTAAGCATGAGTGAAAATGCTGGACTAGATTCCATCCATGATACCGAAACGATTGCAAGTATAGAACGGAATGTAAGATACCTGCCAGCACTGTGTTATGTATAACGCCCAAAATGGATGATAAGGATGAATGAATGAATAAATAAATAAAAGTAAATGTATTAATGTAAAAATGAATAAATACCAGTAAAGATAATAAATACCATTTAAGATAATTCAAGTTAATTTAAACCTGTAACTACGATGCATATAAGTACCGATGAATACCCCCCTCCCCCACCCTTTTTTTCCGTGGTATACTGGAGGTCAACAGCGAACTATGTAAACGTAAATTATGCAATAAAGCAACTAAAGTACAGGACACAGACTCAATACTCTTCAGCCCCTATTGATAAATGTACTGTGAACGAAACCACCCAGCCCCTCTCATCCCCCATCTCCAACACTATACTCGCACAGACGGATGCCCGTCAGGGCCTGGCGTTCATTAATCCGTTCCTTAATTCCCTCTTCATCCGCTCCCAATGTCTCGAGGCATCCGCGAGACATCTCTTTAGCTTTAATGCTTAACTGATTGCAATGCCGATTTCCCATGACCAATCAGTCTTGCGCGTTGATGGCCCAATGTCTTGCCGAAGCGTCTGGCATTAGAGAATGTCAGTGCCCGTGGTTGGGACCTCTACAAGTTGGAACTTCGTTAATAAGAAACCACCCCGCTCTCGTTAATAATGACAAGTCATTACGCGGAACTACCCTGGCCCGCCCCAGACGCCTGTACCCAACATGATTTGGTTCCGTCAATTAGCAGCTAATGTCCGACTTGGATACAACTGTGGAAAATAGAAATCTGAGGAGTCGCTGTCTCTTTTCCAATTGATTATTAGCACAGGGGGAAGCACGGCCTAGCCTACCTGTCATATGGACACCACATAAAGAAGTTACATAATACCTCTTACGTCAATTAAAAATGGCCCCCCAGGGGGAGAGGTGGGGGTGGGAAGGGGAGGGAGTTGTTTACGACAAACATTATTTGATAACATTAATGTCACATTATACGAAGCGAACAAAAGGGCTCATTTCGGAGCTCTCTTCCCGCCCTGACGCCGGGTTACATTCCAGAAGTAGAGAAAAGAGAAAGGGGAACGTCATTTTATTATAGTTTAATGTATGTTAATTATGTTTTATATATATACTTATTTTTATTATTCAGCGTTCCGAGCTCCTGAGGTTGATTGCTGCAGATATCCCCCGCCTCCATTAATCTCTCTGGTTGGCCTTTTCTTTTCAGTTGATAAGACCAAGTGTTTGGAGATCTCTCTGGACACTGTCTCTCCATCGTCTTCTTGGTCTGCCTCGTGGTCTACGACCATTCATCTCCCTTGAGTATACAGTTTTTAACTCTTTGTCATCTGACATTATTTCAATATGCCCCAGTCATTTCAACATATTAGCTCTCATGATGCCAGAGATCAATGGTGATTTAAACAGATCATGAATTTCGTCGTTGCTTCTCGCTTTACCGACTGCAACCAATTACTCATGTTTCCGTTTGTTTGATTTTCATATTATCGACTTGTATATGGCCAGAGTGTATATCCTTTCCCAGTCTTGTTATTATCATGTATTCTGTCTTATCTTGATTGACTAGTCCCATTTTGTGAGCTGCTTCTTTAAAAAAGAGTCAAGTGTTTTTACAGTCTCTAGTTAATTGTCTCCAATAATATCAATGGCATCTGCATAACCAAAGTATTCTTGTAGTTTCTCCTATAGTACAGTCTTTTTTCAATTACCTTATAATGTTCTCCAGGCATAAGTTGAACACAAGGGACAAAGCATCACCTTGCTTTAAACCAGATGCTATTTGAAAAGGTTCTGATTTTCTGCATTTATATGTTGCTATATTATAAGTGTCTTCCATACATAGTTTGGTCATTGTAATTAACTTCTCTGGTATTCCAAAGTCATTCATAGCATTCCATAAACTGTTTATATGAGAGCGCATTTATGTATGTTAAATAAGTTTGTATTTGAACATCTTCCCATATATTTATATTAGGGCTGTACTGAATAGTGATTTTCACAGTTAGATATACAGTTAGATCTGGCGTACGTCGACACTGGTTCTTTTACTGGTGGTGTAGGAATATACCAACTTAAATACACCTGTAAAGCTGCATATGTGGGCAGAACTGATCGACGACTGGAGCAACGGGTTGCTGAACATATTCCACTATTGTTGGTAAAAGCAATGCAGAACACTAACACCTCAACAGCAACGAATCAGGTGACTGGTCAAAATAATCCATCATCAGCAATTGCGTGCCATATTCTAAATTCCGGTCACATCATTAACAGGGATGATACATTCCGAATTATTTACGATTCGGCCAACCGTAGATTACTTCGATACGCGGAAGCTTCAACGATTGGCAGATTGAAACCGGAACTGTGTAGGCAAAAAGAAATGGTCGTTGCCCTACGCTTACCTTGGTGAAACAGTTTGAAATCTACTCGAATTTGTGTTTCAGTTTCTAGGATTCAGCTATTTGCTTCATTTTAATTAATTGTTACTGTAGTATGCACCTGATGAGATACAGCGAAATATGCCAGGCAATAAATTGTGCAGTCTATTATTTGTGTCTTCTTTGTTCAAATTCACATCGGGGAAACATTGCTTTAATTATAAAATATATCTTTATTTAAAAAAAAAACATACATTCATAATGTCAAATTTACGCTTAACTTTTACTTCACATAAAGTAGCACAGAACAGTCATCTTCTTCTTTAGCATTCCGAGCCCTTGAGATTAACTGCTGCAGATATCAATCGTCTCCATTCATCTCTCTGGCTGGCCTTATCTTCACAATTTGTGACACCAGTTGTTTGCAGGTCTGGCTGGACATTATCTCTCGAACTTATTTTTTTGTTTGCCTCGTGGTATACGCCCATTCCTCTCTCAGGTGTATACAGTTTTTACTTCTCTGTCATCTGACATTCTTTCAATATGCCCCAACCATTTTAGTCTGTTAGCTCTCATGATGCCAGTGATCAATCGTGATTTAAACAGATTATGTATTACGTTGTTGCTTCTCACTCTCCATTCCCCGATGTTAGCATCCTTGATGGGTCCAAAGATTTTTCGTAAGACTATTTTCGAAAACCTGTAATAGGCCTCATCTCTTTTATTTCTGCTTCAAGCTTCAGAGCCATATAAAACGACTGGTCTTTTCGACGTTTTATATATTTTGATCTTGGTGTTGCGAGACAGCCACGTTGACTTTAGCAGATATTGAAGGGTATAGTACATTTTATTTCTAGATTGTATTCTAGATTGTATTTCTTCTCTCAGCATGCTGGAGCAGTTGAAGTTTGCACCCAAGTACTTATATGTTTTCGTTCGTTTGATTTTCATATTATCGACTTGTATGTGGCGGCCCGAATTTATATTCTTTCCATGTCTAGTTAGTATTCGTACAGAATAATAAATATTTAAAAACATTTTATGTTCTGCATCCTTCAGTCAGTCTGTGGTAACTAATAACTAGGACTAAAAGAATCATAAGTATTATAACAAGTAATTAAACTTGGGAATTGTCACCGACAGCTTAGTTAATGCAGGAAAGCTGCATTAGCTTTGAACAAAACTAATCGTTCCATGTTGTCAGCATTAAGGCAGTGTATGCAGAAGCAGGTGTAAGGTAACTACTATTCGTATTCGGCCCGACCGCAACTATTCGGCCGAATACCGAATAGTCAATAGGTCCACTATTCGGCCCCGAAGCGAATATTCGGTACAGCCCTAATTTATATATTTACAGGCATAAAACCAGACCCTTTTCAAATAACATCTGGTTTAATGCAAAGTGATGTTCTGTCTCCACTTCTGTTCAACTTAGCTCTATAATATAATATATATTTAATATATATTTATGTACACACACAAATACACATACACAAAGACACACATACGTATGTTTGTGTGCGCGCTGTGCGTGTATATTTATATATAGCTTTGTCTGTATACATATATATAAACATACACACATGCATTAAAATATACTTATATTAATTTATGTGTGTTTTCAATATGTACATGTGTTTGTGTATAAATGTCAGACAGGAGCACTGACCGGATGCATGCTTCCAGTCATCGTTTGAGATGGCGAAACCTGGACTCATATGCTCTTCGGCGGGGGACATACTTATAATTTTTTTTTTTCCACCTTTGTATCCTGAATATTTCCTGTCCAATAAAAGATAGGCACTTGACTCGCTCTAGTATCTCCCAAATAACAGAAGTTTTATGGTTTGTCTTTTCCCGGCTAACTGACAGTATCGTTCCCCCCCCCCCCCCCCAAAAAAAAATCCAAACACTAAAGAGCCGCACGACCGCTCAATTAATGTTCACCCTCTCCTGTGTTCGTGTCTCTCTCTGCCACCAAGATCCACGAAGCCAGCAACAAGAACTGGCTGAGTGTGGACGCTATATTTGTGTCTGTGTGAGAAATATCTAATAATGACACTGCCTCAAATTACAGCTTCACTGACATTTGTTGCTTCCATCGAATTATTCCCCAGACGAAACGGTTTCCGTGTTCGTTTAATACCTCAGTCACAATCCGTTTCCGTGATTTGATGTCTTCCCTCTCCGGATCTTGCGCTGCCTATCATTGTCACAGAACAGTCATCTTATGTTCTCATGGACAATTTTCTTGAGATAAGCATCGCCTACTACAATTTTTATAAGTATACCTCTTGCTTCTTTTTCTATGTTTTCGAGGTTTTTTTTTTCTTTGACTCCTATATTCTTTACTGTAGTACGCTATTACGTTTCTTTGCTTTTAATCGTCTTTATTTTAGCATGATATGCCACTTATATGCGTCTAATCTTCTTTATTTCAGCATGATATCACTTCTTTGCTCCTAATCTTTTTTACTCCAGCATGATGTGCCACTTCTTTGCTTCTAATCTTCTTTACTCCAGCATGATGTGCCACTTCTTTGCTTCTAATCTTCTTTATTTTAGCATGATTTCACTTCTTTGCTTCTAATCTTTTTTACTCCAGCATATCACTTCTTTGCTTGTAATCTTCTTTACTTAAGCATATCACTTCTTTGCTTCTAATCTTCTTTAATCCAACATATCACTTCTTTGCTTCTAATCTTCTTTACTCCAACATATCACTTCTTTCCTTCTAATCTTCTTTATTTCAGCATGATATCACTTCTATGCTTCTAATCTTCTTTATTTCAGCATGATGTGCCACTTCTTTGCTTCTAATCTTCTTTACTCCAGCATATCACTTCTTTGCTTCTAATCTTCTTTACTCCAGCATATCACTTCTTTACTTCTAATCTTCTTTACTCCAGCATGATATCACTTCTTTGCTTCTAATCTTCTTTACTCCAGCATGATATCACTTCTTTGCTTCTAATCTTTTTTATTTCAGCATGATGTGCCACTTCTTTGCTTCTAATCTTCTTTACTCCAGCATGATATCACTTCTTTGCTTCTAATCTTCTTTACTCCAGCATGATATCACTTCTTTGCTTCTAATCTTCTTTATTTCAGCATATCACATCTTTGCTTCTAATCTTCGTTACTCCAGCATGATATCACATCTTTGCTTCTAATCTTCTTTACTCCAGCATGATATCACTTCTTTGCTTCTAATCTTCTTTACTCCAGCATATCACTTCTTTGCTTCTAATCTTCTTTATTTCAACATGGTGTGCCACTTCTTTGCTTTAATCTGTTTTACTTCAGCATGGTGTTCCACTTATTAGCATCATATTTTCTTAAATTTAGTATGTTCCCTCTTTTCTTGCAGTCTTTTTCTATTTAGTTTACACTGTCTTTGCATTTGATTTTTCTCGTTTACGATGTATCTTCTTTGCATCCATCGTTCTTTATTTATTTCTCATTAGATCTAATATTGTATATTTATGTACTGTTGTAATGTTTATTTCATAAACAATTCGTTGCCAGTATTACTTTAATTACTAATTTGTCACTTGTTCTCCAATTCTGGTTTGCACAACAGATGCTAAATCTCCACCTGACAGATTTCAGATCTGATAGGCAAATAAGACAAATGTTTTAAGTTTCTCCACAAATTATAGCATACCATTAGCTAGCATATAGATATGTTTATCTACAGATTATAGCACACCATCAGCTAGCATATAGACATGTCTCTCGATAGGTTATAGCACACAATCAGCTAGCATATAAACAGATTTCTCTACAAATTATAGCACACCATCAGCTAGCATATAGACGGATTTCACTACAAATTATAGCACACCATCAGCTAGCATATAGACAGATTTCTATTAAATTATAGCACACAATCAGCTAGCATATAGACATGTCTCGACAAATTATAGCACACTATCAGCTAGCATATAGACAGATTTCTATTAAATTATAGCACACAATCAGCTAGCATACAGACATGTCTCGACAAATTATAGCACACCATCAGCTAGCATATAGACATGTCTCGACAAATTAAAGCACATCATCAGCTAGCATACAGACATCTCTCGACAAATTATAGCACACCATCAGCTAGCATACAGACATGTCTCCACAAATTATAGCACATCATCAGCTAGCATACAGACATGTCTCGACAAATTATAGCACACCATCAGCTAGCATACAGACATGTCTCGACAAATTATAGCACACCATCAGCTAGCATACAGACATGTCTCCACAAATTATAGCATATCATCAGCTAGCATACAGACATGTCTCGACAAATTATAGCACACCATCAGCTAGCATAAGACATGTCTCGACAAATTATAGCACACCATCAGCTAGCATACAGACATGTCTCGACAAATTAAAGCACACCATCAGCTAGCATACAGACATGTCTCAACAAATTATAGCACACCATCAGCTAGCATACACACAGGTTTCCCGTCACATTGCATGACAGCTATCAGACGATATAGCTGACAAGTGTTTGCTAGAAAGACGATCGTTCTGGTTCATTTTCAGTATCCATCTTATGTCCAAGTTAGTCACTGGAATGCATTTAATCTATTCAACAACAAAACAATTCAACAAAGATGTGGAGGAAACTGTAAAACTGAAACTATAATATAATGACCTAATCTATGACCAGTTCTGAATAGGATTAATCTAACCTTTAAGGTATGCTTTCACTTAAATTAATATTATTATTATTATGCGAATTCTTTTTTAAGGACTCTCTCTCTCTCTCTCTCTCTCTCTCTCTCTCTCACACACACACACACACACACACACACACATACATACATACACACACATCACAAACTCACCTGCAAGCGGATTCACAATCCCATAAAGCTAGCTCGCGTGCAGGGTTTCTGTGTTCAGGCTGGTCAATGACCCTTATTTGATGTAACTGCCATAACTTACGTGTGTTCAAAGACTCCTTCCTAGATGCACAGATGACTATAAACCCCTTTCAACCGGGATATTCATCAAAACTACTTAAGACTACTAAAAGAGTATTCCCATTTGTAGGTGACTGGCAACTGGCCATAGTGCATGAGTCTTCTCGTGTCCATCACTGCTTATGATATTCAGAATATACAGCAAAATCGAGCCCATTAACAGGTGTGTGTTGTGTGGGTGTGCTTTGTGTGTGGTGCGCGTGTGTATGTGGGAGTGCATACTTTCATATTCTTGTGCGTTCACATTTTGATGTGATACTATCATCTTTGTCTATCTTTAGCTCGACTATCAGAACCGCCCCCCCCCCCCCCCCAACCAAACAATGATTTTTTTTATATATGAGTGTAATGTTCTTTAATGGGAGAAAACGTGTCTGTAAATTTCTGTCAACAATTCTTTTCATTCCCCAATTTCTCTAAACCTTCCAAATTTTTTAGGGTCGCGGAAATACGACCTATTCTTCTGTACTATTTCCCATGAACGCGACCTAATTGTGGCACCGACTAATAGTAGCACGCCAGTATAAAAGATGTAGAAATAGCAGACAATTGACGAAAACTCATTTCTGGGCCCGTTCTTTGTCTGTGGCGAGACAAAGTTTAAATAATAACTATAAAATGGAAAGCTCAGAAATGTATTAGAAAACAACCACAAAACTAGTAATTTCCTCATACCATTACATTCATTGTAATTGCGATGTTGTCTTTGTAATGTTTATTAAAAATAGTCGTCTCCTTTCAATGTACGCATTCTTATTCCGAGAATATTAGATTTCCGAGGTGTGGGCTAAAATGAGCGCACAAGTTTATGTTCCTTTTTGGGTTCATGCAGAAGCTTTTGTGTTGGCATTTTGTCGAGGTGTCACTAGAATGTTACAAAACTGTTGGTGTCCATTACACAGTCCAGCAGGCGCTTCCGCTAGCGTGATGTTAAAGTGAAAGTGGAATGTTACAGAACTGTTGGTGTCCATTACACAGTGCATTAGACGTGTCTTCTGGCACAGTGCTTACTTGATCTCAGCGAGACACTGTCGTTGGCAGTCAACAAAAGAACATTAGAGACCCCATGCGGATCATCATCATAAGGCACCTTGTCCAATGGCGTGGGCGAACATAGCTCTCCACATCGGGCGCCCTTCAACAGTATGGATTAATTCAGGTTCTGACGCCAGTCTATGCCATGACAAATGCTGGTCTAATGTCTTCTCTTGCTGTCTTCCTCTACGTCTGTTTTCCATACATCTTTCCAGTTGTCATAGCGTATTTCAGTTTTTCATTTAACATAATGCGAGCATACATGGTGAAAGTATGTTCCTGATGCTATTGATCAACTGTCTTCCGGGTTTAGCCTACCAGTTTAGCTTATTATAAGTGTGATCAGTTTAAAATTTATGGATTTTGGTCAGCATTAAAAAAACTAGGCTGCTCAAGATAGAACAGGGGAGAAGGATACCAGACAACAGCAGTAGGCAATAAACACAATTAACCCTCTCTCTAAAGAAAACTAAAAATAAGCATGAGATAGATAGATAGACAGACAGACAGACCCACCGACAGAGAGACAGGTAGGTAGGTGGGTGGATGGGTGGGTGGGTGGACGAACGGACAGACGGACGGGCAGGCGGGCGGGCGGGCGGGCGGGCGGACGGACGGACGGACGGACAGACAGACAGACAGACAGACAGACAGACAGACAGACAGACAGACAGACAGACAGACAGACAGACAGACAGACAGACAGACAGACAGACAGAGATGAGTAATCAGACTTACACGATGCAGCAAACACTGAAACAAAAAACAGACAGAGATGAGTAATCAGACTTACACGATGCAGCAAACACTGAAACAAAAAACAGACAGAGATGAGTAATCAGACTTACAGGATGCAGCAAACACTGAAACAAACAGAAACAAAAAACAGAAGTTACAATCAGAGAAACTATGTGTGGTAATTGCCTGTGGAAAATTAGATAGAGGAACAAAACTAGACAGTCAATTTATACTTGGTTGAATCAGCATACAAGAATAAAAACTATATAATCAATTCTCTGTCAAATTAGGGCATGGGTCTGGCTTCAGGAAGCCTCTGACTAGTTTAGCAACCGTAAGAAATAGGCTGAAAATGTCTTGTAAATTAAAGATAATGAAATAACATATGATTGTAATAAGTACCCAGTTCCCAGTTCCCACAGCAATGATTGTGTTAACTCTTCAGCCACACACTGTGGTTATTTTATTTCTTATCTTACAGTTGCTGGACATAAGAGCAATAACTGTAGGCGTTGAAGAGTTATATAATACAACTTTGAGATAACAAGTGATAAAGTAACAATTGCGACAAAATACAGGGTGTCAGAAATACGGCTACATGTTTAAAATAAATGCAGTAGGGTTATCTGAACTAGGTTTATGATTAAAACTGTCAGACATCGACTTGCTCAAAACAATAATGGAGACAGAAAGTTGACCTATTCTAATGAGCTGTATCAGGAAGTGACTTTCCAAAGCGTTTAGATTTACTCCGTTATGTAAACAGCGAGAAGATTCAGGCAAATTGGCGATTCAGTATTGTTGTGTATTTAGTTTGAAAAATTGTCTTTCCAGTAGTCAAATCTCAGCAGCCATATTAGTGCCATGTGATTTAATATCAGCATTTAAACGTGAAGCCATAATTTAGACTCAAAGGGGGAGGGGTGCAACGTCACAGGAATGGAAGAGAATGCGTTCATAGATATATGATGTACAGAGAACCACATGTACAGAGTTAGCAGACAACACAGAGTGAGCTCCCTAGTTCTAAACTCCGTCAGGACTAAGCAACCTATAGCCATATTATTAACCCATCTTTTTGTATACAACTGTCACTTTATAATAATGAATGCATGAGCCAAACACATGTAATATAGCACCTGCCTGCGACAAAGTGAGGCGAACACAGTGGGGTTCACAAAGAGTTATCGGGGTGGGTTTAAAAAAAAAGAGGGGTTGTTTGAGACAACAGTGCACAGCCCTGTAAAGAGTGACAAATTAAGGGTTGCTTAAAGCAGATGTGTTGCAGCAGATGTGTTGCAGCAGCAGCAGCAGCAGCAGAAGAAGAAGAAGAAGAAGAAGAAGAAGAAGAAGAAGAAGAAGAAGAAGAAGAAGAAGAAAAAGAAGAAGAAGAAGAAAAAGAAGAAGAAGAAGAAGAGTGGGTGAATGTAACAACTATTCTGTGACTGAAAAACTTGAAGCAATGAACGTCGCCCAGTAGATCTCTGAAATCGCCTCTCCTATCAGTAACACAAATGAGGCTTTGGTTGAAGAAGCTGAGGACAGTAACCACCGATAATCAATACCAGCATAGGCAGCTGCTCCGTGAATGCCGCCAGATTTTCATGTCCAACAAACTGATTATTCGATAGTTGACACAATTTTGAGTATTCTCTCCACGCGGAAGCCAGAATGTCAATGCTGGTTTGTTATTGTGGAGATTTCAGTTATCAGGTGAACCTGCGGTTAGCGAATTCATTTTCTCCAGCACATACACACAGATAAACACACACTGTCTCTTTCCCTCTAACACACACATATACACACACACACACAAAGGGAAAGAGAGAGAGAGAGAGAGAGAGAGAGAGAGAGAGAGAGAGAGAGAGAGAGAGAGAAAGAGAATAACGAGCGAACTTTTCAGTTACAAATTGGGCATGCAGTCCTGTGTCACATTAAGCCCTTCTAACCATTCAATGTCCATCTTACACATAGTTACATTTTATATATAAAACTCATTAGGATCATATATCATTATTCAGCATCATCAATATCATCAAGTGCCTTGCCAACTGCAGTTGGCGATCATGCCTATCCAGAATGTGCGATCCGCGACTGCGTGTATCAGTTTTGACACCCCTCCATGCAGTGGCAAAAGGCTGTCAAGAATTTGCTTGCACTTTCCTCTGTCACTCTTTTTAAAAAATATTGCAAGTGGGCTAAATGGTCCATTTGTATAACCATTTTTAAGTTCTTTACATTTCATATTATTTCATATTATTTCATAATATTTCGCCATTTCGTACATAATGATTATTACTGATGCGCACTAAAACAGGGCCTAAGCCAACTGAGGTCCACCCCACTCCCATACACCCTAGAAACTATTGATTCTACCGGAGATCTTTGAATCGTTTTACTGATACTGGAGCTCATCGAGTTGAGATCGGTGTTCACATCCGAGAAATGTAACTTCTCGTCAGCTCATTAACTGTAACTTCATTACAGTGTAATTATGTCTACACACAAGGTCGGTCGGACTGGCACGCAGATAAACACGTGTGCCTCTGTGTCTGTGTGTGTGTGTGTGTGTGCGCGCGTGCGTGCGTGCGTGTGTGTGTGTGTATTTCTTGGGACAGCCAATATGAGTAATGTAAATGTTGTTAATGAGGCTATGACACTAAGATAACCTATGACAAATTTTTTTTTAATGGCAGTCATTATTATGATAAATAAAAAATTTTTTAAGGCGGGGGGGGGGGGGGGGGGGGGCATTATGAGAAGAAAAAATATTGGAACATGATGGCACAACTGGAAAGAGACTGCATGATTGGCAACGATGTATTTACTAATCACTCATTTCTAGACATTGATAATTACTACTTTGAAAGTGGTCTTCATCACTCGTGATGGACAACAACAAAAAACAAAAAAACAACATATCGAAATATAAATGTGATTTGTAAATAGAAATGCAGATTTGAGTGACCGGTATATAGAAATGATGATATGTTGATCAGTATGTCGAAATATAAATGTGATTAGAATATAGAAATGAAGATATGAGTGATCAGTATATAGAAATGTTATTAGTATATAGAGTGTCGTGAAGTGATCCACTCACCCCTGCACATTCGACTATTCGTGACGTTGGCGCCCATAGCGGACAGGTCACATTTCAAATATAGACCCGCCTGGTGGGTAAATAGTCCATCATATATATTTACAACTTTATCTGATGAAATAGACATTTCTATTTCTTCTGGATCTCTTGTGAAGTCTTCAATTTCCAATTTGCAGTTGTAGGGTAGAGATTGTCTGTATTAATAATTCTTTTTCCGAGAAACCGATTCACTCCTCAGGGTATTGATACGGTAACTTCTTTCTCCGAAAGGACGCTAAAATTTCCCTCTCATTCACTGCCGACTTGCAGAGAGTCCAGACGCATTTGCCTTTGTGCCTGATTTCTACTTTGAAAAGTACCAGTTAATTTCTGGAGGAAATCTTAAGCTTGGGTAAGTTGATTTTAGTGTGCGAGTACCATGTATTTATCTTTATACATTTAACCTGCTGCTAAGCAGAGGAATGATTCAGCTATGGGATACTGCTAAACGAGACTGTTCTTGGTGTCAATCTACTCCCGGGCAACTAAATCAGCCTTTTCCCTTTTCAAACTGTGATTAGGTGTCCTACATAAACCAAAAGTAATATAAAGGAATTAATCTGACAGCCTGATCAGGTTTCTAACTAACTGGTGGGAATTTTGAATAAAAGCATTGAAGCTGCTGGCGAGATAATTGGGTCAGCGTTCAGTCTGCACACAGCGGGTGACACACAGTGGCGTCCGGGGTTACTTATAGCTAACTCTCAAACAGCACAGTGTCAGCTGCGGTCAAAAGGTGGGAGGGGTGTGTGTGTGTGTGTGTGTGTGTGTGTGTGTGTATATATATATATATATATATATATATATATATATATATATATGTGTGTGTGTGTGTGGGGGGGGGTGGGAAGAATGATAGTCTGTGTGACTACAAGTACGGATGTTGGTGTGGAGAGATGATGTTCTATGTTTGTTAGAGTCTACCAAAGTGCCCACTACCAAACCATCACCATGGCAGACAGCAATGTGGAAGCCAAAGTGTAGGCATCTGCTTACAGGCCATCCATTTGTCATTCATACCACAGTGCCTTCTTCAGGAGCGTGTTGGGTTCCAGTGGCTGAAAGGCAGGTATTCCAGGCCACCAAGACCCACCTTGGTCTAGAGTACCCTCTTCAGGAGCTTGTCCAGCTCCAATATTGAACTCTATATGTGACTGTGTCTGCCAGATCAACCACTGAAGTGAACATTCTCAGAAGGCCAGCCTGTTCCAGTATCATGAACTGATAAATGCAGTGACTACAACCTGGAATAGGAATAGATAAGTAGTGAACTCTATGGTGATGCCGTGTTCTATATTTACAGGTCCACTCCAATTCACTTTGATGATGTCAGACTGCCTTTACGAGATTCGTCAATGGGATTCCAGTTTTGATCTTTTCATATTCCAATGTTCTTCAAAATTCTTGCTTGAGTCATATATCATGTTGATGTTGAACTTATTACATGTCTTTGGAAGTTTTCATTCTTGACTTGAGTGTCATCCATTCACTGTTCTTAGTTGTCTAAAGTACATGTATGTTTAATTAATAATCTTAATCTGTGTTAACATGGCTATGATTGTATACTATCATAGCCTGAGGGCTTTCTTCTTATAGTAGTGGAAACGTCCAGCCAAGTTGCGCCTAGGATTATTATATATTCTGTAGTGCCATAACTTGAGTTTCCCTACTCCTGAAATAGGTTGGGCATATATTGGCCACGGGATTACCTTTAGACCAATACGAGCCGACGCCTCAACATTTTTCTATTTCAGAGTGCTGTTGGTTCTTCAGGAGATATCCTTAAATCAGGCACGCGACACGAGCGGTATGTGACATAGAGGTTAATATATGAGAGATCAGTATATAGAAATGGAGATATGAGAGATCAGTATATAGAAATGTGATTAGTATATACAGATGAAGATATGCGTGATCAGTATAAAAAAATGCGATTAGTATATAGAGGTAAATATATGAGTGATCAGTATATATAAATGGAGATATGAGTGATCAGTATATAGAAATGTGATTAGTATGTAGAGATGAAGATATGAATGTGATAAATATATAGATAAAGATATGAGTGATCAGTATATAGAAATTTGATTAGTATATAGAGATGGAGATATGAGTGAACAGTGTATAGAAATGTGATTAGTATTTTACAGAGCTAAAGATATGAGTGATCAGTATATAGAAATGGAGATATGAGTGATCAGTATATGGAAGTTTAAATATCTGTGATCAGTAGATCATCGTCCCGTACACCGTGTTTCGTTGCATCACCAGCTGCCGTTGGCTCTCTGATCAGCTGCCTCCACCTTTGACCGTGCAACAGACTTCATGGTTGTATGCCTAAAACGTGTCGTCTGTAAAGTCCTGTATCCAGTCTTTCTTGGTCTGCTTCTTCTCCTCTTCCCTTCAACCGAGCCCTGTACTATTCTGTTTGAAAGGCCGATAGATCTTATTACATGTTCGTAACACAGAATCTTCCCACTTTTCACCAGGGTTGCCAGATAAAAAACTTCATTTTATGCCAAACCATTACACAAAATATGCCAGTAAAATGCCAAATACAGTGTAACATTGTACCCACTTCACATTAAAAGCTCTAGATTGAATTCTTTACTGTCATCCTCACTGGAAGCAGCAGAAGATACAGTGTAAACCTTTTGAGATGTAAAATTTAAGCATTTTCTCAGTTGTGATGAAATCTTTGCAACTTATCTACAATGATGTCATATTTTTTTTTTTTTGTTCGGAAAAATTATCAGCAAGGTCATCCTTAAGTGCAGGGGATATACTATTTTTTTTTTATTAGGCATGAACATTTTGTTCTATGCAACTGTATGTGATCCAATGTACTCCCCCGACCATGCGCCCTCAAGATTTTGCTTTGATGATCAACTGTGCAGATTGCACAATGGCGGTCATGCTTACAGCAAGTTGCAACTCTGCTGCTTTAACTTTATCATTACTTTGCCTAGGAGTCATTGTTGTAATAAGCTGTGACTGCCTTTTCGAGGGAGTTTTCGTCCTGTGTTTTGGGGATTTTTCATGATCTGATATGCTACTAATTCTTGGTGCAACAGTACACTGACACAGTTTGCGATATGCTTCCTCTGATCCGTCTGAAGATCTTTTGAGCCGTGGGTATGTTTTCTTCCCGTTACTATTATACTTGAAATGTCATAGGATCTTTTCTTTCATTTGGATAACGTAGCCAGTGGTAAAAGTAATAAAATCTATTACAGATAGAACTAGGTATATATCCTATCTATTTTCTGTCCTTAAGTAGTTTCTGAACAGTCTGAATCACTTGGTATCAGTGGAGGGTTTTCGTTTTATATCTGACATTTATTCTAGTAAATTAACATAAATTACAGAGAACCTTGGTTTATCGCAGTCACGATCCGTTTAGGGAGACAACAAAACAATAAGAAATAAGAATCTCCGTTATTCCGTACCAAGACATCACAACAAAGTCAAACTGAAATAAAGATTTTTAACTGTAGGTCTACATTGCTTTTAGTAAATTTGCGTGTTTATAACAGAGTAACCATGAAGAAAATGTGAGCACATCTTGATAAGAAATGCCAGGAAAACCCCAAATATGCCAGAATATGCCAGTTCATTATCTTATGCCAGTTCTATTTCAAATATGCCAGATTTGTGGAATCTGGCATAAAAAATGCCAGTATGGCAACCCTGCCTTTCACTGTAGTTAAAAAAAAGGTTTATAGTTGCCGATGTGTTCGTCATTTGTGATATGGTCTCTGTATGATAGGCCAAAAAAAATTTCCCGAACGATCTCGTTTCCAATGCGTGTATCTTCGTTCCAGTTTAGATGGTAAGGTTCGAGTAACAAAGGCAAATGTGTTAGTGTGGGTGAGTGAGTGAGTGAGTGAGTGAGTGAGTGAGTGAGTGAGTGAGTGAGTGAGTGAGTGAGTGAGTGAGTGAGTGAGTGAGTGAGTGAGTGAGTGAGTGAGTGAGTGAGTGAGTGAGTGAGTGAGTGAGTGAGTGACTGAGTGAGTGACTGAGTGAGAGAGAGAGAGAGTATGTGAGGTTGCATGTCTGCGTATGTATATGTATATGTTTGTGAGTGCCTGAAGGAAACAGGCTAATGCAGATTTTTTAAAGCTGAACTTGGGTACATAAGCTGCAACTCAGCCCAAAGATTTTAGGTTCCACGTCCCTGGAATGTCAGTGTCTGTGGCTTAGGCGTTGCGACCGCGCTTCATAGTGCAAGGGTGCTGGGTTCGATCCCAGCGGCAGGCGATTTGGCAACAGAACGTCTTGCGTTGGATTCGACAGTGGTATCGAGAGCTTGCCGTTCAGAAAGCAATGGCAAACTACTGAGCGTAAAATCTGTTTAGAAAAACCACAACAGTAAAAAAATTACGGGGTTGGTTGTGCAAAGCCCTGTAGTGGATACACCGCTAGCTTTGCTCCCCCTCTGGCATGTTTTAAGTGCTCCCCCTCTGGCATGTTTTAAGTGCTCCCCCTCTGGCATGTTTTAAGTGCTCCCCCTCTGGCATGTTTTAAGTGCTCCCCCTCTGGCATGTTTTAAGTGCTCCCCCTCTGGCATGTTTTAAGTGACTTGGGCTCGCTGACGGACACTGCCTAAAGTAGGATCCCGGGAAATATTCTGGGAGGGCGGTGCTGCCCACATCACCAACTGACCCAGTACAGATTACTCTATACGTACGAGGCTAGCATCATATGCCCGACGTGCCTATGGTCTGAAAGGATCTCCTTATACTTACCACGGGTATGCGTCTCTTCTAACCGCATGCATATAACTTGTAATAAGGGGTCAATACATGGCATTTTTTAAAATTTATTACCCCCCCCCCCCCCTTCCTTTCCACTCCCCGCCAAACAGAAAAAAAGAACTGTTTCAATGTGTTTGTTTTTGTAAAGTTTGACATTCGTAGAATAGATTACATACCAGTTTACGTCAGTTGTAAAGAATTGAGCAAAGTGTCAAAACACAGGTAAGATGGTCAGAACGGAAACGACAGTGGGATTACGTGTCTGCTGTTTTACTAAATAATTAAGCAAAGTTAAAAGGACCTTTTTCAGTCATATGGGCATCTTGTAAATAGTGCTTGTTCTATACAGATCAATCGAATTTCAAGGGCAGTGTGATCTGCAGCATGCTAGCTACCTTCATGTTGCAGGACATTGTCCATCTCAGTCCAATATAAGGACTGATAACGTTTCTGTTACCTGCTAAATGTGGTATATACGGATCATAAGCTTATAAAAGGCAGATGCATTCACTAATATATGCATACCATGGTAGACAAAGCGTGAAGGGAAGTTAAAGAGAAATGCCTGCATACTGATAACACTGCAGCTTTTACACAAATAAGTGAGTTGTACACACAATAATTGTGTAAACCTTAAAGAAATCATCATCATCCAGTGCCAAGAGTGAAGGCTGACGACAAGGGCATCTCTGACAGTTTTTATATTGAGTCTTTGACGCAAGTTCTTGCTTCCTCAATTAAACAGTGTTCATCGCGCAGGTCATCTGTTCAGAAACTACTTATGGAGAGAAGTGATGATAACAGAAATTAGATGAAATGATGTGTATAAGGCTGTATATATTTTTAGTGAAGTGCAGATCAACGTGTGTATACAACCAACGTGATACTAGGACAGTCAGAATCCACGCCCCCGTAGAAGCAGCATCTATCGGCATGGTAATATGTCCATTCTGAAATCAGCAAATACTGATTGCCAACTCCTTGGGCAAGATATATTTTCAAATAACTTCAATAACAGAACTCGTCGGCAACTATCAGTAATAGTACAGAAAGACGCGGTAATAAAACGCTGAGGTTGAAACGCACTGGATGCCACCCAGACAAGAGTGGTGGAGTCAACCGTCCACACCCTGCCCATACACAGTGTCGATTGTATTTCTCAGTCCTTTGTTTTCCACACTGCCATCTGCCTCCGGACTCATTAGTTTATTTGGCTGGAGAACTGAATCAATCTCAATATTTTTGCTTTCCCCTTTTTTTTTCTTCGTCCTATCCGGCCTAGTCCTCTCTCTGTTATACTCACGTGGCTCGACAGCGGCGGATTAGACACAAGACAGACTGTCTTCAACAGAGAAATTAGTCTCAGGACGGATTGTCTTCAGCGGACGGCGACAACGACTGGTGGGCTCCAACAGATAACAATAGTACTTCCTCCACAGGAAGGCTACTCCATTTGATATCTATTTGTTTCCTCCCGTCTGTCTGTCTATGGCTCTACTGTTTACGTGTGTCAAAACACCATCACCTTTCTTCATAATTATCTGGAATTTTCTTTCTCTCTTTTTATATTTATATTTCTCTACTGCTCTATCTATCTTTCTCTCTACCTATCTGACTGTGTATGTCTATCTTTCTCTAGTTCTCTATCTATCTATTTTTATTTATTTATTTCTATATCTCTCTGTATCTATATTTCTCTATCTGTCGTGAAGTGATCAAACCAACCCCTACACATTCGACTATTCGTGACGTTAACGCCCCTAGCGGGCAGGTCACATTTCAAATATAGACCTGTCCGGTGGGTATATAGCCCATCATATCTATGTATACCTTTATCTGGCGTAATAGGTATTTCTATATGCTCTAGGTGTCTTGTAAAGTCTACATTTTCAAACTTATAGTTGTGGGATAGATATTTTCTAGATTATTAGTCAGATTCACAGAAGCCTTTTTACTCCTCGGCGCAATGATTTGAGAATTTCTTTTTCGGAAGAGACGCTAAGTCGTCCCGCTTAATTCTTTGCCAGACTTTCAAGGTGATCAGTAGATTTCGCCTTTGGGCTTAAATTTTGTCTTGAACAAAGTACCAGTTTAATCTTTGGAGGAATCCTGAGCTTGGGTAAGTTGATTATAGTTTACGAGTACCATGATATATGTCTCTATAAGGTTAACCCGCTGCTGAAAGGAGGAAAGGTTCAGCTATGAGACAGCACAGAACGAAACCGTTCTTAGTGTCCAAGTACTCACGGCCACTTAAACCAAACCTTTCCATTCGCAAGCTAAGAGTTTGTGCCCTACCTAACCCAATATTGATGTAAATGTTTTAATCTAGCAGGCTACTTGTTCTCTAACTAACTAGTTGGGAAATCAGGTCGAGATTCAGCCGGCAGATTTAATTGGGTCAACGCACAGCGAACGACACGCAGTGACGTCAGAGGTTAATTTTAGCAGGCACTCACACAACACGGGGTCAACTCATGTCAGTTGATGGAGAAAATAATATATACATGTGAGAGAGAGAGAGAGAGAGAGAGAGAGAGAGAGAGAGAGAGAGAGAGAGAGAGAGAGAGAGAGAGATCGTCTGAGTGACTACAAGTGCAGATGTGAATGTGGAGAGATGATGTTCTAGGTGTACTAGAGTCTATCTGTCTCCACTGTGGGACTTGTCTTCTATCTCTTTCACTGACTGACCAACAGAGATACATAGAAACTTTAACTGTCTCATTATCCTGAGAGCTGTCCTCTGAGTGATTACTAATGTGGATGTTAATAAAATGAGCTAGGCATGTTACCCCTGAGATGACTGCTAATTTTGAGTTCCTTCTTGATACAGGATGATATCTCCTTGGAGGCCAGGCAGGCAATCAACAGTCTAACCAAACCACCATCCACTAAGTTACCCACTACCACAACTCCATCATGGCAGACAGAAAAGTGGAAGCCAGTGTGTAGGCATCAGCTTACAGGCCACCCATTGGTCAATTCATCATAGAACTCTCTCCAGGAGCTTGCTTGTGCTCCAGTGGCTACGGGAAAGTGTTGCAGGCCACCCATTTGTCAGCAGTCAAAGAGAACTCTGTTCCAGTGTATGAACTCTTTTCCAGTGTATGAACTCTGTGTCTGTGTTTACCAAGGCAACCGGCGAAAGG
>CAJHNH020004890.1:1072500-1074608 GCA_905116865.2 Candidula unifasciata
TTAATTAGCCAACAGAGTGAAATATACACCACAGTGAGATTAAACTGAAAAACCGAACTTTTCACATTTATTAGAAGTTCCAAGACGTTTACGATCAAGGAGTCTGTATTTTACGAAAATAAAATCTACTTGATCTAATTTGGAATAAAATTTTCGCCCGTATCAAATAACCCTAACACTGATGAATTTCCCCGTAAACGGCCCCCCCCCCCCCCCCCCCTTCTTTTCGCCCCTCGCACAGTGCCGGCAGTGTTCAGTTGCTACAAATATTGATTTTGTTTTGCTGCTTGTTAATTCGGCAAGATTTACATCTTTACAGCGATATTGATTATGTGTAACAGACCAAGTTTGCTTCACTGTTGCGGTCTTGTTTCTGGTTCTGTTCCTTATCTCGTGTAGTGTAGGCAGTCCTGTTTCTGGTTCTGTTCCTTATCTCGTCTAGTTTAGGCAGTCCTGTTTCTGGTTCTGTTCCTTATCTCGTGTAGTGTAGACAGGCTTGTTGCTTGTTCTGTCCGTCATATCAAATAGTGTAGTCAGTCCTGTTTCTGGTTCTGTTCCTTAGCTCGTGTAGTGTAGTCAGTCCTGTTTCTGGTTCTGTTCCTTAGCTCGTGTAGTGTAGTCAGTCCTGTTTCTGGTTCTGTTCCTTATCTATTGTAGTGAAGGCAGTCCCGTTTCTGTTCCTTATCTCGTGTAGTGTAGTCAGTCCTGTTTCTGGTTCTGTTCCTTAGCTCGTGTAGTGTAGTCAGTCCTGTTTCTGGTTCTGTTCCTTATCTATTGTAGTGAAGGCAGTCATGTTTCTGTTCCTTATCTCGTGTAGTGTAGGCAGTCCTGTTTCTGGTTCTGTTCCTTAGCTCGTGTAGTGTAGGTAGTCCTGTTTCTGGTTTTGTTCCTTATCTATTGTAGTGAAGGCAGTCCTGTTTCTGGTTCTGTTCTTTATCTCGTGTAGTGTAGGCAGTCCTGTTTCTGGTTCTGTTCCTTATCTCGTGTAGTGTAGGCAGTCCTGTTTCTGGTTCTGTTCCTTATCTCGTGTAGTGTAGGCAGTCCTGTTTCTGGTTCTGTTCCTTATCTCGTGTAGTGTAGTCAGTTTTGTTTCTGGTTCTGTTCCTTATCTCGTGTAGTGTAGGCAGTCCTGTTTCTGGTTCTGTTCCTTATCTCGTGTAGTGTAGGCAGTCCTGTTTCTGGTTCTGTTCCTCATCTCGTGTAGTGTAGTAAGTCCTGTTTCTGGTTCTGTTCCTTATCTCGTGTAGTGTAGGCAGTCCTGTTTCTGGTTCTGTTCCTTATCTCGTGTAGTGTAGTCAGTTTTGTTTCTGGTTCTGTTCCTTATCTCGTGTAGTGTAGGCAGTCCTGTTTCTGGGTCTGTTCCTTATCTCGTGTAGTGTAGGCAGTCCTGTTTCTGGTTCTGTTCCTTATTTTATGTAGTGTAGACAGTCCTGTTTCTGGTTCTGTTCCTTATCTCGTGTAGTGTAGGCAGTCCTGTTTCTGGTTCTGTTCCTTATCTCGTGTAGTGTAGGCAGTCCTGTTTCTGGTTCTGTTCCTAATCTCGTGTAGTGTAGGCAGTCCTGTTTCTGGTTCTGTTCCTTATCTCGTGTAGTGTAGGCAGTCCTGTTTCTGGTTCTGTTCCTTATCTCGTGTAGTGTAGGCAGTCCTGTTTCTGGTTCTGTTCCTTATCTCTTGTCGTGTAGTTGTCACATAGAGCTTGTATTACGTGCCTGTTATAAGGATTTCTCCTTAAGAGCCAACAGCACTCTGAAATAGAATAATGTTGATGGGTCGGCTCATATTGGTCCAAATGGTATCACGTGGCCAATATACACCCAACCTATTTCAGGAATAGGGCAACTCAAGTTTTGACACTACAGAATATATAATATTCCTAGGTGCAACTTGGCTGGACGTCCCCACTACTATAAGAAGATAGCCCCCAGGCTATGATATTGTAATATCACAGCCATGTTAACACAGATAAAGATTGATGGACTCTCAAGTCAATAATGAAAACTTCCAAAGGCATGTAATAAATGTAACATATATATATATATCATTGAAACTCAAGCAAAGAGGTTCCAGGGCAACCTGAATCAGGAAATTGAACCCCAAGCGATACTGCT
>CAJHNH020004890.1:1074625-1077125 GCA_905116865.2 Candidula unifasciata
GTGTGATATCGCCAACATCCCAGGAGAATTAAATGCTTGTTTATTTCGCCTACTTAGATTAAGGATGTATCCAAATCCCTATTTGTCTGTATGCTTCAAAATACATACAAATAAAAGTAGGTTGAGGAAAGACATTCTGGAGTCACCGAGCGTATTGTCACAGAATCCCTGGTTGTGTATGTTCAATCACTCTGTTGTCATGATGAAGACAGTCACACACTAGGCACTCGATCACTGGAGGTACACCCAAGCTCCTGGAGAGGATACTCTGACACAAAGTCAATTGCTGGAGCCCAGATAAGCTCCTGGAGAGGATACTCTGATACAAAGTCAATCACTGGAGGTACAAACAAGCTCCTAGATAAAATGATGGTGAAGGTACAACACCCATAATGTTGTCTGTAGACCAACTAAAGGATTCTATTTGATGGATGACAAAAGGTTGGCTTGCAATCTGATGCCCACAGCTGGCTTAGACATAGATGACTTCCCTGTTGGTAGTTCCGTGAACTGCTGATTTACTGCCTGGCCTCCAAGGAGATATCATCCTCTATCAAGAAGAAACTCCGAATTAGCAGTCATCTCAGGGGTCACATGCCTAGCTCATTTTTATTAACATCCACACAAGTAATCATTCAGAGGACAGCTCTCAGAATAATGAGACAGTTACATTCTCTATGTATCTCTGTTGGTCAGTCAGTAAAAGAGATAGGAGACAAGTTCCACAGTGGAGACAGATAGACTCTAGAACACATAGAACATCATCTCTCCACATTCACATCTGCACTTGTAGTCACCCAGACCACCTCTTTCCCCACATATGTATATATATTTATTCCGAAGTTCCTCTGACCGCTGTTAGTCTACGAGGTGACGTTGACAGCAGTGGAGACGATGGAGAGGAAAATCAACACAGTCTTAATAAAGTGGATTGGTGCACCTCCTTGTCTAACCGACGTGGCTCTGTATTGCAAGCATGCTAAGCTGGTACTCCCGTTCAAATCGATAACCGAAGAGTTTAAAGTTGGCAAAGTAGGACTCGCCATGCTCTTGCGCGAGTCTTCAGACCCAAATGTCATCGCTGTCCAGCCCGCTCTAAAGACTGGGCAGAAGTGGAGAGTCCTCGATGCGATTGAATCTGCCCAGAATGCACTAAAATTGAGAGAGATAATGGGTTACACTCAAACCGACCGTCGAGGCCTAGGTCACGGGAAGGTCAATTGGTGGTCAAAAGCCTCAGCCAAAGAACGCCGAGACATGGTAATACAACAGGTTAGGGACAATGAAAACGAGGTTAGTTTCCAGAAAGCAGCCCAGCAGTCGCAGCAAGGCCATTGGGTCAGCCTGGAGAGCGCATTGCCAAGAGTACTCACATGGGGTGAGATCTGGCGAATGACCCCTATGCGACTGAGCTTTATCGTTCGTTCGGCGTACGATGTATTACCGTCCGGTGTTAACATGGTTAAGTGGTCTGCGACTAACCATCCGACTTGCCCGCTGTGTAAAGCGAAGCAGACACTTGAACACGTCCTGTCCGCGTGCAGGAAAGCCCTAGGTCAAGGCCGATACACCTGGCGACACAACAAGGTGCTAAAAGAGTTGGCAGCCAATGTTGACCAGGCTAGAATGAGGGCCAACGCAAGGGCCAGTTCTACCATCGTCCCCATTCGTTTCATCAAGGCTGGGCAATTCAAAAAGGTAAACTAAAAAAAAAAAAAAAACGCACTCGCTCCATCTATGCTAGACTCTGCGAGGGACTGGTTACTGGCGGTTGATCTGCCAGGCCATGAAAGGTACCCCGAGTTAATCCGGAAGACCGGCCTGCGACCTGACATAGTTCTCCACTCTGCGGAGAAACGGCAGCTGATCATGATTGAGCTGACCGTCCCGTTTGAGTCGCGTATGGATGAAAATCACACGTACAAGCTCGAGAAATACGGTGATTTAGCAGCCGGTCTGAGGAGAGACGAGGCGTACACGGTACGTGTCTTTGCCGTCGAAGTGGGAACGAGAGGTCTCGTCTCCACTTCACTGTACAATGTGATTAAAGAACTAGGACTGCGCGGTAATGAACGGAAACGAACACTTAAAAAAACTGGGCGAGGTAGCCGAGAGGGCCTCGAGTTGGCTTTGGACGCAACGAAACAACGTAGGAGACGGGCCTCGGTGAGCTGGTCCGGGTTTCTAGTGGAAAAGGGTTTTTCACCCTTTGAAAGTCCATCGTGTCCGAATTGTCTGCCAGTGATTCTCTGCCACCTGCTAACAAAAGTCCAACATGTGTCCGGTATACCAAACGTAAGCTTGTCGCTCGGTCGTCCAGGTATGCTGACTGTTCTAATAAGGCTACCGTGATGACTTCTTATCTCACAGTACCTTCTGCAAAGCACCAAGTCGTCTTGTCCCTATAAGAAAAACACCATCCGGTAATTTCGTGCAGCAGGGTACCAGCCCTGAGCTTCATGAACTCAGGTGGGCCCACCTCTGAAAACGTCTAGGAGAT
>CAJHNH020004890.1:1082125-1102125 GCA_905116865.2 Candidula unifasciata
ACTCAGATTAATCCACTTAGACAGACAGCTGCAAGCCCAGAGCTGATTAACATTGGCCATTCTTAGTGGGGGGTGATACCACCCCTTGCTGTGCTAGAAGGATCCAGAAAGGACGTTGAATAGTAATAGTCTTCAGCACAATGTGACAGGGACTGAAAAATGACAGAGTGGAAACTTCTTCTTTCATTTCAGTATTTAAGATAACTTTTTTCTGAATATTTCCTGACCCCCCCCCCCCTTTTCCCCCCTGTATTATTTGTTTAGTATTAACCTTCTTTAGCTGAGTTTAATGCTTTCGTTGATTAGCTACGGTGAATTGCTTGGTAATAAAGGAGATTTAAAAACGGGTTGGAATGCCGAATAATTTTGGGAACCTCTGTTCTCACCCACCCCCTCGGGGAGTTTGGGCAAAAGGGGGGGGGGGAGGGGGATAAGCGGTGTCGATTGTTTCAATTCCATTTGGCGACAACCAGTCTCTCACAACTACCGACGCAGCGTTGTAGTTTGACCACTAATCAGTGTTGTTACCTGGCGAAGGAAGAACGGTCCCCTTGGCATCGACTCAAAACTGCAGTGATGTGGTTGACGCAAGGCATGCAGACGGCGGCGGGAAATGCTGACCTAATTCGCACCTGAAAAATGTGTTGTGAAATGTGATACAATGAGCTTGTGGAAAGTGTATATACATCTGTGTTGTGCTGAAACAAGGTGGTGTTCAATAGGGATGTTTGATGTGTGTGGTTAGTATAGTAGCAACAGGTAGATTAGTAGGTATGGTCGTGCAAGGGTTAAATTCGGTGTTCGATACATTAAAAATGTGAAGTAACATAGTACTAGCGATACGACCTAAACCCAGACTTATGTGTTTAATCTTAGTTTACTTGTAACTTGTAGATTATCTACACAATTCTGAGAAATGGTAACGTGTACCGGTATACTAAGTAATGACTGCATACCCCATGTGGATTCCCTGAACCAAGTAAAGGTCTACTATTTTTTCTTCCTCTTGCTTCCTTCATCCTTTCTTCTTTTTCCTCCTCCTCTTTCTTTTTTCCCCTTCTTTTTTACCTTCTTCTTCCTTTTTCCTCCTTTTCTTGTTCTTCTTCTTCTTGTTCTTCTTCTTCTTCTTCTTCTTCTTCTTCTTCTTCTTCTTCTTCTTCTCCTTCTTCTTCTTCTTCTTCTTCTTCTAGTACATGTCGTGTAGTGACAGCCTAAAATAGGTACAGTGAAAATTCACAGGACGTGAAGGCGATTGGCTTGATGTTGATCAGATCATACGTCTAGTACCGATTGGAAGCTTTTAAACTTAATAAATAGTTCAAATGCTCCTTAAAAACCCTTTTAGCACCGGCAGTTTCTCATGTCTAGGCAAAAACACGGAGCATTTTTTCAGTAAATTTGGTTATAACTTTATTTTATTTTTTTGACACATTTCTGTTATTCTGATCCCCATGAAAAAAAAACCACATATTTATTTGAAGGATATAGATTGAAGTTCATGATTTTCACAATATCGTAAAAATTTATTGATGTATATGCAAATTATCTCAGTTTGCATATCTAAAAATATAAAATAAGAATGTGAATTTTCAACTTCAATGCATGAAACATATACCTAAAAACAAAAATGTATTTTATTTGAAATCTTTTTATGGATCTTTGGCCTTTTTATAAATGTTGTAAGCAATTCAATAGTCAAAAACAGGCATATATATATATATATATATATATATATATATATATATATATATATATATATATATATATATATATGCTGACTGATGGTCAAAAATATATATATGAAACAGCAATAATATCTTTAGGTGACATGTGTTTTTGACCATCAGTCAGCACAAGAAATGGATGTGCCGTAGTGTCAACATCTTCGGGTGGTCATATACCCTGAGCCATAGGTGGGCTGTGGTCTCATCAGCAGCGTCCCCATCTGATTCCCATTACTACTAACACTAGATCCTGCATCAGTGTCAATTGAATTAGTGTCATCACTTGATTCAAATTTTTTATCAACATCAAGTTCAGGGGCAGAAACATACGAGTTAGACATACGTTTAGTGGTTCGGGTCACTATCTAAAAAACTCAACAACAGTTTTCACTTCGATACCAAACACTAGAAAATCGCCATGTGTAAAGCTAATACAGCAGTGAATGTAAAAGAATAACTTTCAGTGTTTCAAAAAAGGAGATTTCTTAGCACGTCGAGGCGAAACACGATCGGGCCGATGATCGGCCGTTCTGTGTTTTTGGCCAGCCATCCGCCGGCCGATAATCGGCCCGTCCGTGCTAAGAGTTAAGGTCAGATGACAGTTTAACGACGTGGGAGAAAAAAAAGAAGCGACCCTGGTTGGGGGCGTTGGTGAGAGAGGGTTGCGTAGTAGTCTTATCTCACGTAGCAGTTCTCTTTGCCGATTAATTGTGTTTTACACTGAAGGAGGATATTAGTTGCCGACAGGACTCAACAGATTCAACCAAGGGACAGTGCCAGTTCAACCCTCTGTCAAGATAGTGATAGTGAGCACTGAAGGAGGATATTAGTTGCCGACAGGACTCAACAGATTCAACCAAGGGACAGTGCCAGTTCAACCCTCTGTCAAGACAGTGACAGACTGATGAATCTGAGGGGAGATTTAGCCACCATGAGTTTGACGAGCAGTGGTAGAGTGATGGAGTGTGTCACATTTTCAAACATATAAACACCAACTCACGCACTCATGCTTGAAGGTAAGGTAAGTAAGGCTGTTCCAATGCCATGATGACCTACTGGAGATCACGTTCCAGCTATGTCAGTAACACAGTGACAACATAATGTCATCTTCATAGAAACATTTACTACAGAGGAATAAAGGACGTTTCGGCGGTTACACTTTTTCCAGCAGAACCACCAACTATGTAAATCCGTAACAAAAGACTGTTCGCTGCGTTGTTTGTTAAGCGAGCGACTAGACGAACCATCTGGAAATTAATTTTCCAGTAACCTAATTTATTAGACGTGGTTGACCCCTCCTAGAGCTGTAACGGGGAAAAATTATCTGCCGGCTAGAGTCTCTAAGCGTAGAACGACATATCTCGCTGTGGGTGTAGACACTGCTACGTTTCAACACCCATCCCCCCCTAAAAAAATACGAAAACGTGCGCGAGCACACATGCACGTACATTAGCACACACACACACACACGTTTTATACATATACATATATATATATATATATATATATATATATATATATATATATATATATATATATATATATACATATACATAAAGTAATTAAATCTAGTGTGTTTGCGCGCTCGTGTGTGTGTGTGTATATATATATATACACACACACGAGCGCGCAAACACACTAGATTTAATTACTTGACTTCGTCTAAAATAGTTAATGAATATGTTACTTTCTGGTCTTCTACTTCTTCTTTATCTGAACTATTGCCTTATGGTTATTTATTGCGTTAACCTCACCTGAAGCTTCTATCGCCTCTTAAGCCGTAGCAACCCCCTTCTCAAATTTAACTGGCGAAGCTACCGCCCCATCGACCTCCCCAACCCCCAACGGGAGGGCGTTTCGCTCACTTTTGGAAACACTGGTTCAGCCACTACGCTTTTGCCGCTTCCACTGGTAAATTAAAACGATAGTTACTATTCAGACTTTATGTGTGAAGAGATCAAAATATAGTCTTTTCAAACTCTTTCTTCAATGGTGCGTAAATATCTTCTGTGAGTGTTAACTTTAAGCGATTATGTCGTTGGTTTTCAGCAGGACCTAGAAGCCTTACTGAAATTACACCCTGACCTATAAATGGCAGCCAGATCAACATATGCAAATTCCACGAGGTTACTGCTGACCGTCTGGTAGGAGTACTTGTGATACATATGTTGATTATTTTGCGTCAGGTATTCAAAATGTTGAATCTGCTCACGGCTGTCATCCTTGTAACATTAATACTGTGTGTCTCTTTTTCTTCCACAGTAATATTTCTGGCCATGTTATCACACTGAAGGCATACATCTTACTGTCAACTGCCGAGAATGTTATATAGACAGTGTTGGACACTGTTACCGTGTTGACTTTACGGAGTGCAGTAGAAGGAACGATAAAATACTGATGTCAGCGGCAATGAAAAGTTGTTGAAGAAAACCCCACAAAATAGCACACAGTTGACGTTGTGTTGTAAGGAGCAACAGGAAGTGTAGCCTCATCTCGGATTATTTATTGTGCCTGTAAGTATATTGTTGTCGTTGGTGTTGGTGGTTTGACATGTTGCCGTTGGTGGTTTGACATGTTGTCGTTTGTGGTTGACATGTTGTTGTTGGTGGTTTAACATGTTGTCGTTTGTGGTTTGACATGTTGTTGTTGGTGGTTTGACATGTTGTCGTTTGTGGTTGACATGTTGTTGTTGGTGGTTTGACATGATGTCGTTGGTGGTTTGACATGTTGTCGTTTGTGGTTGACATGTTTTCGTTGGTGGTTTGACAATGTTGTTTTATTCATTGAGTCTTCTATGTACCCTCATGTTGCTTGCCTAATGGTATAAAAATTCATGTGTCTCTACGTTTGTGATATTCTAGCTTTGCTTGGTTGTGCCGGTAATTTATTGTCTGATATCATTAGAAAAGTCAGTCTTTCTGTTTTGGGCATTTATGTTATGGGGAAACTGGAATGCATTGTGACAACATTAAAGTTAAAGGCGGAGAGAGAGAGAGAGAGAGAGAGAGAGAGAGAGAGAGAGAGAGAGAGAGAGAGAGAGAGAGAGAGAGAGAGAGATAGAGAAGAGAGAGAGAGAGAGAGAGAGATCCAGAGAAAGACCAAGAAATGAGACGATGGATAGTTTGACATCATGGCCGAACATTTGTATCAGAAACGATTGACTATTTGGAGCATGTGACATGGGAGGATATGAGATTTCTACCGTTGGGGATACACATGTGTCAGAGCTTCAACTGATCAGACAGTCATGTGGATACCTGAGATTTTTGTGTATTCCTGTTTCGCTATTACAATATTGTGCTGATGCAGGCTTTCTAGACGAAGCGCTCACTTGTAATTTGTAACAACGTGAAGCTGACTAGTTGTACTTTTCGTTTTGTTTGATCTTGTCTGATACCTATACCGTTAAACGTTGTACTCCCAGTGAGTTCCACGGCCCCCATTAGGGTGGGGTGGGGGAGGGGGTGAGGGGGAAATAGACCTACTGCTTCCATAACAAACATGTCGTAACAGGCAGCTAATTAGGGATTTTTTCCTCCGAGCAGCGGGAAACCAGCAGTCTGCATTCAAGTAAGCCAGATCTGTAAAACGGATGCGCACGCCAAATTCATGCTCTGGAGCAAGGCTGCAGTCCAGAAGGGGACGAACAACTAGAACTTTTCGCTGGGGCTTCTAGCCGGTGAACATTAAAAAGAAGGAAGAGAATAATAATAATAATAATAATAATAATAATAATAATAATAATAATAATAAGAAGAAGAAGAAGAAGAAGAAGAAGAAGAAGAAGAAGAAGAAGAAGAAGAAGAGGAAGAAGAAAAACAAGAAGAAGAAGAAGAAGAAGAAGAAGAAGAAGAAGAAAGAAGATGAAGAAGAAGAAGAAGAAAAGAAGACGCAGGAGGAGGAGGAGTAGGTAGTACACCACAGTCGGGACAACTGTGTGCCCTGTTCAGCAAGTGTTGTTTACATTCCTCTTCTCAGCCCATCAGGTGATCACAACATTATCTTTCGTGTCAAGACACTTATCCCTGGCAGCGGTGATAGCGTGACAGCTGGTCGCTGGACTGCCGCTTCTAAGTAGCAGAGTTTTCTCAGAACTGACCTTGACTTGGAGGTCAACCCAGCCTAAAATGGGAACTACGCAGTGTCCTGGCAATTAAAGGCGACTGAATATGCTGACCTCGTGACCCACCGAGTGCCGAATGGTCTATACACATATGAGACTAGCATTATATGCCCAATGATGTCTTTTTCTTTAAGTGCATGCTGTGTAGCTTTGGCAGTCATGTCTATCTACAACCTTCTGTCTCGTGTGTTTTTAGTCGAGTCTGACACAGACGATCCCCCATGCCATGACTTCAAACTGTCCAGCATCTTTTCTCTCGGTCTCCCTCTGCCTCTTCTCCCCTTCAACTTTCCTACTGTCACGATGTCCTCCAGTTGTCTCCTTCTCACCAAATGACCAAAGAATGTACATTGTCTCTTTCTGATGTGGGCAATTAGTTTTCTTCTTGAGTCAGTCTCTTTCAAGACATCTTCAATTACCTTTCTTATCTGTCCAGGGTATTCTCATCATTCTCTATACAAGCACATCTCCTTCCGATGACTACTGGCGTAAAAATAGTCTTTAGGTCTTTATTTACTTATTGTTAAACGAGTTACCTTCCTTTGTTTCCCAAGCTGAGGACATCCATACTTCGGTTTCTCAGGTTCGTTTTGCCTAGCTGTTGATTGTCTCCGGTTACTTGTAGGGCAGCAGGGCTATGTATCTCCTTGTCTGCTTCATTCCCTAGACATATCCGACATGGGAGGCCCTTCCAGTAGCTAAGCTGACGTCGGCATATCTATTGGGGGTCATTGTAACCTACAAAGTGCTCCAGCACACTGAAGAGCAGAGGCTTGGGAAGGGGCGTGCGGGGGATGCCGGTCGCACCAGGTGCCATCACTGGGTAGATCGGGAAAGGGGTTGGAGACTGTGTGGGACAAAATAGTAACAGTATGTATTTTTGACATCACAAAAGGTGTGTAAGTGTTCCTCTGTGCGTTTATCTGTGTGTGTGTGTGTGTGTGTGTGTGTGTGTGTGTGTTTAAAAAAATGAGTGGTTGGGGGACATGGAGGTGACAAACAATTGTCCTCACCGGGTGCCACCTGACCTTGCAATGGCGCAACGTCTTAGACAACATATTATTACGATAACTACAAATTGACAACGTTGGTCAGTGCCAAGTGGGATCGCAGCGCAAGTCGTATTGGTATGGCCACCGGTGAAGCTGGATTTCTACGACACGTCTACAGCCTAGCCATCATTCGTGTATCTCACGAGTAACAATATATTGTGAGGGTTCGTCACAAAGCATACGAAGCCAGAAGGGGAAGGGTGGAGATTTGAGGGCCCCCTAATTGTTAACTGGAAAGAATATTGGTGGATGTGACTATAAGCGTGATGGGACGCCTGCTACCTACCAATCCACCTACTTACCAATCCACCTACCTACCAATCCACCTACCTACCAATCCACCTACCTAAATTACCTATTTACCTGCCTACTTACTATGCCTGTCTATCTGAATTGTCATTTTTGTCACGTGGGCTTCTAGTAATTTCCCATGGTCTATGGGTAGTAACATCGTGCGTGTTTGCCAGACAACTGCAAACATCACTGGCTGTCAACAGAGCACTGACACGCAATGGAAAGATAAGTTTCAACGAGGGTCTAGTGTTGAGACAAAAGTACCAAAAAAAAAAAAAAATCTCATTGCAGTTGAAGATAGAAAAAATGTTGAATAAAGAAATTAACAGTTGGTGTCTGGAGGTGGCGTATGTTCCGATGTCTAAATGTTGAATATATAAAAAGACAGTTAGTGTTTGGAGGTAGCGTATGTTCTGATGTCTAAATGTTAAATATAGAAATTGACAGTTTGTCTTTAGTGCTGGCGTATATTCTGTGCAAGTATTATAAAGCCGAAAGCAGCCAAACCGTAGCGGTCAGAGCAGTGTTTTCCAGGTCAGGTCTATGGGTAGTAACATCGGACGCCCTTGTGTATTGTTGTGCACGTTAAAAAAATCCCATTGCAATTGAAAATCGAAAAGAGTAGCCTAACGCCGCTGCCCTGGCAAAATCTGGAGTAAAAAATCTACCCAAGGTATTTCACGATCCTCGGCGGTGCTACGGAGTTCGTACACTTCGCAAAGATTCTTCAGACTCAGGCTTCAATCATAAATGGAACAAAGCAATTATGCTTTACTACCTTTGTGCCGTGATGCTGATCTGGCGTCAAAACCTAAACCTAAATAAGTTACAGTAATTTTTATCTCAACACTAGACCCTCGTTGAAACTCATCTTTCCATTGCGTGTCAGTGCTCTGTTGACTGCCAGTGATGTTTGCAGTTGTCTGGCAAACACGCACAAATCGCTACGGTTGAGTAATTATCATGTGAGGTCAGCGGAGGGGGGACAATTGCTGGCTATTGACTCACGCAACATCCGGTTTCAACAAATACTGTTTCCTGGGTTTAAAAAGAGGGGAAAATATGAATGCCGGATTATATTTTTCAATGTCTAAATGTTGAATATAGAAATTGACAGTTCGTGTTTGGAGGTGGTGTATATTCTGATGTATAAATATTGAATATAGAAACTGACGGTTCGTGTTAGGAGGTGGTGTATGTTCTGATGTATAAATATTGTATATAGAAACTGACGGTTCGTGTTAGGAGGTGGTGTATGTTCTGATGTATAAATATTGAATATAGAAACTGACGGTTCGTGTTTGGAGGTGGCGTATGTTCTGATGTCTAAATGTTGAATATAGAAACTGACGGTTCGTGTTTGGAGGTGGTGTATGTTCTGATGTCTAAATGTTGAATATAGAAACTGACGGTTCGTGTTTGGAGGTGGTGTATGTTCTGATGTCTAAATGTTGAATATGGAAACTGACGGTTCGTGTTTGGAGGTGGTGTATGTTCTGATGTCTAAATGTTGAATATAGAAACTGACGGTTCGTGTTTGGAGGTGGTGTATGTTCTGATGTCTAAATGTTGAATATAGAAACTGACGGTTCGTGTTAGGAGGTGGTGTATGTTCTGATGTATAAATATTGAATATAGAAACTGACGGTTCGTGTTTGGAGGTGGTGTATGCTCTGATGTCTAAATGTTGAATATAGAAACTGACGGTTCGTGTTTGGAGGTGGCGTATGCCGTGGGTCTACCGTCACCCACCAGTACCCGCGGACTATCACTCACCAGTGCCGGCGGACTACCGTCACCCACCAGTGCCCCCTGACCACCGTCACCCACCAGTGCCCTCAGACTACCGTCACCCACCAGTGCCGTGGGTCTACCGTCACCCACCAGTGCCCCCGGACTACCGTCACCCACCAGTGCCGTGGGTCTACCGTCACCCACCAGTGCCGTGGGTCTACCGTCACCCACCAGTGCCCCCGGACTACCGTCACCCACCAGTGCCCCCGGACTACCGTCACCCACCAGTGCCGTGGGTCTACTGTCACCCACCAGTGCCCCCGGACTGCCGTCACCCACCAGTGCTGCGTGACCACCGTCACCTACCAGTGCCCGCGGACTACCGTCACGCACCAGTGCCGTGTGACTTACCGTCACCCACTAGTGCCCGCGGACTACCGTCACCGACCAGTGCCGTGTGACTGCCGTCAGCGACGAGTGCCGGTAGAATCAAGTATTCTTTGTTTCATTGACTGCATTTCTTGGCTAGAAAGAAGTCTTTGTATTTTAGACAAAATGCCAGCCCGCTAATGTGTCGAGCCAAATCCAATGAACCGTGAGCCTCCTGGACGAAAGACTTGCCAACGGAGATGAGTCGCTCAGTCATTCAAAGACTCGACTGCTGGTTTCACGTTCACTGAACCAGATATTATTACCGCTTTGAGATCCACAAGCTTCTACGGCAGATGTGTGATAGAGGAAGTAACACTAGAAACAAGAACGTAACCAGTGGAAACAAAAAACAGTACGCCTTGGCTGTCTTTGGGCAAATTAGGCTGCTAGGTTCCAAAATCTACCGCGGGACAACTCTCATACCATTTAATGAAGAAAACAAAGTGAATTAATGACACTGAAACACACATCACATGGTCTGTCTCATTATTTATTATTAGTTACGCGAGTTTCGAAAACTGACATCACAGCACTCTGGCATTCCCAAATGAGCAACGTCCCCATCTTCAGCAGCCAGCGCAGAGTTCCAGTACCAATGGTACCGACTGTTGTCTGGAATATTGTGGGCTATTTATTGAGATAATTGTAGTAATGTCCCTTTCAAAACACAGTGAAATATGTAAGGAAAAAAAAACGGCGTACTGTAATGTTTGCGTCCGCATTTTTAAAATTCACTACGAGAAAATGCCGGTGGTGGTTCCAGATACCCACTGTGGGGATAGACAATATGTCGGTGTTTGTCTGCCTAGCTGTCTTATCTCCCTGACGGTCAACAACAACAATCTATCAATCGCGATCCCCCCCCCCCCCCCCCCCCCATTTCAAATCCTCAGTCTCTCCATCCTCAGAATTATTTTCCATCTTTGTGTGTATGTCTCATTCTGTCTCGCTCTCTCTCTCTCTCTCTCTCTCTCTCTCTCTCTCTCTCTCTCTCTCTCTCTCTCTCTCTCTCACACACACACACGCAAACGCTTTATGTGTGCACGTGTGTACGAGCACATATGTGCCTGTGTGTGTGTGCATATTTGTGTGTGTGTGTGTGTGTGTGTGTGTGTGTGTGTTTGTGTCTGTCTGTCTCCATCCACCCCTTTCCATGTGTGGATCGATAAAAATCAAAGTATGCGAATACAACAACGTCCTTGAAGCGGTAAAGTAACCGGAGCTGCAGAACCTGGAGAACAGATCAATGGCGCCAGAAAAGATATATTTATTGTTTGTGAAAATTCTGGCAGCACCGGCAAACAGAAATGGTAAACAAGGGGTGTAACTCTCCCGGAAGCATATTGCTGCCAGAGTGATTACCCCTTGAAGCCAGGCAAATGTCACCATAAACGCCATAATTACATAATCGTCAAACTGCGCTGGCATATATAGTGATAAATATCCTGGTACACTCTGTGGGTTATTGAAGCCTAAAGTCGACAGGGTCGAATCCTGATAACAACTGTCTGTCGAAGCGTCGTACAAAGCACGAACACTGTAACATCAACGACGATACCGTGGATCAACGTAAAAACTTTACACATGAACCGAATGACGCAATCTGTAAGAAATAACCCAAGATATACAGATCTCAAAGCAAACGGCTTGGACCATTTCACAAAGGAGAGCCCTGACAGTTCTTGGCTATACAACAATTGATCCGCTATGAAGAAGCTATGACACGTTTGTCTGCTTACCCAAAACGTTTTGGGTTCGCATCAGTGCAGTTTTGTATAACTGATCTAGTTCTTCAAAGTCGACTAGGGCTAAACCGGATATCAGGAAATGTCATAGAAAGTAAAGGCGGCTGGTGAACACATTACTCATCTCGAGACGGTTTGTGTGCAAAATGTGGTCTAGCACTATATACAACAGGCTCGAGTGGCGTAAACAGGACCCTGACTTGTACTTTTAGACAATCGTATTCAAGTGTGCAGAAACCTTCTTAAGGTAGCAGTCTGGCTAGAAATGTGAAAAATATCATATTTTTGCTTCTACACATTCTATGCTGCTAACATTGTAGATGAACGTGTCTATTTTCATATGCAGTTTAAAATTTTAAAATCTGATCAAAGGAACCTGAGATATTTTGATTATAAATGGGTGTATGTGGGTTGCTCAACGTCACCATTTGACAGAAAATCCTTGTACTTTTCAATCCAAAACAATGCACCACCCCCTGTTTCTGTGGTCTCATTATAAATAACGATTACTCCGCTAATTGACTTCCGCTATTTTACACTGTGTTTACAGCGAGATTTGTATGTGTTTAGCTTTATATTTTGTGATATTTGATCAATATTTAGTTCATAATTACGCCTCCATTTCCAGAACAGAGATGTAAAGTCCCAAAGAGTTTACCTCTGCTTCAAAGCAACTTTGAAAAGAATAAAGCTACTTTGACTGGTAGATTTTCAGTCGGACCCTCATGCTTGTGTTTCAAGCAGTGACACTGACACCTGTCCAGTTTATGATAAAGAAAATAAGGTTTTAGTAATTTCAAAATATGTAAGTACCACGCCCACTTTCTCTGTTTATGGACATCATTATGAATGAAGATCTAGAGGATAAATAAAAGTGTTCTGATAACTTTAGTAGTGACATTGAGAGAGAAGGGAACGATTTATCTAAACTTGTCCCCAGTGGCAACATAATTATTATTATTTATATCATATGGACATTTGTGTCAGAATGTTTCATCACAATTAGTGTGTGCAAGTTGTCATCATAGTCTCAGATTAGTTGAAACTCAGAGGCAAGAGTTAAGAAGTTAGATTGTATTTTCAGTGACTGAAGTGGCTACAACTACTGGTTGTAACTACACCTATTTCATTAGCAGTGAGTATTCAGTGATTGTGAAGGGACATCCTTGGATATTGTTAAGGCACTGGGGCTCAGTGTTGGACAGTTTCCTATAGACTGTTTTCTGAATAAGGATTGTTTTCTAGATAAGGATTTGCGCTGCATAAGAAATGCTCAAAAGCAAGCCAAAGATACATTATATGAAGCCAGAATAGCTAAGAGAGGGAGTAGACTTATTAGAGATGAGAAGCATGTCCACCAGGAAGTTGACCTGGAGGATATTAGCTCATTCACGGCCATCTTGAGATATAAAGATACAGATGGGCGTGGCTCATTCAAGCCGAGTAAGGGCAATTATTCTCTTTACAAATTCACGAAAAACTTTGCCAAAATGTAGGTGGTTTCACCGATCTTTTGGTTGTTTTTCATAAACTACTGGAGATAAATTAATAAACTTTATTACACAGCTTTAAAACAATAATAGCTAGGCTCCCGACCACCAGCTTTAAGAAATACTTAATGTAAGTTGAGTTATGAATTTTTTAATTTCATAATTTGCATGTTATTTTAGCCTCAAATTAAAAACTTCATAACTTTAAAAGTATTATTAGTACAGATAAACTAGAGGTAGGGTATCTAACTGTAACAATGTACTGCTAAAAGAAATTCAGGACTTTTTTAAGGTTAGTTCAGAAAATATTCGTATAAAACCAACATCAATTTTTAAAAATTTACTTTTACAATATTTTTAATTTAAAAATAATTGAGCAAGTTCAAACAAGTTTGCAAAAAAACTAAAAAGACACTAGTGAACAGCCATGTATCAAGAAAATGCTCACTAAATTTTAAGAAGATATTTTGATATTTAGTTGGTCATTCATTAAAAACAAAATAGTATCTGTATTTTCAACTTTATAGCAAGACTGAGGTACTTTTCACGGAATCCCCCCATCTCGCTCGGGCGTGAGATTCTTGGGTGTTCCCATGGGCTGTCCTATTTTCTAGATGTCGTTTGAGATGCTTTTCTTTGCCGTTTTTACACACCGTGGCTAAAACTGGCTCGCGCTCGTTCGTAGCGGTCGACACATTTTCTCCCAGAAGAAACAACAACATCAACTACTACTACTACTACTACTACTACTACTACTACTACTACTACTACTACTACTACTACTACTACTACTACTACTACTACTACTACTACTACTACTACTACTACTACTACTACTTGCGCTACTACTACTACTACTACTACTACTACTACTACTACTACTACTACTACTACTACTACTACTACTACTACTACTACAACTACTACAACTACTACTACTACTACTACTACTACTACTACTACTACTACTACTACTACTACTACTACTACTGCTACTACTACTACTGCTACTACTACTGCTACTACTACTGCTACTACTGCTGCTGCTGCTGCTGCTACTACTACTACTATTACTACTACTTCTGCTACTACTACTTCTACTACTACTACTACTACTACTACTACTACTACTACTACTACTACTACTACTACTACTACTACTACTACTACTACTACTACTACTGCTGCTGCTGCTGCTACTGCTACTACTACTACTACTTCTTCTTCTTCGTCTTCTGCTGCTGCTCCTTTTTCTTCTTCTTCTTCTTCTTCTTCTTCTTCTTCTTCTTCTTCTTCTTCTTCTTCTTCTTCTTCTTCTTCTTCTTCTTCTTCTTGTTTTTTCCTTCTTCTTTTTGTTCTTCTTTTTGTTGTTGTTGTTGTTGTTCTTCTTCTTCTTCTTCTTCTTCTTGTTTTTTCCTTCTTTTTGTTGTTCTTCTTCTCTCTACTCCTGGAATGCCTCGCGGCGAAAGGGGAAAAAGAGATTTTTACAACTGGCCCCTCTGTTGGCTTCGTATGTAATACTTTTCATTGTCTCTGATATATTCGGTCCATTTTCTGCGTGGTCGACCTCTGGGTCTGTTACCTTTGGGTCGATCCTGTCAACTTTACATTTTTATTTCGTATTGGATATTGAGGAATAACAGTTTGTCGGGGCGTGTAACCAGAATGAGAGACACAGCCAGCCTACATTGTGGAGAAGGCCGTTGACGATTTAACTGATTCAGCGACCGGCATCCCCAACCTGATCAGATGTGTTTCCAGCCCCGTCACGTGACGAGTTGAGCCAGCCGGCATTGGTGTAACTGATTGCTTCTATACAGAACATATTTTAAAAAAAACTACATGTGAATGCACCGTCCCGACAAGGTCACTAACAATACAAGAAGAGACAGGGTTACGAATGCCAGCATTAGAGAGAAAGTCGGAATAAGACCATGTCTGGATTATTTTGACAGACAAAAAGTGAAATGGTTCAGCCATCTAGTCAGAATGCAACCAGATCAAACAGCATGTGAGAATTTTTACAGCAGAACATTTGGGAGGAAGGCGAGAGGAAGACCAAGAAAGAGATGGACAAATGATGTAGAAAAACCTTCGAAAAGATGAAAAAAATCCATCATCCAAGTCACCCTAAAGATATTGAGAAAACCATGAGACTGGGGTACAACCTGGTCTCAGTGAGACAACAAAAGACGAAGAAGATTGTCCAGCATCTACAGCCATACAGACAAACACACTACAAATAACATTTCAGCAGACAGGTGGATGTCCAGTATAAAATTTAGTTTTACCAGCCTTATCCATAAACAAAATAACATGATTGTGGCTAGTTGACGATGTTTGAGCCTGCCTCGGGTGTTGGACCGCCTATATCTTGTTTTCTAAGCGTTCACAGGCTATCAATTCCAGGTGGATCATTCTAGTTGTCCGTCCATTCCTTGATTTTGGTCTTGACCCTGAACTTGCATGGCACGCTTGATAAGGGTACTGGGTCTGCACTGTGTTCTCCAAAATGGATCCAGGAAAACACGTAGGGATTACCGTTATATATTTCAGAATCTTGCAGAACATTCGATCCCACCGCTGGCAGAGTAAGTGTACGGACTTTGTGCTTGTCTCTCGTCCAAAGTGTTAGGTTGAAATCCTCAATACGGCGAATATAATTAGTATCTTGGGTTTCCAAGTCGCCATACGTTATAACGGCAATGAGAAAATGTATTAGAAAGTCAAGGTGTCCAGCGTTGAGTTGACGTCATCACTGTTCGAATTCGACACCTTCGGCTCGACAGATGGGCGTCTCACCAATGCACCACTGGGGTTTTCTGAAAGGTAAAATTTCTCGTGTGGGTACAACACGAATAGACCGACTGCCTTCCCAACAAGCATGTAGAACAAGTCGACTAATTGGGAGTTTCCTTCGAAGTCGGCGAGCTGCTGCCGGAGCGGCAAGGAACCAACAATCTGCATACAAATAAGTCAGATATTTGAAAAGGATGTGCACGCAGCACCCAGCTTCTAGATCAAGAAAACTAAAGACCAGAGATGGATGAACAACAGAACTTTCCGCCGGAGTTACAGTCGATAAATGCGAAGAAGAAGAAAGGTTAAATAAAATAAGGAACCACATTTACGCTGCTGGCACATGTGGAATATAATGCTGGAATCATATTTGTATGCACCAATAGAGACTCCATGTGTGTTGTTGTCAGTAGTTACTTCTTCTTCTTCTTCAACATTGTCCATTGCTGCAAATATGTCATCTGATATTAACTCAATTTGCCCCAACCATGTCAGTTTATTAGCCCTCATGATGCCAGTAAAAACAAAACAAAAAAGAACACTTAAGACACAGTGTACAACACCGATGAACCAACACCCCCACACAATTGGCGTTGAGTAGCAGCAAGTATAGGGCTCTGAAATGTACAACAGCCAGCGTGCTTGTGTGTACACAGAGAGTATAGGCATGAACACAGTTTATCGATTAGCATCACTATGCCTGTATTCTGTAACATACATCGCTGTGTGTGTATATGTAAAAAAAATAGTGTGACTGCAGTCAAGCTGATGTCAATAAGTAACTAGCAAAACAAACTGTGACTGGGAAGCTCACAAAGAAGATGAGAAAATGGCGCACAAATATAACTGAAGTTGTCGACTAGAGTCTTTTTCAGGGAAACAAAGCAACAATCTAAGTCAGCATGAAGCCATAGGTACGTAATATGAGAAAATAAAACAAAGACAGATATTACAAGAGAAAACATCTCCTCGTGAAAAAAATCCCAGATTTCACTGGTGCTTGAACCCGGACCCTCCAGCCTTCGAGACCACGCAGCCAGCATGGATCCCTTTCCATGTCCATTATTGCATTGGATATTTAGGGCTAGACCTGTGTTGTTACAGACCAACCTGCAGTCGACTTTTGATACGGTCAACATCAAACAACATTTTAACAAATGCCTGATTTTGTAACGGGCACCATGCCCCTTTCATAACTATGTACAGTTTTTTTTTTAAAGTTTTTGATTCTACATATAGTATTATTTCAAATATATGATTAAATGTATTAACGATTCAGTCTTATTATTATTGCTAATCAAACAAGGTTCAGGTCCCTGGGAAATTTTTTAGAAACAAGCAAAAGTCTTCGCTGGAAATATTTATTTTTAATTTTGGAAAGTGTCTTTTTACGGCTGTTTGTTCGATAAACTTGAAAAACACGAATGCAAATAACCACAAAGCAGTGTGCAAACAATGTCAAAATGAGTTCACCCCACGGTTCTTCCAAATCTGGCTATTACCGTCTGTTATAAAAATGGCTCCCGTCTTAGATTGTCAGAGAAAACAAGATTTTTTTGGAGAAAAAAAAATCACACAAAAACTGAACGGTGTCTAGTAAATGTTGTCGTGAATTGTTAGATGTTGCAAGATTTGTTCCAGTTTTCAATGAAATGAAACGTTGACTATGAGCCACCGCGGTGTAGCGATTAAACCCTTGCCTGCGGATTCGAAAGTCGTGGGTTCAATGGAGCTGGTCATTTAAAAAAAAAAGGATTTTGGCTGCTAGTTCGACCCAGCTTTAAATCGGTATCCAGTAAGGTTCTGGGAAGTAAAGGCGACTGGTGCGATGTTGACCATATCACCGACCAAGTGCCGATTGGTGAAGATAAAATAGGTGTAGCCCTATATGCCACATACGCCTGATGGTGCGAAATAAATTGGTCCTTTACTTTACTTTACTCCCTTAAAAAATTTAATATTGGCTGTCCAAAAGCACAGTGAAGATCAAAATCTGTTCTTGAATTTGAAGAAAACAAAAATGATGTCCACAGATAAAACTGGCTGTCACCCAAAAATAAAAATAAATAATGAAGAAATGAAAATGTCACAAACTTTGAATATCTAGGCTCTATAATAAACAACAGTGGAGACTGTTCAACATAAATTAAAAGGAAATGGCCATAGCAATGCAAAGATTGAACAGCCTTAAAAGTCTATGGTTAAGCACCAGCAAGGAGATAACAATTAGAATTTTGAGAGCATGCATCTTCCCTGTGGCTGGCTACATACGGATGTGAGTCGTGGACTACCTCTCAGTCCTTAAGAAAGAGAATAGGGGCTTTTGAGCTGAAATGCTATAGAAAGATTCTCATAATATCTTGGACAACGAAGATGAGAAATATTGACATCTCAAAAGACCTGAACATCAAGGAAGATTGGCTAATAAACAGCAACCTTTGTCGAAAGCTGAAATATTTTGGTCATTTCAAAGCACGACGATGGATTGAAAAAATTATAGCAGAAGGCATGGTACCAGGGAGGAGGGGCAGGGGTCGACCGACACGAAGATGGGCACAGGATATAAGTGACTCCTTGAGTGTGAAAGTGCATGAGGCGGGAGAACTGGCGAGAGACCGAGTTTCTTTCAGGCAGACTATGCTGAGAGCGACGTTCTGCAAAGGACCTGCTACATGATGATGATGATGACCTAGCCTTTCATCATTTCACTACCAAGAGGTGCAGACCCAGCAGTTCTGTTGCTCGTTCATTTCCTAACACTCAGGCATGGGGCTCCAAAAGACCTCCTTTACTCTTGACTGCGTAATCAGTTTCAATTATAATTTAAAGTGCACGCTAGGTGGAAACAGCAATCTACCATATTGATCGACTTCGTGAAATCAGTGGTAAGGAGTGGAACATGTTTTTAATCAACCCCAAGAAGACAGGTTACCTTCTGGCAGATCAGTAAACAGTATCCGATGTCTCGAGAACGATTCAAAAGCGAGATTCTATACCGGAAGTGCCAAAAAAGCAACATATTTGCTTTTTTATTTCAATAAATGAAGGATCGTTGTTAACAAAAAAAAAAAAAAAAAAAACACAAAAACGAAATAAATGCTGTATTATTCTGAATAAATGATTTCACACAGTCGCTTGCAAAAGGAAACAGGCTTGGATGATGTAGAAATTATTTATGATTTGGGGTGAGGGTGGTGGTGTGGGAGGGAGGGGTGGAGATGGGGTGCCATTTGAGAGAATATGTTTACTTTATGCCATACCAAATGTTCCACGATGCAATGGTTCCCGCTCTTCAGTAAATAAATCTTGTTTGTTCGTTTGTTTATTCGTTGAAATTTTCATTGTTTTTCATACCCATAACATTTGACAAGGGGTTTCTAGGCAAGACAGCCGTGTGGCTGGTACTGTCGTAGAGCTGTCAGTGTTCGCTGTTCACAAATCCTAAACCACTGTGAATGTGATGTAGTTTCTTTGTTAAAGCCCTCCCCCCTCTCCACCCCCAGATAATTTCCAAATTTTGAAAACGACCCCCGCATCCATTGTATATGCTTCATAAAAAGTTTGATCCTGCAGCGAGGTACAGTCGTCATTTAGGGGTGACAGGTTCGATTTCCGACATGCTAATATCTTTCTACTTCTTTCTTTGAGTGCTGATTCAATCGTCTCTATTTGTTTGTTTCATCTAATGGTCCATTTTATGAGGCAGGATCAGAAAATGGAATGGTGCCCTAGTTGGGACTGAACCTTAAACATTGTCTGGTAAGCAAACGCACTGCCGACTCTGCTACTGCGGCTGATTATTATTCCATAACAACGGATTTATCCAGAATTATCAGTCAGTGGTTTTGACAACTGTAAACCGGAAGTTATAAAAAAAGAAGCAAAAGACGATTACTGTCATAGCCCTATTAGTACAACAAAAAGTCAATGAGGATTCTTTCTTCTGTTTTGATAAGAATGTTTCACACACAATAATGAGGTTAACAACCTCTGGTTGGGGCGTAGCCTCTGCGACCCGCCTTTAATATTTTTGTATTGTTTCGCGGCAACACTCGGCCAGACCACCTGATTAAGGGTCGACTAGTTTGTGAGATAGCACGATAGCCTCCACGAAGAATAGTTTTTTTGAGCTTTTCTTTCTATTCTTCATGTGCATGGTTCCCTCACCCTCTAGGAGGGAGGTTTTTTCATACTATTTTTCATGTGGAGGGACTCCCACTCTCTCAGAGCGAGGGTTCTTTCCTCTGAGTTCCATGGGATTCTCACCCTCTCGGAGTGAGTTTGAGTTTTTCCTTCTATTTCTCATGTGGGGAGGGTGAGGACATACTTTTCTTTCTCTGTTTTCCATGTTGAGGGTTATTAGTATAGCTTAAAGAGCAACAAACTCCTAAAATGATAGGGATTTCCTCCCTCTTTTACTACTTACGTTGTTAAATTCAGTTTTTGTTTTAGCTTTAGATTAACACAGAGTGACCATGAAATACTGCTCAGATTCAAATCCAAAAGGCGCTTTTCTCAGAAGCCGTGTTAAACCGTATATAACAGTTACATTGGAGTAATATACGGTTAGTAAGTAACCTAATGCCCAATATGGGCGGGTATAAGGT
>CAJHNH020004890.1:1107125-1139625 GCA_905116865.2 Candidula unifasciata
ACGAAACGAGAAGAACAAACAGAAGAAGGGCATTACTAGCAGAGACACTCAACTCTGAAGTGCTTCAGCAATAGGCTTACATAATGCTCAAATTTTGAGAGTAAACTTCGTTCGGCCCTGAAAGATTTATTTTGGGAACAAACGTGTCTTCCACAATCTTATCCTTACGTCCTTTTTAGGACGTAATTTTTTGTTATTTGAAGGCCCCACTCTGGCTTTTGCCAGGGGCCGCAATATAGGCAGGCCATAAATATGGCCAATTGTCTGAACGCGGTTTCTGGGACCTCTCCACGGCGATCCTCATCCACATGGTGGCACTTTGTGTCATCGGATGTTTATCGCTTGTGTGATGTCCTGGTGGGGTAGAAATTCATTCATTCTTCCACAAACATAAAAATTCAATATGGTATACTAGGTCAATAACCACTGTGGCCATTTGACCCGCAAATAATGTCTTTGATCAGCTGGCTATCTCTGGTTTGCCTGACTGAATCGATCCTTGACGTTCCTTCGGTACCCATATAGAACTCACCCCCGCTCCCTCCCCCCACCACCAGGTGTAGTTAAGTCAGCACAACACACACATTTACTGTACCGAACTTCGACAAGACCCGCTGAACCAGAAGAAACGATACCAGCCGTCCACGCCAAGATAGGATCAATATTATTATCTATCCAGCTTTATATTGATTGGTTCTAGCAGACCAGGCGTCACTGTACAATTTCTAGCCGTCGGTGGACGATGAATGTTTTACTATGTCCGCAGTTTCCCTTTTCAGAGCCCCGTGTGTGTTGAACACATCAACATGAGAACACGACCTTTCTTTCTCCAACATCTGCAAGTATTTTGTGAATTTAGAGCGCGGAATGTTTCAGACGAACTGTTTACTGACACTGTCCTACTCAGAAGAACTGTTTACTGACACTGTCCTACAGGACCAGATTTTCTAGGGACGAAAGCTTCCCATCGTCTTCTTCAAGGTTGTCGGGGGGGGGGGGGGGCGGTGTGGGTGAGAAAGAATGATGTAATTTGGTGTAATAGGGTCATATTTATGTCCTTTTTGGATTTGCTGAATATTCTATCGCTTCTGGATGACAGTCGATGCTACTCTGGCTTATGTATAAATCTTTGATCAATCAATCGAGTCTTAAACAGTTGCATGACCAAACCTGTTTTTTTTCCCTCGTTCGCTCAATGCGACTTCATTGTTAAACAATTTGGTGCCAATGTATTTATTAGTAGAATACTTTTAGTAACAACTCAGTGTATACCTGCATTAGAGTAGACATGTGTGAGTCTTTGTGACTTCAAATACTACAAATAACTTTAATGACAATTTCTCTACATGGTAAGGTTTGAGGGGGGGGGGGATAGTTGGTCAGCATCCTTACACAATTATTGTTGGGGGGAAAAGCCCCACGCCCCCCCCCCCTTCTTTGCAGGGGTGGAGCTCAAGTGACCGGAGCCCTGGATTCACTGACCTACTTTCAAGTGATATCGATTATCTTTAGAACATGAATGCGCACATGATCAGACAATATCACTTCTCGTCGATTCATGAGTATCAAGATAATGCCTACTACTACAAGCAAAACTGTTCGTTATTGTTAGTCACAGTATCACTGCGATGCTTCCCCAGTTTGTTTCTGCGTATACTCCCAGCCAATACATACTCCTCCACGGTCAGCACACTTTCCAGCCATGATGTTTGTCTCTTTCTCATTTTTGTTATAACTTGTCTTCGCGTCTAGGTCTCAGCAATGACTATCTCTTTCTCATAATTGTGAAAAGTTATCTTCGTGGTTTAGTCTCAGCGGTGACTATCTCTTTCTCATGTTTGTGATAAGTTATCTTCGCGCCTTACACTCAGCGATGACTATCTCTTTCTCATGTTTGTGATAAGTTGTCTTCGTGCTTTACTCTCAGCGATGACTATCTCTTTCTCATGTTTGTGATAAGTTATCTTCGCGCCTTACACTCAGCGATGACTATCTCTTTCTCATAATTGTGAAAAGTTATCTTCGTGGTTTACTCTCAGCGGTGACTATCTATTTCTCATGTTTGTGATAAGTTATCTTCGCGCCTTACTCTCAGCGATGACTATCTCTTTCTCATATTTGTGGTAAGTTATCTTAGCGCCTTACACTCAGCGATGATTATCTCTTTCTCATGTTTGTGATAAGTTGTCTTCCTATCTTTGTTTCTTTTACAACATTTAAATGATTTATTGTGAATCATAAGTACTGTTTTGTTTTTAAAAACTTACAATCGATCATTCAGTTACACTCTCCACAAGGAAGGCTGACGGAGTTGATCCCTAACACACACATGTCTCTTGTCATGACTTCAAACTCTGAAAGATTCCTGTTCGTCCATGTCATCGTGTTATCTTCCAGCTTGATTTGCTGTCAACTTCCTGCTCATCCGTTTTCAAATCTGTTAAAGTGCACCAGTTTTAGCTTGTACTTTTATATTGTTTTCAGAATTTTTTTTTATTCAATCGTTATCACATTCTGTGTACTTGATTATATTTGTCTCATTGAATTACAGTATTACCCATTCAGTATCTTGTGACTGTTCTGCTCTTTTGGTTGCTTTTTTCATTTCCCCTCCGAGACAACACTCAGGAGATTCAAAGAATCAGTGACCCGAAGAGCCATTTCCGCATGCGAATCCAACAGGAGTAAATCCCACACACCCCTTAAAGCAATGGTTCTCAAACTTCCTATTACCGCCACCATTAACTACAGTTCCTCATTTTGTGGTGACCCCCAACAACAAAAGTATTTTCTTTGCTATTTCATAACTTCCGTGAATTTGTGTTTTCTGACGGGCTTTAGCGACCCCAGTGAAAGGGTCCTTCGACCCCCTAAAGAGTGACGTCACACAGGCTGAGAATACTGCCTTAAACCCTAGAAAACAATAATTATATTCAGACACCCTGTAGTTACAAACGAATCTGCCATTCTGAATAGGGAATTTCTCACCCGGAGATTTCCCTGCTGCGCAAACAAACCACGTAATGACCTTGATATCGTTTTAAATCACGACATTTTTGTTTAATTGTGTGATTGTCTAACGCATTAGTGCTATTTTACTGCATTAAGTGCACCTCTGGGGCAGATGACCTCATTTAGTAGGTGTATTTATGTAAAACGAAAGTATTTGATGGGCCTCTAAGTTCGCTGCTTGTTCTTCCACCAGGGGGGACAACCTTTGTGAAGTGTTTTCAAGGGATTACATTTTTGTGTTGTCATTAACAGAACGAACTGTTTAATGTTTGCAGCCAATTATCGATAATTGAAAACAGACGGCAACTGTGTTCATTTGATCGATTTTTTCTTTCTTCTCTCAGAGGTACAGATTAGTGGGTCTGTACTGTGCCACCCTCCCCCTTTTTTATCCTGCAATATTTTTGAGTTGGGAATTGTTATAATTATGCCTGGTGAATGCGAATGTATGTCTAACAGCGTTACCATAAATCATCATATCCTTACGTCCTTTTTAGGACGTAATTTTTTGTTATTTGAAGCCCCACTCTGGCTTTTGCCAGGGGCCGCAATATAGGCAGGCCATAAATATGGCCAATTGTCTGAACGCGGTTTCTGGGACCTCTCCACGGCGATCCTCATCCACATGGTGGCACTTTGTGTCATCGGGTGTTTATCGCTTGTGTGATGTCCTAGTGGGGTAGAAAGTCAGTCAGACCATAAATCATGACTTGTTTCAGGCCTGTCTGTAATTATCCTATTCGTACCCATGTGGGATGCAATTGATGGTTTTTTTTTTTAAGCCCTATCCTGGATTTTGCCAGGGGCCCTAAATATAGCCGGGCTATTAATATGGCCTAAACAGCTGAAAGGGGTTTCCAGGACCTCTCCACGGGTGATCCTCATGCGGACAATTTCCACTCTAGCAGCCGTTCGGATAAAACTAAGGTTGGTCTCCCCAGATCCCGACCATATACTCACTAGCTCACTTATGATTGGTAGACCTTGAGCTATGTAATCTTGGTGCAGGGTTACGGAGGTTTTCCGCAATGCCATTGATATCGAGTGTTGTATATTTCAGCACGCCAGCGTTTTTAACACTCCAAAAACATGGACAAACTAGGTCTAACACAACTCCCCTAGAGACTGCTGCAACCTATGTCACAGGCCTTCTCTTAGTGTGAATAAAAACGTTAATGCAAGAAAACATAGAGAGCAAATAACAGAGCGGCACACCCGTAAACTTCAGGAAAGTAGACCAGCCCAACAAACTTATGAATGAAACGGGACCTACTTTGTTTGGGGAGACTAACTTAAATCTAATCGCCGTTTGCTCTCTATCGCAAGGTAAGCACGGAAAATTCACTCACACGATTGTTCTGACCGACTGTTTGACAACAGTATATATTATATTGAAGTAAAGAAAGTAAAGGATCCTTTCCCATGTCGTGAAATGATAGCCATTACGCATCGGTCTGTAAGGCTGATAACCTGTCTTACCTGTAATCTGCACAAAATTCAAACTTGGACTCGCCCGGAAATATATAGTCCCTTATATCTATATATATAGGCCTTTATTGGACAATATTATTATGTCTGCCTTTTCTGGTTACTTTAACTAAACTCCACTTTTAAATGTATATCTCTTCGATATATATTCAGGGAGTTATTTGAGGTTTCTTGGAAACCGATTTACTCCTTGCCCAAGTATACAAGGGACTTCTTTTGTTACCAACGCCTGAAGTGTCTAAGTGACGCTATTCTCCTTGCCAGCTTCTCAAGCGTCCAGACGTGTCAATCTATGCCTGTATAATTTCAATTTCTCAAAGCAATCTGGACTGTCTCGGACTTTACATATGCTTGGGTAAGTTAATTATAGTTTACGAGTACCTAGAATGATGTCTGTAAAGTAGTCACTGCTGTAGAGAGATCAGTATCGGCTGTGTGATCCCACTTAGTTCGACCGTTCTTGATCGCTAGAGAAGCGGATTCGAACGTAGATCTGCCACTGTACAGACTAAATAGCTTATGCCCTCAATAAACCACCCATACTGGTAAAACTTAATACCCTTACAAGTATGTACGTTTTAAACTAACTAGAGAATATGTACATACCAAATGGGGCCAGAATTAGGTCGGGACTGTGTCGTCCATTGTATGAGTATGGTTGACCCAGATCGGTGGATGGTAAGACGGGCGGTTGGGAAAGCTAGTGAATGCAGGTACTGACAGTAAATATTGGTGTCTGTGTGCAGAGTGAGGGGGAGAGAGAGAGTGATATATGTGTTAGACCACTTTATCTATCTCCACTGTATATCTGACTTGCCTTCTCTTGCACTAAACAGACAGATAAATATAGGAGACTTATGGCTTTTGGTCTGGAGAGGCAATCTGAGGAATGAAACAGGAGAGCAGGGGGGAGTCAGCAGATGGGGGTTGATGACTGATGCTTGCTCTGTCTTTCCTGTCAAGATGTTACCCTCTTGGTGATGACTAATGTTGAGTTATTTTCTTGACAGGATGTATCTTTTGTGAAGAGCTGGCAGAAGATTCACAGTCCAACCAACACCCACCAACCATCAAACCACCAGAAACAAACTGTTACCCACCAGCTAACACCTGTGAAGGTTCCTGACATCTCCAACATGGGGGAGATGGTACCTCAAACAGCCTACCAGTGCTAGAGCTTAGGTTTGGCTCACAAACAATTTGTGTTCTACTTGGTGATAGAGGCTTGCTAAGTACCAGTGCAGTATTGTGTCCTCTATGGTGAGGTACTCTCTGACTGTTTGATCCAGTGGAGCAGAATTTCCAGAATCAAAGACAGTCGAATCATCCGGAGCTGAAGGAGGCATCATAGACAGAAAGGATAGAAGATAAGTCTGATGCTTCGCATGATGTTGTTTTCCTCACAGCTCCTTGTTTCCAATGATGACATATAGTCACCTCCAGGACCGGCTGTCTGTATAGTCCTTGGGATCTAGACATTAGTGCTGAGATTCTTTCACTGATAGCTGGAATTCACTTCAATTGTTTTTGTACAGATATTATACTAAATACATGCATTCATTTTCATGGCTGACTTAGGTTTCTCTATGTCACCTTCTTAAGTGTTTAGCAGTTGTATGTGTATGTATCTTCATTATATGTGTTAACATGGTTATGATAATGAACTATCATAACCTGGGGGCTTTCTTTAGTAAGTAGTGGGGGTGTCCAGCCAAGTGTGCCTAGAAATATTGTATTTATATACTGATATATTTTGTAGTGCCAATACTTGAGTTGCCCTACTCCAGGAATAAGTTGAGCGTATATTGGCCACGGGGAATCCCTTAGACCAATACGAGCCAAACGACTCAACATAATTATCTCTGAGTGCTGTTGGTTCTGAAGGAGAAATCCTTACATTAGGCACGCGACAGGAGTGATATGTGACATCCCACACATTTAGGAGTGTTAGGCCTAGTGGACTAGACCTATCTTTTATAGACCAGTCGGTACTTGGTGGTTGATACGGTCAGCATCTCGCCGGCCGTCTTTACTTTCCAAGACTACACCTAGTACCCGCTCAAGGCTGGATCGACCTGGGATCATTTTTGAAAAAAGTCAGGCCCCGTGAGGACCTGAACCCACGACCTTCCGATCGGCATAGGAGCGTCTAGCCGCTGCACTCCCATAGATTATAGTGGTGCGTTCTTAATGTACTTCAGTATGTCACATTTGGAGCGTTGCTTGTCAGTTGCTACAGTTAGCTTTGCTTCGCGAAGAGACTTTGAATGACCTGCCAGATGTAAGGACAGCAGCAAGAGACATCACACCCCACTGCTTTCCCCTGTCCCCATGTTATCAGTTTTGTTACTGTCTGTTGTTGTTAGTCTTGCAACAGTTTGAAGTGGACAGATTTTAAGCAGGAACTTACTTGTAAGGCATGTTTCTTGTTGTCAACAAGGAGAAGCCTTCTTGTGTAAAAAATGGGATCTTATAGGTTTGAACAGATTAAGCCCTACCGAATAGAGCACCGTCGTCACCCTTTCTCACAATATCACAACCAAGAACTGTGATACCTCGGTATACGTCTGTTTTCTATTAAGTCCAACTTGATATACGTCCTGATAAGAGGTGAAATTGTTTGCTTGGTACACGACCTTTGTTTAGAATCCAAGTCGCATACTAGAACTTGTGAGCCTCAATCAGGTCCAAACTAGGGAACTGAGACACAACAAAATAAAATACTCCTGAATTTTACATTCCTGATGTTTTATTGGAAGGATAGTCTACTTCAAAACAATAACATCTTTCCCTTCTCAGCACCATATCAACAAGGTCAAGTAATTTTGGATTTGCATTTATTTCATAGAATTGATTATTTTTAAATAGTTTTTGTTGTTGTAAATTTTTGCTTTTCACTTTGCTAACTACATATATGTAAAAATGCCAATAATTAATGGATCTTTCTTCTATCATGGGAGTGGAATAACATCCATCCCTTTAGTTTTTATGGACAAATTCGTTTGGTTTAAGTCGAAGGAGGTGGAACGGATTAAGTACGTACACAGAGGTAGCACTGTTTATAAGAATCTAGAATACACCAGACCCATACAACATCAGCTGGCCTGGTGATCACCCTTATATTATCCATCAGCTGGCCTGATTATCACCCTTATATTATCCATCAGCTGGCCTGATTATCACCCTTATATTATCCATCAGCTGGCCTGATTATCACCCTTATATTATCCATCAGCTGGCCTGGTGATCACCCTTATATTATCCATCAGCTGGCCTAGTGATCACCCTTATATTATCCATCAGCTGGCCTGATTATCACCCTTATATTATCCATCAGCTGGCCTGGTGATCACCCTTATATTATCCTTGATGAGTTAACATGCCCGTCTGAAGTTGGATAAATCTTCTACGATTCACCCGGAAATTCTTGTTGTTGCAAAATGGAAAATAGTTCACCAGCTCGGAATTAGTATACTTGAAATTTTGGGTCCAGTTTTCGGGGAGGAACTAATTGGGGTCACGCTTTGGGTGGTTAAGTTGCAAGGGCAACTGAACCGTGGGGACCTTTCAATGGAGGACTAACTGGGTAAGCACTTCAGGTAGTTTGATCTCAAGGGCAGGTGAACGCGTTCTGCGAGCTGATGAAAAGCCACGTCCACTCCACTTCCGACGTCTTGCCTGTTTACTTGTTAGCCAGATGTGGGAGGTGTTTGGAGTAAACGTCCATACATTTGATATTCCTATTACAGTTCTGCAAAACAGACTTGAGTTGGGCTGTGTAAGGGGTTCACTCCTCTGTTAACACGTTTAAACGAGTTGAAGCCTTCAGTGATGTTCTTTTTGCCATCTGATAATTCACACAGGCTTGCCTTTATTTATTAATTAACGTTTTTAGTTCTGAACATTAAAGACTCCTTGAATTTCCTCAGTTCGCAAGTTTTTTTGTTTTTGTTTAGTTTCCCTTCCACTTCTTACATTTCATGTTGTTTAACGTCTCGCGTACTGCTGCTCTTCATTTAAGATACAAACTGTTCTCCATCCAACGGTATCTTTGTTCACTTTCTCTCTTACTGTACAGCTTTGTGGCATTTTCCAGTTTACCTTTTCTCGTGACTTAGTACTAAGGTGCATTCAGTGGGTACTGGGTGCAGTCCTGGGAAGTAAAGGTGGCTGGCGTTATGCTGACCACATCAACCAACAAGTGCCGACTGGTATATAAAATATAGGTCTGGCCCTATATGCCCAATACATATAAAGGCGTGGAAAGGGTCCTTTACCCGTTTACTGAGTCCTTAGGTAGGGCCCTTTAGGATTTTCTTCGGGGGTGGGTAGGAAATCAATAACAGGGAAGATATACAGTATCGAGAATGTCTGGAAATAATGACCTTACAAAGAGATCCGATTACCCTCTTCAGAAAGAACAATCTATATTCTTGCTGACGCACTGTGGATTGAGCTAGGAATATTTGTGGGGTTATTCGTGTACAATACATGATCCTATAGGAACTAGGAAAAGGCGGGAGCCAGAAGACAACTTATCACAGACATCAGAAGGAGACAGTCATCATTTTTCGACTATGTTATGAATGGAGGAAAAATAGAACATGTTGTGACCACTGGAAAGATATGTGGAAGGAGGGATAGAGGAAGACAACGAGAGAAGATTCTTGACAGTCTTGTTGCATGGCATGGGAGTGTCTGAGCACACGAACTGATACATGCAGAAGATTGCAAATGGTGGAGATGCATGATCGCCCATGCAAGTCGACAAGGCACCTGATGAACTTAAAATGTAGATAAACAGTAGCTTGGAATGCAATCCATTTTTGGAATTCATTACATTCCCCTTGTTTCTTTCATTCCTGCTGACGCTTTGCAGTGATACTGTACGAAACGCAAAAAATAAGAAGAAACTCCACAGGGGAGCATGTACAGAAGGAGTCTACCAATCATCAGTAAAAGTAATGCTTCATCAACAAATTTTTCGGCCCACAAGCTCCTAGACAAATTTCAGAGGGTGGGCCCACTTGAGTTCATAAAGGTCAGTCTTGATCTGCTCCTGCTGCACGTTTTAGCGGATGTTCTCTGACAGGGACACGACAAAATTGGTAACTGTGCAATAGATACTGTGAGATTCGAAGTTTATTTACATAGTCGCTGCGGTAGCATAATTAGAGCAGTCAGCATACCTGGACGACCAAGTGGCAAGTTTACGGTTGGTTTATCAGACACATGTTAAACTTTGCTGGCAAATGGTAGAGGGTCAAAGCAGACAATTCGGACACGATGGACTTTAAGGGATAAGACTTTCTTTTCACTAGATACCCGTCCCCCACGACGTTCCGTTGTGTCCTATTTCCTCGCAAGCCCAGCTGTTTTATCACATTGTACATAGAAATGGAAACGAGACCTCTTGCGCCTACCTCGACGGCGAAGATTCTCACTGTGTACGCTTCGTCTCTCCTTAGACCAACCGCGAGGTCACTGTATTTCTCGAGCTTATACATATGACTTTCGTCCATTCGGGACACACACAGCACAGTCAGCTCGATCAGGATGAGCTGAATATTCTCCTCAGAGTGTAGGACTATGTCGGGTCGCAGGCCGGTCTTCCGGATTAACTCTTGGTACTTTTCGTGACCAGGCAGGTCAATCGCCAGTAGCCAGTCCGTCGCACAGTCAAGCATCGATGGAGCGTATGCGACCTTTTTGAATTTCCCTTTATAAATCTGCCTAGCCTTGAGGGAGCGCACGGGGACAACGGTAGGACTGGCCCTCGCATTGGCCCTCATCCTAGCTTGGTCCACAACGGCCGCTTACTCTTTTAGGACCTTGTTGTGGCGCCAAGTATATCTACCCTGACCTAAGGCTTTTCTGCACGCGGCTTTTCTGTAGCTTAGGCGTTGCGAACGCGCTTCGCAATGCCGTGTTTCCGGGTTGAATCCCAGCTGAAGGCGATTTTACAGCCGAACATCTTGCGTCGCTGCCAACAGTGGTACCGAGAGCTGACCATTCACAAAGCAATGGCAAACTACTGAACGTAAAATTTGCCTAGAAAAACTACAGCAGCTAGACAATACTGGGGTTGGTTTTGCAACATGGACTTGAGGATACAGAATGGTAAAAGTAACAGATGTTCGAGACTGAATGGGTTAAAGAGCCGATTTGTCCTCTCTTTTCTCTCTTCCTCTATCAAAACCTATGTTTTCCTTAATGTTTCTCTCTCAGTAACTTTTTTGCACGATTTGCACCTTTCTGTCTTTCCAGACCATACTGTTACACTGCGCTATAAGGAAGCATGGGGTTGTCCGGCGCGCTAGCTTAGTTGGTTAAACCAGCCTACGCGGCCACCGCGTGACAAACTCCTTGTGGTCCGAGTTCGCGCTCCGGGGTAGGCAGAAAAGCCACATATTTTCAAAATGTATGTCATCTATCATGGAATCAAGGCTTGCGATATCCACAGACCCGAGGCAAATGGTTTTCATGGATTCTGGATCAATTAAAAAAAGGAGGTTTGGGACTCACAGCTCATGCGATAGCAAGACCCGCTCACGTTTACAAAAGCCCTCCACAATGATAGCATGGGATGTCAGGGCCATTGCTATCAACATTTGTGTTTGGTCTGTTTCTTCATAGATGCTCAGCTCTCATCCTTTCTGCAATCAGTTCTTCCTTCATTCTCATTCCTTTCCTGATGTGGCCACTGTTCCCGCCGGTGGGGCCTCGGACATATGACGCTAGACTCATGTTTGTACAGATTAGTGGCTACTCAAAGGGTCATAGGGTCAACATCACATTGACCTCTCAACGTCTTATCGCTACAACATGGCGGCTCCATCGTACACACACGCGCGCACCCACATTGGCCTCTCAACGTCTAATCGCTACAACATTGCGGCTCCATCCTACACACACGCGTGCACCCACATTGACCTCTCAACGTCTAATCGCTACAACATGGCGGCTCCATCGTACACACACGCGTGCACCCACATTGACCTCTCAACGTCTAATCGCTACAACATTGCGGCTCCATCGTACACACACGCGTGCACCCACATTGACCTCTCAACGTCTAATCGCTACAATATTGCGGCTCCATCGTACACACGCGCGTGCACCCACATTGGCCTCTCAACGTCTAATCGCTACAACATTGCGGCTCCATCGTACACACACGCGTGCACCCACATTGGCCTCTCAACGTCTAATCGCTACAACATGGCGGCACCATCGAACACACACGCGTGCACCCACATTGGCCTCTCAACGTCTAATCGCTACAACATTGCGGCTCCATCGTACACACACGCGTGCACCCACATTGGCCTCTCAACGTCTAATCGCTACAACATTGCGGCTCCATCGTACACACACGCGTGCACCCACATTGACATGTAGGCAATATTGCTGTCTCTGCTTCATTCATGGCAATATCTTTCTTCAATTTCTCTCCCAACTCCCCACCCCTCACCCCACACACAAACACATACGCACATACACACGCCCGCGCATACAGACGCATAGGCACTATTATTATCCCAGTTTCATGCATTGCCAGCGAACGGGAGAGCTGAAGATTGATGACCTTGTTGCTTTAGTCCGCTATGACCGGCCACTTGTAGTCAAGTGTGTGCTGTCAAACCTCAACTACCCACGTTTCTATTTACTGCAGCTTGCTGTCGTCAGCCCCAGTGAGCTGAGTTCCTTGGCTGAATGTCTTGGCAGCTCAATGCTACTCTTATATATTCTCGTCTACTTTTTAAAATTTGTCTGTTAAAAAACCCCCACAAAAACTAATGTGTGTTTATGTTTAGAGACGAGAGCAGCGCCTGGGAGCATAATGTATGAAGAAAGCGAGGCGGGATGCCAGTGGTGAAAGACGGGAAGATTGTCAGAATCGAGCAATGCGAGAAGACAGCATGCCAGAAGGAAGCAGTGCTAAAAAAAAAAAGCTATTACAGATGGAAGCAATGTCAGATGGAAGCAATGTCAGGTGGAAGCAATGTAAGGTGGAAGCAATGTCAGATGAGGCAATGTCAGATTGAAGCAAGGTCAGGTGGAAGCAATGTCAGATTTGGGAAATGTCAGATGGAAGCAATGTCAGATTAGGGAAATGTCAGATGGAAGCAATGTCAGATGGAAGCAATGTCATATGCCAGCTATGTCAAATGAGGGCAATATCAGATGAGCCACAATGTCAGATGGAAGCAGTGTCAGGTGGAAGCAATTTCAGATGGAAGCAATGTCAGATAAGCTGAATATCAGAGGGAAGCAATACCAGAAGAGGGCAATGTCAGGTGCAAGCAATGTCAGATGGAAGTAATGTCAGATGGAAGCAATGTCAGATTAGGGACAGTTTCAGATAGAAGCAATGTCAGATGGAAGCAATGTCAGATGGAAGCAATATCAGATGGAAGCAATATCAGATGGAAGCAATGTCAGATGGAAGCAATATCAGATGGAAGCAATGTCAGATGGAAGCAATGTCAGATAGAAGCAATGTCAGATGGAAGCAATGTCAGAAGGAAGTAATGTCAGATGGAAGCAATGTCAGATGGAAGCAATGTAAGATTAAATCAATGTCATATGAGAGCAGTGCAAAAAGAAAGCAATCTCGAACGGGAGCGATGCCAAGCGAGAATAATGGAGGAAAAGATCAGAGAAATTGTGTGTGTGTGTGTGCGTGTGTGTGTTTATATACATTACGTGCGAGCGCCGGTCTATATGTCCATCTCTCTCATTGTATCTCTTCGTCTCATTCTCCCACTCTATCAGTCTGTTCTTCTTGTTGTTTCACTGTCTGTAAATTCCTCTCCCCCACCGCTCTCTCTCTCTCTCTCTCTCTCTCTCTCTCTCTCTCTCTCTCTCTCTCTCTCTCTCTCACTCTTATATACACAATCTGGACTCCGAGATATCCTTAGGTCACCATTTCCTCTTGAGGACAAGACTGCTGTCCGTTTGCCCAGTACTTGTCATTGAACTTTCGTGCAGCTGAGAAATCTCGGGGGGAAACAGCATTTGAGAATTCCATGTAATTTGGTCAATAAAATAATTGTCATCAGCTTTAGCATAATTGTGTCTATTGATTACTGGAGTACCAGCACGCAAAACCTAATTTCTGTAACATTAACTCTTTGCTCAACTAGAAGACAGTTTTCTCTCTCTCTCTCTCTCTTGTTGTTTGTGTTCACCAGCTGTAAACCCTGGCAGAAAGTCCTGGTTGTTCGTCCACTTCTATACTTTGGTTTTATTCCAGGACCTACGTTTTGGGTGTGGAACCGTTTTATGTATATCTTGCTTATTTGTAAGCAGACTGTTGGTTTCCTGCATCTCAGGCAGATGTATTTCGACATTAAAGGAAGCCCCCAATAAGTTGACTCTTACGACATGCTTGTTGGGGAAGCAATGATGTCAGGACTCTTTCTGCGTCATTGACACATCGGGCATGGGGTGCTAGACGCACGTGTGTTTGGAAAAATGGGTTCTCTATGGATGATGTGGCTCGACTTTACTCTCCAGGAAATTTCCTGGTACCAGTTTAAAGCTGGGTGGATTTGTAAGCCCATGAGAGTAAAAAAAAAAAAAGATTGCTGTCTCTATGCGATGTCATAAATTACAGCCTGTAAAAAAATATCTTGTTGGTGATTCTTTGCTCGTCTCTTCTAACGATGTGCCTAATATAGCGCCATTTTCTTTGTCTAATACCTGTTGTTACCGGTGGTTGTAGAGACCTTTATCTTATTTCTTCACCTCTCTTCAAGTTACTGTAAATGGTGAACACTAAATGTTTCAGTTGATCTATGGACGCTGACGCAAAAAAGGCATAAGGAGGGGGGGGGGGGGGGGGCGCCAAGGTAACCGAGCTAACAGGTTCTGGGGCCCCTAAGTTGATCACTCACAAGTACAGCATGCTTCTAATGTTTTAAATTTATTTTAGGTTATTGCTATAATTTTCTTCTTGACAGTTTCACATTTATTTATGGAAAATATTTAATATATCCTGTCGCCTCTTGGTATCGCAGAAGATTCTTCCAGTCTCTATGCGAGAGACGAGATGATACATCCTTCCAGTCTCTATGCGAGAGACGAGTTGATACATCCTTCCAGTCTCTATGCGAGAGACGAGTTAATACATCCTTCCAGTCTCTATGCGAGAGACGAGTTGATACATCCTTCCAGTCTCAATGCGAGAGACGAGTTGATACATCCTTCCAGTCTCTACGCGAGAGACGAATTGATACATCCTTCCAGTCTCTAGGGGAGAGACGAGTTGATACATTCTTCCAGTCTCTATGCGAGAGACGAGTTGATACATCCTTCAAGTCTCTAGGCGAGATACGAGTTGATACATCCTTCCAGTCTCTAGGGGAGAGACGAGTTGATACACCCTTCAAGTCTCTAGGCGAGAGACGAGTTGATACATCCTTCCAGTCTCTAGGCGAGAGACGAGTTGATACATCCTTCCAGTCTCTATGGGAGAGACGAGTTGATACATCCTTAAAGTCTCTAGGCGAGAGACGAGTTGATACATCATTCCAGTCTCTAGGCGAGATACGAGTTGATACATTCTTCCAGTCTCTAGGCGAGAGACGAGTTTAATACACTCATCCAGTAATTTATCAAAAGTTTAGTATTCAGATGACACTGAAGACGATAAAGGGTACACTCTTTGAAGTATCATTAGTATTTGTTTTTCTTAACTCTTAAAGGCTAAATTAAAAGCAAATTAATGGTGGATAAAATGGAAGATCTGGTGCCTCTCTTTCAAATAATAGATGATCGAATTTATAACGCCTTTCCGTGTCTGCCCATATAAAAGTGGTTGAGGAACTTTGTGTTCCAATCGCCAAATAGCTGTGTGTCGACGATAGCGTAGCCAGACCCTGTGTCTGACAGGTCAAACACCACACAATTCCATGTAGACGGGGAAGTCTTAGGCTAGCGGGAGAAAACTCCGAACAAAAGCAGTTGTCATTGTCAGATGTTTTTAACCCCGTGTGGCTACATTGTGGGGGAAAACAAGAATAGCCCCACTGCCTCCCCAACAAGCATGTCGTAGTATTCGAGTGATTAGGTACTTCCTTCGAAGTCGGAGTGCATCTGCCCGAGCGGCAAGGAACAACCAACTGCACAAAACAAAGACAGTAAAACGGATCTACAGGCAAAATGGAAGAATAGCAAGGACTTTTCGCCGAAACTTACAGCCGGTGAACAAAGATGATTTTTCAGCCGCAAGCTTGATGAAACAGTGTACCACTATGTATAGATAAAACAGTGTACCACTGTGTATAGATAAAACAGTGTACCACTATGTATAGATAAAACAGTGTACCACTGTGTATAGATAAAACAGTGTACCACTATGTATAGTGAAAACTGTGTACCACTAGGTATAGATAAAACAGTGTACCAGTATGTATAGATAAAACAGTGTACCACTGTGTATAGATAAAACAGTGTACCACTAAGTATAGATAAAACAGTGTACCACTATGTATAGATAAAACAGTGTACCACTATGTATAGATAAAACAGTGTACCACTATGTATAGATAAAACAGTGTACCACTATGTATAGATAAAACAGTGTACACCTATGTATAGATAAAACAGTGTACCACTGTGTATAGATAAAACAGTGTACACCTATGTATAGATAAAACAGTGTACCACTATGTATAGATAAAACAGTGTACCACTGGGTATAGATAAAACAGTGTACCACTATGTATAGATAAAACAGTGTACCACTATGTATAGATAAAACAGTGTACACCTATGTATAGATAAAACAGTGTACCACTATGTATAGATAAAACAGTGTACCACTATGTATAGATAAAACAGTGTACCACTATGTATAGATAAAACAGTGTACCACTGTGTATAGATAAAACAGTGTACCACTGTGTATAGATAAAACAGTGTACACCTATGTATAGATAAAACAGTGTACCACTATGTATAGATAAAACAGTGTACCACTATGTATAGATAAAACAGTGTACCACTATGTATAGATAAAACAGTGTACCACTATGTATAGATAAAACAGTGTACCACTATGTATAGATAAAACAGTGTACCACTATGTATAGATAAAACAGTGTACACCTATGTATAGATAAAACAGTGTACCACTATGTATAGATAAAACAGTGTACCACTATGTATAGATAAAACAGTGTACCACTGTGTATAAACCAATCCTTTTTACTGGGAGTCTTGATGGCGAATTAGTCGCTTGAAAATGGTGTATACAGTAAGCCACCTGATATGACTTGCAGTCTCAACAAAGGGGCTTAATGTCCCTTCAGGCACCTGTCAGTAGCTCTGTAATCTGAGGACAGTGCTAGACAGGTTCAGTTAACACATAAACAAGACCTATAAAATGGACTTCTCTTGTTTGCAGTCCCGATTTAAAGATATCTTCAGTTCGTGTTCTTCATCTTGCGTCTTGAAAAGGCCGGTTGACACGTGGTGTTGTGGCTTACATGTCAGCCAAGCTTTCTGCGCCTTAAGGCCCAGCGCACCAGATTTGACCAAGTCCAAATTAGTCACCTTTTACCCCATGTTTGTTAAGTGGGCAGGGGTCTCAGTGGCGAAGTGGTCCAGCTGTTTGCCTCGCACTCTGAAGGCTGTGAGTTCGTTTAACAAAGGTGCCGTTCAGTTCATGAATGCGATTTTTACAGAGATCCGTATGGATCGTTGTCGGATCTACAAAGGTCGTACTCTGTGCGACGCTCTCGGCAGGCAGCTAGCTGTTCTGCAGAGAGAGACTGAGCCATATGGGATAAAACCCTGTGCAACGAAGTCCGCCTTCTCACCTTCACCTTGTAAAGGGGCAGTTTATCCTTCCTCTCTCGCCAATTTGGCCCTGGAAGCCACACGGGGAAATTCATAGATAATATTCTCATTATCACGAAGCAAATCCTTTACAAAAGGTTTCTTAAATAAACTGTGCGCCCCGGCAATCTAAACATAGTGTTTGAGAATCATGACACTGTTTAATGCATTCACTAACCTCTATGCCACAGTGTGTGCAAACACACTTTTGGAACCCAGTGTCCCTGTACCTCTCTCCCGTTCTCCTTCTCTTTGGGATCCATTTACTTTTCTCCAGTATCCCTTTTCTTCTCTCTCTCGTATTATTTTATTTTTCCTTCCGCGCCTGTTTGCTTCTCGCTCCTATCCCTTAACCTCCCCCCCCCCCTCTTTTTTTAACCCTCCCTGTATCATTTCATTTCTCCCCCAAGTGTATCCATGGATATGTGCTGACATTTCGCGAGTATCCCAAATGTATTTATTTTCTTTCCTTGCTGATTTCAGGCGTGCCCAGATGTTCTCAGTTTCACGTGTAATCTCCAATTACTTTATCTGGTTTACACACAACTCATTCGTCTTTCACGCAAATATTCCTTGCCCACCTACCCACTGATTTCAGATATATCTCTGACGAAGTATCCGGGGACACAGCTAAAGTAACAGTTTCCTGGTACAGAGTTAACGTAACAATTTTCAGGGATAGAGTTAAAGTAACAGTTTCATGGGACATGGTCTGTGTAACAGTTTCCTGAGACAGAGTTAAAGTAACAACTTCTCAGTAGAGAGTTAAATTAACAGTTTCTATTCCACATTCGGATGGCTTCTAGGCTTTACTGTTCTAAATCAGTGAGTCAGCCCTGCCATTGCCACTGGCCTTTTGATACGCCTGTCTGAGTTAGTGCTCACTCTAAACTCTTCACAGTTTGATGGCCACTATTTCACCAGATCAGCAGCGTCGCTATGTGAACCAAGATGAAACCTAGCAATGCCTGTCTCTTCATGGGCTACCTCGAGCATCAGATACGTCATGCATGTACCGGTAGGTTCCCCGAGCTCTACATGAGAAATATCGATGATTGCATCAGTGTTACCGATATGCCCCTACCCGTACTGGTGAACTTCATCCTTTTCTTCTCCCACTTCCATCCCAGCATCTGATGCACTTCTAGCATCTCATCTTCTTCGGTGCATTTTCCAGATCTCACTGTCTCGGTGCAGACTCTAAATGCCTCAGCACCTCTGTGTACTATAAGCCTACTGATTCCCACGCTTTTCTTCTCTACACGTCCTCCCATCCCTCTTTCTGCAAGGACTCCATTCCTTTCTCCCAACTTCTACACCTCCGCAGATTGTGCCAGGAGAGCGACGACTTCCACAACAAGGCCCTAGAAAAGCTGGACTTTTTCCGGCTTCGAGGGTATCCTGAACCTGTCTTATCTCCCACCTTTCACCGAGCACCTCCATCCATCGTGCCGAGGCTCTCGTTTACAAGCCTAAAAGTCACCACAACAGACCTATCCCCATACTTACCTACCACCCTCACAATATCCGGGCTAAAGAATATTCTTCTTAAGCATCTCTGCATCTTCAGGGCTGACCCTGTCACCAGCACGACTTTCTCTTAACTTCCTCTACTGGCCTACAGACATGACCGTAATCTCAAGGACATCTTAGTCAAGTGTCGGTTACGACCTGCGTCAGAGTCTGAGTTCGGTACGGTCTCATGCCACAGAACGATATGCAGGACTTGTCCATATGTGGTTCAGGGAACAAGTCTGGAATTTCCGAATGCCATCTTCCGCGTACGCGAAGCTTTCTACTACACGAGCTGCAATGTCATTAACGCCATTAACTGCAAGAGATGAAACCAGTACCATTGCACTTCAATTCCCAGGATCACCAAGGTGTCCAGGACATGGAGGTGACAGCCATCAAATCTAGCCACTCCAGCGGCAGAGACCGCAAGTCTCTCAAAAATCGCTTTCTTTTCACTTTAGGCACTTTAAAATCTAGAGGACTGAACTGCCAACACAGTTTCATCTCAAATCTTAGGGGATTAAACTGCCCCCACTGTTATATCTAAAACCCTCCAGTTACGACCCATGAATTTCCCCCCGGGGTATTTGTTATTGTCCACTAACAAGACATCGACCTGGCCGCTTCGAGATACTAAGCTAAGTTATTCTGTTATTTGTGTGGTATTGTTTTATTTATGTTTGTGCTGATGAAGGATCTAATGCCGCAACGTTCGCGGGTTGTTTGTGTTCGTTAAATTGTGAAGCTTGCTGATATACCTTTCTTTCGGTTTAATATCTTTTCTTGATAACAGTTCTTAGGACAGAGTTAAAGTAACAATTTCTTGGGATAGAGTTAAATTAACAATTTCTTGGGACAGAGTTAATGTAACAAATTCCTGGAACAAATTTAGAGTAGTAGTTGCATGGGACAGTTAAATTAACAATTTCCTGCAACAGAGTTAAAGTAACAATTTCCTGGGACGGGGTTGAAGTAACAATTTCCTGGAACAGTTAAACTGATAATCTTCCGGGATATAGTTAAAGTAACAGCTTCCCGGGGGGTTGGGGGATAGTTATAATAACAACTTCTTGGGACAGTGTTAAATAAACATTTTCCTGGAACTGACAGAATTAAACACGGGGGCACCGTACGCCATGTTTATTAACTAGGTCACCTGGGAGAAGACGAGCCAGGTCGCTGTAAGAGGCTGCAGGTGAAACACGGGTAGGCGTCAGGTTCGCTAGAAAAAGAGGTATATATTCTGCAAAAATAAACTTTTTTGTTCGTATGGGAAACCGCAGGTTATTCGGCCGCACAAGTCATCTCAAGAGGTAACTGGCGCTGAAGAATGTAAAACTGTTCGTTGGCTACTGGGGAAAGAGACAGAGCACCTGCGGGAGTGTCCCGAGTGCAGTGATATCTATTCTTGAGATTGATTCATTCATTGCGGATTATAGACAGTCGCTTTAGACTCGCGATGGAAGTCTGTTACTGGTAGTGTTACAGTGTGTTGGTGAGTAGATATCAGATGTATGGCGATTTTTCTTGAAAACGATACCAGCACGCATCACAGGGTGTCTAAGAAAAGGTGCCGGTACGGGACACAAGATATCTAAGAAAAGGTGCCGGCACGCACCACAAAGACTGTTACGATAGTCCTTAAAAATGGATGCCTCAAAAAGGTGCCGGTACTGCGTGCAGCCAGAGAAAAATCTCTAAATGTATTCAGCCTCAGTCTTGATAAAATAATACATCGAAATTAGTTGGATTGTAGAGTAACCATGGCGGATTCGTCGCTTGAAAATGGACTCCTTGCGATTTCAGGATCAAGTGTTTTTTAAGTAATTAGACTACAGCAGTGATTCCCAAACTGTGCGCCACGGTGTCCTGGCGAGCTGCGGCTTCTTCACAGGGGCGCTGCAAAATATTCGAAGACACGCGAGTTTTATTTATTCTGATCTCTTACATATGAATAGTAATACTTTTACTTAGGTTAGGGCGCCGTGGAAAAAATTTTATTGAAAAAAGGCGCCGCGACTAAGAACAGTTTGGGGGAAAAAAGTCTAAAGTAGTTACACTTGACAGTGGTGAAACGTTGCAAGCTAGCTTGGTTCAGGCATGTGGTAAGACATGATTTGATTGCAAAGACTGAACTTTAAGGAACTTTGGAGGGCAGTTGGTAGTGCTCTGTTCTTCTTCTAACTCAAGTCAGAGTCCGAAGAAGCTCAGCACATTGTACAGGCTCTGTAGCACCGGCAAGGATCCTGACATACTTTGGGTAGATTTGTAACTCCAAATTTTGCCCGGGCAGCGCCGTTAGGCTACTCTTTTCGGTTTCCCACTGCCAAGGTTTTTTTTACGTGCGCTACAATGCACACGGGCATCCGAACTCACTACCCAAGGACCAGGGGGAATTACTAGAAGTCCAAGTGCACTTGAAAAAATGCCAGCATTTGTTGGTGAGAAGAGGAAAACGGCAGTACGTCGTAACAATGGGCAAGTTAAATACGAACAGAGGCAGGGGGAGACCAAGAGAGAAGATGCTGGACAGTTTTTGCATCATGCCATTGAAGAACATTTATAACAGCAATGATTTACAGTTCACCACAGATAAATCAGATTACCAGAGCCACATGGTATGGCCTGTGAGAAAATATCTGACGAAAGATATTGAGCAGGCACTGTGAGATATACAAATGATGAAGTGACTTCCAAATATTTTACTAAAATAATCAGACATTCTTAGTCGAGCCCCAGAGCCACACTGATCGACAAAATGACTACTTATGTCGACCCCCAGACCCACACTGATCTACAAAAAGACTACTTATGTCGACCCCCAGACCCACACTGATCGACAAAAGGACTACTTATGTCGACTCCAGACCCACACTGATCGACAAAAGGACTACTTATGTCGACCCCCAGACCCACACTAATCGACAAAAGGACTACTTATGTCGACCCCCAGAGCCACACTGATCGACAAAAGGACTACTTATGTCGAGCCCCAGACCCACACTGATCGACAAAAGGACTACTTATGTTAAGTGAACCCCGACCCATGTCTCGGCTGGTAGGCGCATCATAGCCATTGTTCTGGAGAAAATGTTACTGTATTATGTAACTGTATTCTTTGTTGCAACTCACTTGCCTAATTCAACCATAGGTAGGATAAAGTCGGGACTTGTTTTTCCGACGGTAGGCAATGGCCGGCCGTTCCAGCACAGTTTGAAGACATCATTTTTGTCGGCACTACTGTAATAAACACATTTTATGGTGCGGTACGCGCGTGGTATTAGATAGATCTCTTGTGGTGAGTACCGGCAACTTTGTTTCTTTAAAGGACAAAATAGAACCCCGAATATTGTATTTACGTGATCTGTGATTTCCTTTCTTCTGGGCTGATGTCCTTCTAAGGTATGTGCTTGTTATTCTACATGATGTTTCTTCTGTTTCTTCTTTTTAAAGTCCATGCTGTTTGGCGTTGGTAGTCATGTCTTTCCGGGAGACCAAGGTTCGAATCCTAAGTAAGACTGGGGATTTTTTTCTGTTGGGGGCATAATAAAATCCTTACCTGCACAGTCCTGCTGACAGCACTAGCCACGCGTCCGTAAATCCTTAGGCTCAAAGACCCACCACCCACCCCACCCCCCCCCCCGTGTCCCCCAGCCTACACCACAAAAGTGGTAAAATAAAGTTAGTAGTTGGCAGAACGAAAGTCATGTCTGTCCACAACCTTCTATCTCGTGTACTTTCAATCAGCTCTGACGCAGATGATCCTTCATGCCATTATATCAAACTGTTCATCATCTTCTCCATCAGTCTCCCTCGGTATCTCTTCTTCTCGAATTGTCCTAGTGTCGCGATGTACTCCAGTTGTCTCTTTCTCATGACATGACCAAAGACTTGCCTCCTCTTGAAGTGGCAATCGGTTCTCTTCGTGAGTCGCTTTCTTTCAGGACAATTACTCCTTTTATTTATCCAACATCTGTGTGAGCTTATTGTGGCTTGGAAGCTGCACTATCGTTGTCGCTGCTGGTCTCAGGGTATAGGGTTCAAGTCTGCATCGATGTAGATTTGTTCTTCTTCAAAACTGACCTTGGCTCGCAGGTCAACCCAGCCTTAAATGCGTACCGGATAATGTGAGGGGAATCCAATGGGAGCCGCTTGATGTTTGACAACATTAATGACCGAGTGTCCATAAGTGGATAACATTATGTCTAGCACTGTATGCCCGACGGGCCAAAGGTGTGGAAAGTATCAGTTAATTGTGTGACGAGTTAGTCAGTCAGTCAGTTAGTTAGTTAGTTAGTTAGTTAGTTAGTTAGTTAGTTAGTCAGTTAGTTAGTTAGTTAGTTAGTTAGTCAGTTAGTTAGTTAGTCAGTTAGTTAGCTAGTCAATTAGTAACTTAGTTAGTTAGTTAGTTAGTTAGTCAGTTAGTTAGTCAATCGGTAACTTAGTCAGTTAGTCAGTCAGTTAGTCAGTTAGTCAGTTAGTTAGTCAGTTAGTTAGTCAGTTAGTTAGTTAGTCAATCAGTAACTTAGTCAGTTAGTTAGTTAGTCAGTCAGTTAGTTAGTCAGTTAGTTAGTCAGTTAGTTAGTCAGTTAGTTAGTTAGCCAGTTAGTCAGTCAGTTAGTTAGTTAGTTAGTTAGTTTGTTAGTTAGTTAGTTAGTCAGTTAGTTAGTCAATCGGTAACTTAGTCAGTTAGTCAGTCAGTTAGTCAGTCAGTCAGTTAGTTAGTCAGTCAGTTAGTCAGTCAGTCAGTTAGTCAGTTGGTTAGTAAGTCAGTCGGTCCGTCAGTTAGTTAGTTTCTTAGTCTGATAGTTAGTTAGTTATTCAGTCAGTCAGTTAGTTTCTCAGTCAGTCAGTTATCTTATTTAGTTATTCAGTCAGTTAGTTAGTTTCGTAGTCAGTTAGGTAGTTAGTAAGTTAGTCATTTGGTTAGTTCGTTAGCCATTTAGTCAGTCAGTCAGTCATATAGTTAGTTAGTCTGTCAGTCAGATAGTTAGTTAGTCAGTCAGTTAGTTTTTAGTCTGTCATTCAGTTAGTTAGTCAGTCAGTCAGTCAATCAGTCAGTTAGTCAGTCAGTCAGATAGTCAGTCAGTTAGTTAGTCAGTCAGTTAGTTAGCCAGTCAGTCAGATAGTTGGTTAGTCTGTCAGTCAGTTAGTTAGTTTCTTAGTCAGTTAGGTAGTTAGCAAGTTAGTCATTTGGTTAGTTCGTTAGCCATTTAGTCAGTCAGTCAGTCATATAGTTAGTTAGTCTGTCAGTCAGATAGTTAGTTAGTCAGTCAGTTAGTTTTTAGTCTGTCATTCAGTTAGTTAGTCAGCTAGTCAATTATTCAGTTAGTCAGTTAGTCACTCAGTCAATCAGTCAGTTAGTTAGCCAGTCAGTCAGATAGTTGGTTAGTCTGTCAGTCAGTTAGTTAGTCTGTTATTCAGTTAGTTAGTTAGTTAGTCAGTCAGTCAATCAGTCAGTCAGTTAGTCAGTCAGTCAGATTGTTAGTTAGTCTGTCAGTCAGTTAGTTAGTATGTCACTCAGTTAATAAGTTAGTCAGTTATTCAATCAGTCAGTCAATTAGTTAGTCTGTCAGTCAGTTAGTCAGTCAGTTAGTCAGTCAGTCAATCAGTCAGTCAGTTAATCAGTCAGTCAGTTAGTCAGTCAGTTAGTCAGTCAGTCAGTCAGTTAGTCAGTCAGTCAGTCAGTCAGTTAGTCAGTCAGTCAGTCAGTCAGTCAGTCAGTCAGTTAGTCAGTCAGTCAGTTAGTCTGTCAGTCAGTTAGTCAGTCAGTCAGTCAGTCAGTCAGTCAGTCAGTTAGTCAGTCAGTCAGTTAGTCAGTCAGTTAGTCAGTCAGTTAGTCAGTCAGTTAGTCAGTTAGTCAGTCAGTCAGTCAGTCAGTTAGTCAGTCAGTTAGTCAGTTAGTCAGTTAGTCAGTCAGTTAGTTAGTTAGTTAGTCAGTCAGTTAGTCAGTCAGTCAATCAGTCAGTCAGTCAGTCAGTCGGTTAGTCAGTCAGTCGGTCAGTTAGTTAGTCAGTCAGTGAATCAGTCAGTTAGCCAGTCAGCCAATCAGTCAGTTACTTAGTCAAACAGTCAGTCGATTAGTCAGTCAGTCAGTCAGTTAGTCAGCCAATCAGTCAATTATAGTCAGTGTTAGTCAGACATTACGTTAGTTAGTCAGTTATTCAGTCAGTCAGTCAGCTAGTCGCTTAGTTAGAGAGTTAGTCAGCCAGTCAGTTTATTTAGATAGTAAGTTAGTTAGTCGATAGATTTTCCTCATTGCGCATGAAACCGTTTAGTTTATCAGTGCTCAGATCTCCTCAGTAAATCCCACAGCGTGTAGCGGCTGACGACACCAGTCCTGTGTTGGTTTCTTATTCTTCTTTGGCTTCCTTTGATTATTTCAAGTCACGAAATGCGACCACGAGGCTAAACACACACACGTGGTTCCGGAACAGTAAAAACCAATTCATTTGCATTACATTTGATCTAATAGGGCAGTTTTCAGTCAGTTTTTTTTTTTTTTTTTTTGGTTGCTTTCTCTAACTCTTACAATTCTATGTGGTTATTGTTCAGCTGCCACCCAAGGAGGCACAAAACCGGTGTGAAATATTACAAGGAGCTACGTTTAAAGTCTACATATACAATGAATATGATACGATTTTTATGGGTGTATATTGTGACCACGTATACAAAGTAAGGAAAGCTTATGGGAGGTTATGAGCTTAGGACGAAAAGATTAAATATTAAATAGAGATGATAACGATATACTGTCGGGTGAAGTAAAGCCATCGAAATTATGTTCATTTCTAGACGTAAAGTTAGTCACGATACCTATTGCACCGGGTTTGATCCCACATGACTTGATCTCTGTCTGCAAAGCGACTAGCTCCCCCCCCCCACCCCCACCCCCGGGCCGACAGCGTCGCACACAACACGAACTCTACAGCTCAGGCGATGATCCTCAGGAATCTCTTTAAAACTGCATTCATGAACTGGATCTGCATTCATGAACTGAACTTACGACTTCCAGAGAGCGAGGCAAGTGGGGGTAACCACATCACAATGGAAATCTCCATGTCTAAATGTAGCTCATTCGACAGCAGCGTTGCAATGCTGCTCATTTTAGCAGAAACCTATTCGTCACCAACGACTACAATTCCGCCCATTGCAAAGAAAAACGTATTCGATACTATTAGTAGGAGCACTTTCAAATATGAACGAATGAATGAATGAATCAAGAATTGACATTACTGCCGCCACTTCAGTTTTCATGCTGGATGTGGTGACATCGTAGACATGGCTCTACCTTTAGATGTAAACGAAAGCACTTAGACACATATTTGTTTATAATTCCTCCAATGGCGAACATATTTACCTAATGCTCTTGGAGCACTTCTTATTTGAGTTTCTCACATTTATTTGAAAAGACGCGTTGCTCTGAGCACGGTTTTGAGACCCGGGTGGGGGGGGGGGGGGGAGGATAGATCGCACCGATGTTGAAATTAATTGCTGTGGAACACTTGAAACAGGTGTGAAACATTTAAAGAAAATTAAATTTAAACAAATTTAAGTTTAAAAAAAAATGATGTTTGCGCAGTCGAGGCTGACTGTAATAGACAGGCGCAACAGCTACTGGCTTTGAAGGCATCACTCGGTAAGGTGGAAATGCTATGGTATGTTATGTTATGTTATGTTATGTTATGTTATGTTATGACAGTCGACGTCACTGCACATTGGGCGTTACAATGCAGCAGTCATTCCAAGATACTTCTATTAACTTATCTCATGAGAGGTTGGTTATAATGTCTCCTATCTCGGCCTCGAAGGCGGCATAGACGAGCGGCACCGTGCTTTACTCCTATGTTACGCAATCGTGTTAGTGTCAGAGATTCGTCATTATCCACTAGCCCAGTCTATACCGCATTGATGGTATCTGCTTTGTCCTTGCTTCTTCCCACATACGTTAGTGCATTGCTTGCCAGTTGGTCCGCTCGCTCATTACCGTTTATGCGAGCATGACCAGGTATGTAGATCCAGGTAAGGGAGGTTAAGTGCCATTTTTTAATGCTTTCTACCCATTCAGAGCGCATGTCGACTGTTACTATCTTCTGAAGCATGTTCCTGGAGGTGGGAATACTTTAGAGATGGGGTTTTTTCTCCCACTTTAACCCGATTTCCAGTCTTGACCCAGCCTGAAATCTTTACCAGAAAATTGGAGGGAAAGTAAAGGCCACCGGCATGATATTTTCCACCCAACCCACTGAGTGCCAGTGGGTAAATGTATATGGATCTAGCATCATATATAGTACGCCTCATGAGGTTACGACGGATATGGTACTTGACATATAGAGTAGTCAGATACGACAAGTGTCTGTGTTTCGTGAATATTCTTCTTCTTCTTCGCGTTCACCGGCTGTAAACTCCAGCTAAAGTTCTGTTTGTTCGTCCACTTCTGAACTCTATATTATATTTTTTAGACCAATCGGCACTCTTCGGTGGGTGTTGTGATGAACTACACGCCGACCACCTATATTTCCCATGACTATCTGATACCCGTTTAGGCTGGGTAGACCTGAGAGCTAAGGTCATTGTTGGGAAAAGTCTGGCTCCGTCCGAATTTGAACCCACGACTTTCGCATCCGCAGGCAAGAGTCTAGCTACTGCATTTTGACGGGCCCAATTCATGAATATTAAGGTATAATTTAGCTTGTAATGGCCAAGCAACTAGAGCAAAGGGCTTTTATTCACGAGCCATGGTTTAGATCTGTGGGAAGGTGTTGAGATTTTTTGTGTGTGTTGTTGGTAATTGGGAGATTGAATACTAGGTGGCCCAAAGAGGCACTGTTCGGATGAGAATTCCCCCAGATTCAATCCCAGTCAAGCGTCAGGTTATAGTGGGGTCCTGACAGTTACGAAAAACCGTTAGTCCGAACAGGCTAGGGTGGGCCATGGACGACTACACTATCCATACAGCCCTAAATGCTCAGACTCAGCACCATCAGACTCCAACCCCCCAGCCACCGTCTCCCATCCTGTCTCGCCCTAACAATTGGAAATACTGGAAATACTGGCAATACTGGCAATAAAGGCGGTTTAAAAGTTAACTGCATTTCTTTATACGACTAAGTAAATGAACATTCCCTAAAATAGGTTCATAACTGTTCTTTAGCTGCATCTGTTCAAGGATGGATTGTTAAGCCAATCTGGACTGACATTTTTTAATTGCCGACGCACTAAAATCTGGCTACCCTCCAGCCATGTTAAAGGAAAGAGAGTCGTTAGAAAACTCCTATCGGATGAAGGAAGAAACAACAGACTTTTCAGGATAAACATTTATGGTTTAACTGTTTTTATGTACAGTAGTTATTCTTTCCTTTTTCTTTCTTTCTTTCTTTCTTTCTTTCTTTCTTTCTTTCTTTCTTTCTTTCTTTCTTTCTTTCTTTCTTTCTTTCTTTCTTTCTTTCTTTCTTTCTTTCTTTCTTTCTTTCTTTCTTTCTTTCTTTCTTTCTTTCTTTCTTTTCTTTCTTTCTTTCTTTCTTTCTTTCTTTCTTTCTTTCTTTCTTTTTCTTTCTTTCTTTCTTTCTTTCTTTCTTTCTTTTCTTTCTTTCTTTTTCTTTCTTTCTTCTTTCTTTCTTTCTTTCTTTCTTCTTTCTTTCTTTCTTTCTTTCTTTCTTTCTTTCGCTCTCTCTCTCTCTCTCTCTCTCTCTCTCTCTCTCTCTCTTTCAGTGACTGTTTAAAAGTTTACAGTGACAAACAATATATTGTGTTCTGTATGGTTGCAAATGTGGAATAACAAACTGAAATGGTGAGCAAACGAGAGAGTGTTATTAAAAAAAAAATATCATGATCAGGGAAGAAAGCAAACTGGTGGACTGACAGTTGCAGACGACCTCAGACCATTATTCATTAAAACCGTACAGAAATGAACTTAATGCAGATCTTGAATAGAAGAGGTAGCCTAGCAGCTCTGTGGTTCAGAGAGAAGAGGAGGAGTGTGACACACCTCAGCTTACCAGAGTTTGATTCTCCCTACGGGCGGGTAAAACAAACCGTTTCTTGACATTCGGGACAGTAGTTTGAACTGAGAGCCAATGTCGTCATTTCTGAAAAAAAAAAAAAAAATTCCGATTCGATGAGAGTTTGAACCCACGATCTTCGGGCCCTATAAGCACCAGACTGCTACACCACAGCGGCTCTCCGGTTGAAGAAGTGAGATAGAGAAATGACACTAATATGGATGGGAGCATAGACAACATGAGAGGCATGGGAAGACAGGGGCACAGGAAGACCCACGCATACGTAGACTGAGACAGAGCAAGACGAAGACAGGGAAGAAAGATGCAGATGTAGACATAGGCAAGGGAAGAGAGGATAAGGGCAAAACATAAAGAGAGAGATACAGAGTGAGTGATAGAGAAACAGAGAGATAAGTAGAAAGAGAGAGAGAGAGAGAGAGAGCGAGAGAGATGGAGAGAGAGAGAGATAATGATAGAGAAAGAGTTAGCTTACTGATTAAAAAAAAAAAACACACACACACACTAACACAAAAAACGATGGCGCATAAAAAAAAATTAACTGGAAAGCCCAAACGCCTACAAACTATCGATGACCAATATGCAAAAGTCCCGTCGGTTGATTGGGTAAACCTTAAGGCATTATTGTGAACACTATTTGAACCATTTCACTCATTATATTTCAAAGGATTTGAACGTTAAAATGTTGACAAATTAATTTTTCTATTTGAGTAGTGTACGCTGGAATCGTGAATGATAACAACAGTAGTCAAGCAGACGGGCAGTAAAGTGGTGAACGACTAACACCAGTAGTCAAGCAGACGGGCAGTTAAGTGAACGACTAACACCAGTAGTCAAGCAGACGGGCAGTTAAGTGAACGTCTAACACCAGTAGTCAAGCAGACGGGCAGTTAGGTGAACGACTAACACCAGTAGTCAAGCAGACGGGCAGTTAAGTGAACGACTAACACCAGTAGTCAAGCAGACGGGCAGTTAAGTGAATGTCTGACACCAGTAGTCAAGCAGACGGGCAGTTAAGTGAACGACTAACACCAGTAGTCAAGCAGACGGGCAGTTAAGTGAACGACTAACACCAGTAGTCAAGCAGACGGGCAGTTAAGTGAACGACTAACACCAGTAGTCAAGCAGACGGGCAGTTAAGTGAACGACTAACACCAGTAGTCAAGCAGACGGGCAGTTAAGTGAACGACTAACATCAGTAGTCAAGCAGACGGGCAGTTAAGTGAACGACTAACACCAGTAGTCAAGCAGACGGGCAGTTAAGTGAACGACTAACACCAGTAGTCAAGCAGACGGGCAGTTAAGTGAACGACTAACACCAGTAGTCAAGCAGACGGGCAGTTAAGTGAACGACTAACACCAGTAGTTCAAGCAGACGGGCAGTTAAGTGAACGACTAACACCAGTAGTCAAGCAGACGGGCAGTTAAGTGAACGACTAACACCAGTAGTCAAGCAGACGGGCAGTTAAGTGAACGTCTAACACCAGTAGTCAAGCAGACGGGCAGTTAGGTGAACGACTAACACCAGTAGTCAAGCAGACGGGCAGTTAAGTGAACGACTAACACCAGTAGTCAAGCAGCAGACGGGCAGTTAAGTGAATGTCTGACACCAGTAGTCAAGCAGACGGGCAGTTAAGTGAACGACTAACACACAGTAGTCAAGCAGACGGGCAGTTAAGTGAACGACTAACACCAGTAGTTCAAGCAGACGGGCAGTTAAGTGAACGACTAACACCAGTAGTCAAGCAGACGGGCAGTTAAGTGAAACGACTAACACCCAGTAGTCAAGCAGACGGGCAGTTAAGTGAACGACTAACATCAGTAGTCAAGCAGACGGGCAGTTAAGTGAACGACTAACACCAGTAGTCAAGCAGACGGGCAGTTAAGTGAACGACTAACACCAGTAGTCAAGCAGACGGGCAGTTAAGTGAACGACTAACACCAGTAGTCAAGCAGACGGGCAGTTAAGTGAACGACTAACACCAGTAGTCAAGCAGACGGGCAGTTAAGTGAACGACTAACACCAGTAGTCAAGAAAGACGGGCAGTTAAGTGAACGACTAACACCAGTAGTCAAGCAGACGGGCAGTTAAGTGAACGACTAACACCAGTAGTCAAGCAGACGGGCAGTTAAGTGAACGACTAACACCAGTAGTCAAGCAGACGGGCAGTTAAGTGAACGACTAACACCAGTAGTCAAGCAGACGGGCAGTTAAGTGAACGACTAACACCAGTAGTCAAGCAGACGGGCAGTTAAGTGAACGACTCCGATGGTGGTTCTCTTATTCTGTACTCGCCATTAAAAGAGCTGTTGGCGTGTGGTGTTGAGGTTTACAGCTAGGCTCCAATATCTGCGTCGTTCCACCAAACTAATACGAATTCAGCAAACTCCTCATTAATCGCATGTTACGACATGCTTGTAAAGGGATAGGGGGTATACTGTCCTTCCCAAGTGGGGCCCCGAAACTCATATAAGGACGAGATTGGTCAGTTGGTCAGTTTTTCGCTAGTTGAAGGGTCGAATGGCGGTCAGCCGATGGGAGATAGTTCTGAGTCCGGTCAAGGGGTCGCTTGTCGGAGAACTTAATAATGGTCAATTGTTATGTCATGTCATGATACAACAATCGATGTCACTGTACATTAGGCACTGCCGTACATGCTTAGTCATCTGATGCAGAAACACCACATGGTGCCTCTGTTGTTGAGTAAATTGCTCCGCCTATGGTCAGTCTGTGGGCCCGTCGCTCGGGGAATCACTCAGCTGGTCAATAGATGGCCTGTGGTAAAAATAGACGTGACTGCTGTCTAGCTAAAGCCGAGAGATTAATCCTGTAAACTGAGACTAAAAAGCTAAACGAAACGGGAAAGCACAAAAAAAAAAAAAACGTGCACACAACTGAAATCGACGTTTCGATCAGGGCCTTTCTCGACATGAACTGAACTACACAACAAAAACCATCAAGGAATTACGTAAGAAACTATCAGAAAGGTGATCCTTATCTGGTCCACCAACTGGCTGGTCGGCGGGTCGGTTAACTAATTGATTGGTAAGAACTTCCTACCTGCTCCTTCTCTCTCTCTCTCTCTCTCTCTCTCTCTCTCTCTCTCTCTCTCTCTCTCTCTCTCTCTCCCTCTCTCTCTGCCTATATATATGTGTGTCTATATATATATATATATATATATATATATATATATATATATATATATATATATGTGTGTGTGTGTGTGTACGTGTGCTTGTTTAGATGCACTGTAATACGCCAAAGCCTTTGAAGATTTTCCCTGACCTCTCTAACACTTTCGATTGCTGATATTCTTCATACCTACGTCAATGGGGGCCGCGTTAGAGCAGTCGATAAGAGACTCGCTTTCAAATCCAGCTGCGACTCGCTGCAGCCCACGTCGGTGTTTCGAAAGCGCGCGGCTCCCGGGCCTCTAGGAAATGGGCACCAGAGTTGACACTCTGGGGTAATTGGAGGAACGTCGCTGTAGCAACAGAGTTACCTGCAAACGGCGACACAGGTGGACAATTCTTATCAGCTGTCCGTACAACTTATGGGGTATAACCGTATGCAATGACGCTGGTTCACATCTCCCGACTTTACTTTTTTTTTTTTAATA
>CAJHNH020004890.1:1142125-1194625 GCA_905116865.2 Candidula unifasciata
GTCTGCGTGTGTGTCTGTGTGTGCGCCTGTGGCTTCGTGTGGGTTCATGTCTGTGTGCGTCTATGTGTGTGTGTGTGTGTGTGTGTGTGTGTGTGTGTGTCTGGGTTGTTTGCGTGTGTCTCAGAGTGTGTGTTTGTGAGAGTGTGTCTGTGTGTGACTGGGTGTATGTATGTGCGTGCGTGCGTGTGTGTTTGGATGTCTGTGTTGTATGTGTGTGAGGGAATAGATTTGCGCGGGTACGTATAAGACACGCCCTGCGCCACGGCGAATTAATGAATGGGAAGCGAAGTCACCATCTTTCTGATCCCTAAAACGTACTAAATAAATACTATCTGAGATACATCTACTTTTCGAGTGTCTGTGTGTGCGGTTAGGGGGGGGGGGGGGGTGGTAAAAGACACTACACTTGACGGAAGCATAACTCAGGATAAGAACATTCGATCAAATCCCACACAAAAACACTCGGCGTTTCTCCCGTATTTCCTCCTCTTTTTCTTCGTGTTCACCAGCTGTAAACGCTGGCAGAAAGTTCTGGTTGTTCATCCACTTCTGGACTGCAGTCCTGTTCCAGAACCTGAGTATTACGTGGGCATCAGCTTTACAGATCTGACATATTTGTATGCAGACTGCTGGTTCCTTGCCTCTCAGGCAGATGCACTCCGGCTTTGAAAAAAAAAAATTCAAATTAGTCGACTCTTACGACATGGGTAGACAGTGGGTCTGTTCTTGTTTTCCATACAATATGGCCCCGAAACCCTTGCAAGGATCTTCCTTATTTCAACTTCAACATTTTTCTCGGCACAAATATAGTACAGTAGACAGCTCAAGTGTATGGAAATGGTTGAGAGCACGCGGGCGTTGCCTACCAATCAAACCTCGGGGCAGTCGAATTCCTTATCAGCGGATCGGGAATTGAGAGCAAGACTGCGATTTGTTGCGATTTGCATTGAGTAGAGCAGTGATTCTCAACTTTTCTAATGCCGCTACTCTTTAATACAGTTCTTCAGGTTGTGGTGACCCCAAATATCAAATTATTTCGTTGCTACTTCATTAATTCACTGCATATGCGTTTTTTGATGGTCTTACGCGACCCCTGTGAAAGGGTCGATCCACCCCCAAAGAGGTCGCGACCCACAGGTTGAGAATCGCTGGTTTAGGGTCATTTTTTAAAGAGTTTGTTGCAGGAAATGCAAATGTTTGGCTAGCAATATATGGGAAAAAAAAAATGTCATTTTACAGTGATCGGTCTGTTGGCATTAAATGCAAATGTGTGGCTAGCAACATATGAAAGTTTTATTTTACAGTGATCGGTCTGTCTATCGTCAGGTTAGTCCTCTCCGAACTGGTACCTGGAAGTTTACTGTTTAGAAAATCTTAATGTGGACGGTAGACCAACAAAGCAAATTATTGATACCCCGCTCAGTCTCCACAGACGTCATCATTAGGGTACCCGACCGGCTACCCCAGCCTAGGCTCAACTGCAGTCCTGTGCGAGTAAGGGCTGATTCGCTCTATTCATTTCCTGTCTATTCATATCTGTCTGCCGAATTCTGTCTGTACAATTCTGTCGGTCCACTAATGTCTGTCAGTAACTATGTCTGCACGTAATTTGTCTTCCTCTCTATGAACCCCCCCCCCCCCCCCCTCCCCCCCACCCCCCAGCCTTTTTTTTTTTCATTAGGTGCCTCAGTTTATATCTGACTCCAGTCGTTCTCACCGCGCTCTGTGTCTGTCTGTCCTTCTTTCTATCAGTTTATCTCCTGTTTCTGACGCTGTCTTCCCGTCTATGTTTATATGTCCGTCTGTCTTCCCGTCTTCGTCTCTCAATCTTTGTTTATCTGTCTTTGTCTGAATATCTTAGTCTGTCCGTCTCTGTCTGACCTTCTCTGTGTGACTGTCACTGTCTGTCCGTCTCTGTCTGACCTTCTCTGTCGTCCTGTCTCTGTCCTTCTCTGTCGTCCTGTCTCTGTCCTTCTCTGTCTGACCTTCTCTGTGTGACTGTCACTGTCTGTCCGTCTCTGTCTGACCTTCTCTGTGTGACTGTCACTGTCTGTCCGTCTCTGTCTGACCTTCTCTGTCTCCCAGTCTCTGTCTGACCTTCTCTGTCTCTCCGTCTCTGTCTCCGCGTGTCTGTCTACCCGTCACTGTCTGTCCATGTCTGACCTTATCTGTCTGCCTGTCTCCTCTCTGTCCGTCTCTGTCTGACCTTCTCTGTCTGCCTGTCTCCTCTCTGTCCGTCTCTGTCTGACCTTCTCTGTCTGCCTGTCTCCTCTCTGTCCGTCTTTGTCTGATCTTCTCTGTCTGCCTGTCTCCTCTCTGTCCGTCTTTGTCTGATCTTCTTTGTCTGCCTGTCTCCTCTCTGTCCGTCTTTGTCTGATCTTCTCTGTCTGCCTGTCTCCTCTCTGTCCGTCTCTGTCTGCCTGTCTCCTCTCTGTCCGTCTCTGTCTGCCTGTCTCCTCTCTGTTCGTCTCTGTCTGACCTTCTCTGTCTGCCCGTCACTGTCTATCCGTCTCTGTCTGACCTTCTTTGTTTGCGCGTCACTGTCTGTCCGTCTCTGTCTGCCCGTCTCTGTCTGCCCGTCACTGTCTGTCCGTCACTGTCTTTTAGTCCATCTCTGCCCTTCTGTGTCTGTCCGTATGTGTCTGACCGTCTTTGCCTGTCGTTTCATTGCCTAATCGTTTGTATTTGCCCGTGTCCTTAGCTGTTTGTTTGACTGGTTGTCTGTGATCTGTCTCTTTGTACTCTCTCTCCTTCTATCTCTCTCAATATATCTCCAAGTGTCTGTATCTGAATCTTTGCAACAACAACAACAAAAACACACACACACACACAAAACACTCTCTCTCTCTCTCTCTCTCTCTCCCTCTCGCGCTCTCTCTCTCTCTCTCTCTCTCTCTCTCTCTCTCTCCCTCTCGCTCTCTCTCTCTCTCTCTCTCTCTCTCTCTCTCTCTCTCTCTCTCTCTCTCTTTCTCTCGCTCTCTATCTCGCACTCTTCATTCCCGAATATGGGACCTAATTTTTTTTTTTAGTTATTTAAATCTCCTCCACGACTGTGACTTGGTTATGTAATCCATTTTAAAATCTTAGCACTGCTCGCAATCATGTAGCCCTGAAAAGGACTCAGGCAGTGTTGATGCGATCAATGGAGACAGACCCAAATACTGTCACGAGCGACGACAATGTCGCCGACCTTCCAGCCAATAGGCGACCCGGTCGCCGATTTGTCCACCCCTACTGTCGTCTGGGGCCCTAATATAACCTAACGGTTAAACGGGTTTCTGTGACTTTTGTTCGTGTGATGCTCATCCGAACTCTGACACTTTGTCACTGGGTGTTTACTGCTGGTTGTGCGGTCTTGGTGTAATGTTGAACGTCACTCACTCACTCACTCACTCACTCACTCACTCACTCACTCACTCACTCACTCACTCACTCACTCACTCACTCACTCACTCACTCACTCACTCACTCACTCACTCACTTACTCACTCACTCATTGTCTTCACACAAATAAATCAGATCTGTAAAAAACGGATGTTCACGCAAAACTCATTCTCGTATAATTCCAGAAGTGGACGAACAACCAGACCTTTCCTCCAGAGTTTATAGCCTACAAACACGAAGAAGAAGAAGATTGACAATCTATCTAAAGAAATATTAGCGTAGAATTATATGCCTAAAGCGCTGATGGCCTAGGGTTAAGGCCTTTATTTTCCTACTATATCGTGAACGGAATACCATCAATAACAATTAGCATAATCAACAAATGATTGCCTGAATGAGGCGCTGCAACAGCGGCAAACTGGCTTGGGCCACTCGCTCCTACATTTGTGAGCTGTGATTTGGTGGCAGTTCGGAAACCTAGCTAACGGTGGAAAACTAACTAGTCGAAATGATCAAAAGCTGTTTGAAGTGATTTCCTATAGACACCATTAGCTAACGGGATCTGTAGCAGAAGGGATTTGTATATGCATTCAACTGTAGCTCTTCATTGTGTTGATCCAACAATCCCGTCAAGTGCTTTTGGGTGGACTGAAAATAAAAATAAAAACAGTTGCTGAAATTTTTCACACAAAAGACACAGCACTCTTTTAGAAAGCATACCCAGGGGAAAAGTCGAAGTCAAGAGAGCAAGAGGTAGACGACAGCGTATGAGGAAGGATACAATCAAGAGGTGGACAAACAGCAGCACAAGAGCGTGTACAACAAAGACGAGAGACTGACTGTTAGAGATCCATTGCGCCCTACTTTCATTGTGGAGACGATTGACTGACTGTACTGTTGGCGTAGAGGCATTAACTGTTCCATATCATTTTCCCGTGTGGGTTCCACGACTTTGTGTGTGTGGGGGGGGGGGGTGGGGGGGGGGGGAGTGGGAGGGGGAGCGTAACAAGAATAGACCTACTGCCTACCCAACAAGCATGTCGTAGGGGTAAACTAGTTGGGACTTCCTTCGAAGTCGGAGTGCATCTGCACGAGCGGCAAAAAAAAAAAAAAAAAAACTAACTGTACACAAATGAGCCTGTAAAACGGATCTACACCCACAACTTAGCCCAGGCACAAAGCCAGAGTCCAAAGAACTCCAAAGAGACGAAGAACCACGACTTTCGGCTGGAACTTACAGTCGGTGGACAAAGAAGAAGCAAAAGAAGTTTCAAATCATTGATTTTTCAAATATATAGTTTGGATTCTTGTCTCGAACCTTGTGTGTCACTTAGCTTTAATTCTATTTTCTAGATGTGCCGTGTGTGATCTTTGTCTGTCTCTTCAGTCATGTTCTCTATTTGTGTATGTGCGCGCGTGCGTGTGTGTGTGTGTGTGTGTGAGAGAGAGTGTGTGTGTATGAGTGTGTGTGTATGTGTGTGTATGTATGTGTGTGTATAAACCGCGAGAAGACAGTAATGCACACAAAACACCCCCCCCCCTCCCCGTTTCTGTGGTTAAACAGAACCAACCCCTAGATTCCTGCTCCTATATCTGCAGTGGCAGACGAGCTAGGGCAGTGGCTAGTGCACATGACCTTTGACACTTATTATACATTTAGGCAATATACTTTGCTTGGAAAATCACCAGTACTTCTAGTTTCCCATGATTCAAACTGAGACCCATTTTATCACTTTCTACCACCACCCACTGTAAATATCAAATTCCGTAGTTCTTTCTGACTTGTCGCTATCCGCATCAGCATAACGCAGGTTGTTTATGTTGTGACCACTTACCTACACCACCCCTAAATTGATAAAAAAAAAAAAAAAAAACAACTACAGGATAATAGAACTCTGCTTCTCTCTGGTGCATGTCAAAAGTGGGGTGGCCATCTTTAAACTGTCAACCGCCCTTTTAAGGGCGAACGCAGAAGAAGAAGAAGTATCAGTGCTTAGTTTTAGATGGATTAGTTCTGAATGAGTCAGTCTAATGTTCGCTTGACCTGATGTTGTTTTGATCTTTCTCCTAATTTCAGACAATGGATTAAACCAAAATGCTAAAGGCAGGCCCTCTCGTGCCGGCCGCTCACGCCGGAACTAACGCCCCGTGCATTGCTTTCTTGATCCTGGTGGTTATCAGCACGGTCACCTCGGACAGCGGCAGCCAGCAGAGTGAGCAAACATGGACTTTCGGTGACCCTGGTGTGTCATACATGGACTTTATCCCGGAAATGAAAGACGGACAAGGTCAGCACTACGTGCTGACGTTCCGGACACGCCGAACTAGTGGACTGCTGCTGCATCATTATATTGTAGATCTTGAGGTGAGTCACGTGATCGTGAGGTTATATCCTTTATCATCATCCTCACCCACTTCTGTCGTTAAGCACCGTGGTGAGTAACAGTGTGCCATCCATTACTAGATGGGCAGGAATGGCTGTTGTCATTATGTGTTAATGTAGAAGCTCTTTAATATCATCAATCCATTTTCTGCTTAGGCGACCTCTTGATTTTACATCAGATTTTTTTACATGTAGCGCCTGCGTTGGCTTTTGTTCTGGCCACATTCTTACTTTTCTGAGTTAATTGCATGGTGCTGTTACTATTGTCTGTCTGATAATATCATTTCTAACCTTGTCTCGAATGGTTATGTTGACGGCTTTTCTCAGGCATCTCATTTCACATGTGGTAATTTTACGGTCTGTAGAATTGCTCCAAGTATTACTGTCTCTATCAACTCAGTATATCTAGCTGCCTCTATAATTTCTGGAGTGTTTTGTTTTTTCGTGAAAGTGTGTCGCTGGTGTCACAGAACCTCGACTGCAATCTCACCGTAGTCTAGACAACCACTGGTATCAACAATTATGAGAATAAGAAGATGTCGACTTACTGGACACCTTCCGAGGAGAAGCGGATGGAGCATCATCAGCTGCATTCACCTAGGGGGTTAGTCTCTCCTAGATGGCATCAGTTATAACTGTGGCTCCTGTTCGTGCTGTTATTTCACTGTGTGCTTCTTAATGTTGATGATTCAAGACTCAAATGTGTGTCGTGCCAGGTTTTCTTGCATGTTGTTTATATGGCTATGTAAACCCTGCTGTAGAGGGGAGACATGGACAATGTCCGCTGGTGAAAGAGGGATTAAAACATGTGGTGCGGGACCTGGGTCGGTGGAATCATCATGCTTTAGAGGTGCTGGGAATACAGATGGGGATTTGCAGCCTAAGTTAGAACATAATATAAGTATATTTGTTGCTGTGGATTCATTAGTTACAAAGCAACAGTGGGACTGGCTGAAAGAGCTAGAGGAGATTCCTCACAACAGGCTCCTTATTTGTAGAGATTTCGATGCACGGTACAATGAATGGGACAATACTGGGGAAAACCGGCCGGGAGTTGCCCTTGCTAATGCCAGGGTCAATTTAGACTTTGCATAAAAGGTGGGAGGCCAACCAGAATGTCAGGGAGGCCCGGCAATGCAGACAAGGCTATTGACTTGGCATTGGCTATCCAGTCAGCAGTACTGGATACTAAATGGACTGTCCTAGACGATCATGGAAGTGGCAATCTGCCATGTTCGGTATTTTCCTCTAAATCCAATAGTAAAGTCAAGACTTCAAGAGCTCGGAGGTCTTTTAAGTATGACTGGACGAACACAGAATATTAACATTTGCAGATGATGTTCTCCTATATAGGAAGGGGAGAGATCGGAATCAAATAGCTTAAGGAGTTGAGGTAACAGCAGATAAGTTGATCGACTGGTGTACACATAGAGTGCTGTAATAAAACCAAGGAAAGGCAACCGTCCTGGTGTGTTCTTTGGACAACATGTAAGTTAGAGCTGATGTTTCAGGCCTCACAATAAATGGCAGGCCTCAAAATAAATGGCAGCGACATCAAAAGAGACAGCAAACTGAAGTACCTGGGAGTACCTGACAGAAGCTTGTCTTTAAAGGATCACGTACAGGAGGTTATAACAAAGGCAGCCGCCCCCCCCCCCCTTCCCCCCAAAAAAAGGTCCTAATGCACTAAAGATTATGGCAGCAGTATATATGGAGCAGAAAATACTGTTCACACTTTACCATCACTTAATCATCTTTGTGATTGATTATAGATTTGGGGTTGCTAACTGTCTCGAAGAGCCAGCTAATGAAACTGGAGCGCATACAGACTGAAGCTATACGGGTGATCCTGCGATGTACAAAAGACACCCCGATTGTGTGCATGCAATACATCTTTGCATTGGCGACTATTTTAGATAGGCTAAAGGTGCTGCAGGGTACGTCATACCTCAGAGTAGCTGCAGATAAAGAGCACTCTCTGTATGAAGCTTTGGAGGCAGATAAGGAAGCGTAAGAGGCTGAAAAGGGAAAAATCATGGATGGCTTAATTAGGCAGAAAACAAAATAGGACAAGTATGCTTGCGAACATTGGGCGAGGAGAGGAGTAGGTCAGAGTACCAGAGGCAAAGTCTGTCTTTGTGCCGGGAATGCAGAGAGTGACCAGCGGGGCATACAGGGGAGGAAGCCCAACAGTTGATTTACGACAGTTCTCATCCAGATGATCTGATTATCTATACAGATGGTTCCGTGTTTAGAGGGAGGAGAAGTGTCTGGGGGCATATAACCAGATTACCACCAGTACCAACAGTATTGGAACTCTGATTTGGCTGCTTGGGATGGGGACGGAGCGTGTATGGGAACGCCCCAAATGCTGTAATGTCAATTCTTAACCCAACTCAACTCATCTTAGTGGTGATTGGTTAGTTTGGAGTTCGTCACGTTGCCGGAGTATAGTTTCTCTGCCATTGGTTGCTGTCTTCTGTCACATTTTCATAATGTATCTGCTATTGAGGTCACTGAAACGCAGATGGATTCATAAAATGAGGACGTTCAAGAGATTCCTAAAGATGAATATTGATGATGAATAAGACGCTGGACCAGATTCAATTTATGATATGGAAAAGATTGCAAAGCAAAGAACAAAATAGAGGAACAGGCTGCGATGTATAAACGACAAAACCGGATGAAAATAGTTGTGTTCTTCTATGTTATCTATAAAGCATCTACTTAATGGGGGCACCGCCAGGAAACTACGAGAAGAAAGAATTATTGTATATGCTTGTATGTTTGAAAGAGATAAAACGTGTGTGAGAAGTAACAGAAGCATTGGTGCCCCTAATATGTTTACAATTGTCTCAACACTTAATATACAACACACTGACGCCGTTGTATAGAAAACATCCTAGAGTCGATGAGACGACCTCAGTCAGATTGCAGATGTAGGCTGTAAGACAATTCACTAACGGATCCTTTGATCAATTCTGCTTTTCCTGCTTGCATTAAATAAATAATTATTATCAGATGCCATGTAAGAAATATTAATCAACTAACAAAAGTATGTTCAGAAAGATGAAATAATAAAGAATTTGTTTAGCCTCCGAAATGATGAAATGTAGAGATAAGCTGTAATAACAGAAACACTAGAACACGAGAGAGAGAGAGAGAGAGAGAGAGAGAGAGAGAGAGAGAGAGAGAGAGAGAGAGAGGGGGGGGGAGAAAGAGAGAGAGAGAGAGATGTCCCCGCGCACATTCGCACATTCAATAAAAAAATAAAAACAATCAACAATGATGACCCAAGAGAAGAGAAAACAAAACAAACACAGACATGAGTGTTGATATTGAGTTTGTTCAACAACAAGAATATTCAAGATGTCCTACAATAATTTATGACTGGAGTCACTTCAGAAAGTACAGAACAAAAGCACCTTGCTTGTCAGCCATATGATGCTTGTCTGATATTATATATATCTATAATAAACAAAGAGAGTGTATTGATCGGCACTCGTAGAAACAAGTAAAAAAACAGAAGGTTATGTGATTTATGTGAATTTATATTTTTAGAAACCGATAGGCATTCGATGAGTGATGTGGTCAACATCACACCGGCCGCCTTTACTTCCCTTGAAGTAACCACTACCGGTATTAGACTGAGTCCTCTAGGAAGCCAGGTCCATTCGATGCGGATTCGAACCGAAGAACATTCAGGCCGCCAGGCAAGCGTCTAGCTCGTATGCTTCCAGGTCTCAAATTCAAGGAAGAACAAAGCAACGTAATCATGGTCGGTGGTTTGATCTTGAGAAGAATGGCAGGGGGAAAGGGGAACATTGGTTAACAAAAAGGATCTGGTCATAGAAAAGAACTCCATCGTAGACAATGAACAGCATCTTATCTCGGAAGCGGACGTACTTAGAGTCCTACCTGCTTAGATAGAAGGTAGGGTTGGTATTGGGAAAGAAAGGCAGGGCCCAACAAGTATAAAGGTGGGCACATGTGTATATGTGCTTAATATTGTTCTCTGCAGGACTGAGAACGCCAAAACTATGAATTAAACAATATGAGGCTGGTTTTGTAACCGAAGCAAGATTTCATAGCAGTAACTTAGATATCAGTTTCACCTTGGTGGTCAAAATTATTAAAATGAAGCGAGCGGGGTTAAGAACCATGTTGTGAATATCATTAAGATGTTGGCGGAAGTGACATGCTAGCATACTGGCAAGGAGAACAAGAACCATAGTCGAGATGTTAGGCTTGGTCCTCATATCAAAACAGAACCAGGGTGCCTGTAAACCTTCAGAGTGAGGTATAGACGTAAAAAGAAAGCATACGTCTAATGAGGACTATTTTTCTTTCAATACCAGCACTTTTGTGTGGGTCATTTCTTTATTCAGCACTGTAAAATAACCTTTGTTTCATTTGATGGAAAAATAATCCTGCATCTCACCGGAAAATTTGGTGTCTTTTGCCAAGGAGTAGCCTGACTGATCCAAGCATATTAAGCGCAAAGATGTTATTTGTAACGAGAAGTACACTATCATGGAATTCTGAAACGCACACTGTGGGACATAAACAAGCGAAGACGATTGGGCGACCGGGGTTGTTAGGTTCGAAGATCTTGGGAAGAAGTTACATACAAGGTTTGCCAAGCTTCTGTCTTGGACAAGTAGATGTGTGGCAGAACTAGATGTAGCGCTATCATGGATGATGAAGTACAATGTAATCTTAACTTTAGAGTTATTGGAGAGAGTAGGATCATTTCTCCTGCCTGAACAGAAATTAAAATTGCTGAGTTGGCTTTCAGTTTAGTTTATGTAAAGGCTTTTCCTCCAAACAATCACAGTGTCGTCTTCAACAACTATCTGTTTCGGAGTGTTGAAAAGGCTCTTAATTTCCCAGAGGAGACGCTAGATTTAGACAATCGCTTGTGTTTAATTTGTTGGACATCATGAAGATTTGTTGATGTATAAATCTAGTGCTTTCGACTGGCTGATGTGCCAGGAATCCACTGTGATCTACGTTGTTTAATTACTACGATGAATTGTAAATCAGCAGTCGGGTTTGTACACGCTTTCGGTTCACTGTGAAAATGTTATAGGAGACATAAGTGTTGATGGAAAAGATTTACGTCTTGGAGGTGTGAATAATGATGGCGCTTGGTCGTAGTTTATTCTCATGGCTCTGTTGTCATCAATGGTTCATGTTATAGGGAACATTGCCTCTCTTGTGACTACGTAGAGTAGTAGGGGATGGAAACAATTATTTCTATTTTAGTTACCTGAATTCCACGGTTGTCATGTTGGAATCAATGTTTTCTCTTATCCTTATTTGTTCCATTTGTTAACTTTTTGGAAACAGTGACTTCTCTTGTTTAGCTTTGGATCCCACATTCAGCATATTTGAATAAATGGCTTTTCTCGTGTTTACTTGGTTTTCACGGTTTTTCTTGTTCGGAACATTTATTAATTTTGTGTTTACTTGGGTTTCATGGTTCATCTTATTGAAAGCAATGACTTCTCTTGTGTTTACTTTTGATTCCATGGTTTATTTCGTCGGAATCAGTGATTTCTCTTGTGCTTACTTGCATTTCACGGTTCCTCTTTTGGAAACAGTGTGTTTATCTTCCACAGACAGTCGGCATCCCCCAGCTGTCCGAGTACCAACTGTACGTGGAGCTGAGCGAGGCCAGGCTCAAGGCCGGATTTCTGGTCAACAACTTCCAAGACTTCGTCACCGTTGGCAAAGGTCAGGGACTCGTGAAGAATGTATGGAAGGGGGTGGGGGGAGGGATATACGACAAAACCTAACTCTTCATCATCATTATGATCATTTACATCCCATACCCACCCAGGACTGCAGATTGTGTTGTAATGTCAAAGCTGCCCTATTATATGTGTGTTAGACCAGAGGTTCTTACCATGTGGGTCGCGATTTTTTTGGGGGTCGAACGATTATTTTACAGGGGTCGCATAAGACCATAAAAAAAAAAAAAAAACGTATTCACTGAAGTTATGAATTAGCAACGAAAATAATTTTATTGTTGGGGGTCACCACAACATGGGGAACTGCATTAACGGGCATTAGGAAGATTGAGAATCACTGTGTTAGGCAGTTCAGAATGGTGTTTGGGATTCGCTCCTGTTTGATTCTCTTCCTGTAGGTGTTAATCCCATTGATAATTTGGCGCGCTGCTGACGGTAATTTAATGGCTAGATGAAGACTTAGACTGGATAGTAGGCACTCATTGTCACGTAGGGCGAGTTTGTGAGTTCAACCAAAACGAAGAAGCATACAACTTCATAATCAAAGGTAACGTGTTAAAGTACCTTGAATACAGGTATAACGATGCATCAGCCTAGAGGGTGTAAACTCTTAAGGTACGATTTCCTCAGTGAGGGCCTCGAGCCCAAGCTGTAACCGGATACCACTGGGTAACTAGGCAACACAACAATACTGCAGCGGGCCACAAGGGTCACATGGGTCACATGTTTGTTGTCATAAAGGCCACACATGACAACTGACAAGTCATTTAATAGAAATTATTGCCATCAAAGGGTCGCATTTTTTTACATGCCTGCTCTAGAGCCTACGAGACATGCTGTCATGTATTAGTACAGGTGAAATTTATCACTGCACCATCTGTCTTTCCTTGTATTCTTATCTATGTGGTAATGCCAAGCATGACTACATCCTACGCTTACCGACAAGGCACATGATGATGCTGATGATGATGATGATGAATGTCAGCTTCCATATTCTCTCTCTCTCTCTCTCTCTCTCTCTCTCTATCTCTCTCTCTCTCTCTCTCTCTCTCTCTCTCTCTCTCTCTCTCTCTCTCTCTCTCTCTCTCTCTCTCTCTCTCTGAGCACAGATTATATGCCCCGAAAGAATGATAAAAATATTTTAGAAATAGGGCACACTTTCCCTAGACTTATGACAACTGCTACGGTTGACTGTAGTTAGGAATGTGCACATTCCAGTGCTTGTAGTGAATATTTTGATGCTATTGACAATGTTTATTATTACTTGATGTATGATATAAGAACGGAGGGAGACCTTGAAGGGCAGCATGTTGGACGATCCTGCATTTCTTAACCCTTTAAAAATAAAGTTTGTTCGTTCATTCGTTCGTTCTTTCGTTCGTTCTCTTGCTGTATCTTTCTGTCTGTCTCTCTTTTTTGCACGTCGACGTGGTACAAATGCAGATCTACAAAATGATGGGAAAGACCTAGGACTGATCAAGAACATATACTGGAAACAACACGCTGCTATAAGAATCGATCATGAACTAGGATTGTATCAACCAGTCTAGTGGGGCGTGCGACAGGGATGTGTGATGTCTTCGAATCGTTTTTTCTGACATAGTGAAAATGTTATGCGACATTCGAAACATATGAAGGGAGTTACCGTGAGGGGATGTAACATCAACAATATAAGATATGCAGACGATACGGTGTTAACTGCAGACAATGAAGAAGATCTACAGTGTTTAGTGGATGCAGTGCCTCTTTACAGGGAGAAACTAGGGTTAGAATTAAATTGTAAGATAACGAAAATGATGAAGTTTGAAGTTTGAACAACGGATCAACATCATGACACACGAGTAATAAGCCATAAGTGCTCCGTTCTTTTTCTAACTCAAGTCTGAGTCAGAAGAGGCTCAGCACAGTGCACAGGCTCTGTAGCACCGGCGAGGATCTTGAAATACTTTCGGTAGATTTTAACTGCACATTTTGCCCGTGCAGCGCCGTTGGGTTACTCTTTTTGATTTCCAACTGCCAAGTTTTTTTTTAAAGTGCGCAAGAATGCACACAGGCGTCAGATGTAACTACCCAGAGACCAGGGAGAATTACTAGACGTCCAAGTCCACGTGAAAAAATCCCAGTCCTTACCGGGGATTGAACCCGGAATCTCTAGCACTCGAGGCCGACACCATGCCTCGAGACCATGTAGCCCCCTGGAAAATGATGGTCAACACCAAGAAGACATAAATGCCAAACTGTAAAATACCCTGACATGGCAAAACTCTGAAGCTCTTTAACAGATACAACTATTTAGAATCAATTATAACACCTGATACAAGATGCCTTGCAGAAATTAGAACAAGAATCCAAGAAGACATGGCAAAACTCTGAAGCACGTTAACAGATACAACTATTTAGAATCAATTATAACACCTGATACAAGATGCCTTGCAGAAATGAGAACAAGAATCCAAGAAGACATGGCAAAACTCTGAAGCACGTTAACAGATACAACTATTTAGAATCAATTATAACACCTGATACAAGATGCCTTGCAGAAATTAGAACAAGAATCCAAGAAGCCATGGCAAAAGTGACCTTTAGTGAGATGTAAAAGATTCTCACTAACAGGAAGATGACAACTGCAATGAGAGAAAGAGTCTTACAGTTCTGTGTAGAACCTGTTGTGTTGTATGCATGTAAAACATGTACAATAAGCAAAAAGGCTCAAAAACATTGACTCGCATAAAAAGTGTGATTTCGGAGAAGAATGCAAAGAATATCACGGAAGGATAAAAAACAAAACGAAGCAATTCTTATCGAGACGGATGAAAGTTGTAAACCTATAAGAACAATTAGACATAGCCAGTCAGTGTATTTTGGACATTTTATCTGAAGAAACTGACTCGAGAATTTGGTAACAACGGGCAAGATTGATGGAAAGACAGCAAGAGGAAGGCAAAGAGATAAATACCTGGAGGGCCTGGCCAGATGGATGCAGTGTGACAGAAATACTGAACTGATCTGGGATTCTGGTGATCGCAGGAGATCGCGAAACATGACAGCCTTTACTTACCGCCACGGCACATGATGATGATGATGATGATGATAATTGCGGGCTCCCATATTCTGTGTGTGTGTGTATGTATGTGTGTGTGTGTGTTTCCCTGCCTCCCTCATCTATTCCTGCATCCCTTCCCCTCTCTCTATAATTGTTGTAATGAATCCTACCCGTTTGCTGGCCGCAGCTCTCAACAACGACCAGTGGCACACACTGGACCTGCAGATCGATGTCAGCAAGGCAGAGATGACCCTTGTGCTGGACGGAGAAGTGGCCCGCAAGACCATCAAGGCCTACTCCTGGGGAAATGCCGCCAGCATTTTAGTCTGGGGATATCTGAAGACTGTGGTTAGTCTCGGAGGTAAGGTCACTGTAGGATCCAGTACATATTAAAACAGCGAAAAAGACATAAATAGGGGAGGAGACATGTTATGTACACTTACATCTATACTATAAATCAAAAACCCTTCCTGTTTTTTCATGTGTTTATTATAAATGAAGTGTTAACTCCTCCACAACTTTGACCAATACACTGGTTAAACTTTTATTTGCCATTATGACTACTATCTTTAATTCAACAGTCATGTTGGCGGCCCCGATTATTGTGCATTTCTTTTTTTAATTACGACAATTAGTAAAAGTAAACTTTCGCTAGAATTATATCCTTTTGAATTCCCCCCCCCCCCTTATTTTTACAAATTCTGTTTCGCTGTTGTTTTCCATGAAACGGTATATCTATATGTTTCTGAGACAGTACATCTGTCTGCCTCCCACATTGTTGAATAATTAAGTTAGTATTACGGGGGACGCCTCGGGTGCACTAAGATGCAATGACTAAAGATACAGCAAAGATACAGGTGGAGACAAAGATGAAGTAGAAGACGGGATATTAAATATAGGGTTGTTTAAGTTGACCCCTATTTCCATTTGGCCAACATATAGGGCAGCGGTGGGTGGAGACCAAGATGAGGTAGAGGACATGAGAATATGACTTTCTTTCACTATCCTGGGCGAAGCCGGGTAAATAATCTAGTATTAGATAATTAGACACTGACAGAGAAGTACAGAAACTCCTTGATGCAGAGAACAAACAGCAAACACCCAAACAACCCAATCAACATAACAAATAGAAGTCAGTACAACACAGTTTTTCGACTAAGAGCAAAACACTGCAGGCTTAACGCCTAATGCAAAGAATTAAGGCTGCAAAAATCAGTGTCCCTGCCAAAAAGCACCCTAAACACCTGAGCACCTACTGCAGAACTTCTCCTACAGCAAAACCTGTGAGAAAACACATGGCCAAGGGGGAGAAATGTCCAGGTCAAATATTTGGGAACCCTTGGGTACTTGCTGCTGACCTGCCTGGTTCGTCGAGACAACACATCTGATAACGTAAGCACATGAAATCTGTCGCAAAGAAGAAGATAAGAAGACAAGGAGACATGCAGCTGTGTGAAAGTACTTATATTAGGAAGGCCAGCGAGGAGACAGGTATGCTGTGTGGGTATACATGTTAGATTAGAAGGCCAAGAGACAGACCTTTAATTATAGCTTAAACCGTGGACAGATAAAAAGAGTAATGAAGACGTCTTGAAAGAAACTGACGCACGAAGAGAATAATTGATGAGAAGGAGAAAAACTGGAACACATCGTGACGGTAGGAAAGTTGGAGGGAAGGAGAAGCTGAGGGAGACCGAGAAAACAGATGCTGGACAGTTTGACATTATGGCATATAAGATAATCTGTGTCAGAGTTGATTAAAAGTACACGAGGCAGAAAGTTGTGTGATAAGACAACACTACCAAAGCCACACGGTATAGACTTTAAGAAGAAACCGAGCGCAAAATCCTATGTTTCAGTGCGAAGTTTGTTAACTATCAGTAAAATGGTAATAACTTTAACTGAACAAGGTTCACTGCTGCTATAATTTAGGAGCGTTGACACAAAGAAAACATGAGGGAGGGGGGGAGGGGCAACTCAACCCCTTGCACATTGTCTAGGTCCCACATGGAGCATAAGCCTTGTTTGAGTTCCTAATAATACTAGTAACAATACTGCAGATAAAGATAACCTATTTCAGGTGAACAAAATGATAATAATTATAATAACAATAATAATAGCTGTATAGAAAATAAATAGAATAATACATTGTGGGGGAAGGGGCGAGGGGGGGGGGTGTAGCTCATCCCTTTAAAAATTAGGAGCCCCCTACAAACAGTATTTAGGTGCATAAGCAGACAGGTTTTGATGCTCCTGGTTGCACTTTGTTATCCTCGGCCCACACTGTCAACTTCTAAGTTGCAACATGCTCAGTCGGTTGCTCCGGATTTTGTCTGTTGCTTCTGATATTTGATATTCAGTAAATTAGATAAGCAAGTACGGAGACGGACAACTGTGTATATAGATATACATATTAGGTATTTAGGCAAGGAGACAGACAACTGTAAGGCAGACATATTAGATGGGCAGACAGGGAAGCTGACAGGTGTGTTGGCAAACATACATTAGATAGGCAGACAAGGAAGCTGACAGGTGTGTTGGCAAACATACATTAGATAGGCAGACAGGGAAGCTGACAGGTGTGTTGGCAAACATACATTAGATAGGCAGACAGGGAAGCTGACAGGTGTGTTGGCAAACATACATTAGATGGGCAGACAGGGAAGCTGACAGGTGTGTTGGCAAACATACATTAGATAGGCAGACAGGGAAGCTGACAAGTGTTTTGGCAAACATACATTAGATAGGCAGACAGGGAAGCTGACAAGTGTTTTGGCAAACATACATTAGATAGGCAGACAGGGAAGCTGACAGGTGTGTTGGCAAACATACATTAGATAGGCAGACAGGGAAGCTGACAGGTGTGTTGGCAAACATACATTAGATAGGCAGACAGGGAAGCTGACAAGTGTGTTGGCAAACATACATTAGATAGGCAGACAGGGAAGCTGACAGGTGTGTTGGCAAACATACATTAGATAGGCAGACAGGGAAGCTGACAGGTGTGTTGGCAAACATACATTAGATAGGCAGACAGGGAAGCTGACAGGTGTGTTGGCAAACATACATTAGATAGGCAGACAGGGAAGCTGACAGGTGTGTTGGCAAACATACATTAGATAGGCAGACAGGGAAGCTGACAGGTGTGTTGGCAAACATACATTAGATAGGCAGACAGGGAAGCTGACAGCTGTGTTGGCAAACATACATTAGATAGGCAGACAGGGAAACTGACAGGTGTGTTGGCAAACATACATTAGATAGGCAGACAGGGAAGCTGACAGGTGTGTTGGCAAACATACATTAGATAGGCAGACAGGGAAGCTGACAGGTGTGTTGGCAAACATACATTAGATAGGCAGACAGGGAAGCTGACAGCTGTGTTGGCAAACATACATTAGATAGGCAGACAGGGAAGCTGACAGGTGTGTTGGCAAACATACATTAGATAGGCAGACAGGGAAGCTGACAAGTGTTTTGGCAAACATACATTAGATAGGCAGACAGGGAAGCTGACAGGTGTGTTGGCAAACATACATTAGATAGGCAGACAGGGAAGCTGACAGGTGTGTTGGCAAACATACATTAGATAGGCAGACAGGGAAGCTGACAGGTGTGTTGGCAAACATACATTAGATAGACAGACAGGGAAGCTGACAGGTGTGTTGGCAAACATACATTAGATAGGCAGACAGGGAAGCTGACAAGTGTTTTGGCAAACATACATTAGATAGGCAGACAGGGAAGCTGACAGGTGTGTTGGCAAACATACATTAGATAGGCAACACACGCACACCCACACTATATGCGTACATATATTAGATAGACAGACAGGAATGAGTCAAACAAATATGATAAGCAGGCAGACAGGCAGATAAATGGTAGAATTTATTGATGTGATAGACAATACGTTTGAAGGTTAAGCGAGTGAGAAGATGGGTTGAGGGATGGATGGAAGGTAGATGGATTGTGGATAAGAAAACGTAACGATAGAATAGAAAGTTGTGGGTAAACAGTAAAGAACAATGTAGCTTTAACCGGGAAACTGGAGTATCGTAATCATAAATAAGTAATTAACACGTTTCAATGAATAAAACAGACACACGCGCACGCAGCCCCCCCCCCCTCCCACCACACACAGACACAGAAAGAGAGACAGACAGACAGACAGACAGACAGACAGACAGACAGACAGACAGACAGACAGACAGACAGACAGACAGACAGACAGACAGACAGACAGACAGACAGACAGAGCGCGCATAACCAAAAAACAACGAACACATCTCAGAATGAAGTTTCTCCAAACAAAGGTTACCAGGTACTAGAGTAGCGGTCAATGGCACTAGTTTGTGTGCAATTAACATTTCATAGCCAACATAATTACTCAAAGAAAGCAGACAACAATTATAACCGATACTGCTGGCAGTAGGTTAAACGTGAACATTGATTTAAAAATAATAAATAAATGGATGAAATGTGAGATGATCTAGGCTGCGGGATCGGCACTTTTGACTCATCACAACTGATTTAAGAAAACTCGTAAATAATCTCCTTCTGCGACATGCTTGTGAAGGAGCAGTGTGTCTGTTCTTCCACCCCCACCCCCCGCAGCCCCCCCCCCCCCCCCCGAAATGGGAGCATGGAATCACACGGGGAAATACGATTGTAATTTACTTTGTATTTCCTTGATTGCGAGCCCGCTCAACAATGTCCCTGGAAGTAGGCGGCTCAGATCGGTCAGCTCTGCTGTAAACAGTTAGCTTAAAATACAGATTGAAAGGAACAAACATAAAGATTACTGCAAGTAATTCTACCCAATCTTTACCATTTCTGCAGGTTCCACCTACACCTGAACAGCGCAGACAGACGTACACACTCACACACATACAAACGAACGCATGCATTTGTAGGTCATAGATTGCATTTAAACTTTACATTCATTTACAAACCTCGCTCGCATTGGGCAGGGTTTTAGAATAAAAGTGAACCTAAGAGAAATCTCAATTGTTGAGGTCTGAACTTGAAATTTATTTGCAGGAACAAGAAAAAACCCTGGCAACTTCCAGCCTTTTGTGGGCTGTGTCGCAGACATCCAGTATGCTTTACCAGATGGTACCCTGACAAACCCAATCTTTAACAGCACTGAGGGTGTCATGGAGGGTTGTTTAGACCGTTGCCTAGGTGACAGATCCTGTAATTTGGGGCGATGTGTCAACGACTACACCTCCATACACTGCGATTGTTACGGCACGGATTTTGAAGGTCCTTATTGCGACATTGAAGGTGGGTATGAAGGTGTACTTGTACTGTTCTTCTTTTTCTTTTTATGTTCTTTCCCTGCCAAATATTGTTCATCCATCTCCCAGTCTTTGCTTTTAATACACAACAGTAACTTTTACTGCTGTTGCACCTAGTAAGGTTCCAGTTGAGCGAAAATGCCAGTACAAGATTCCGAATGTCTCTTAGCCTCTGTTTTTTTTTTTCTCTCAAGTCTGTGTCACTTTCTCGTGGTGAACTCTGTTCTTCTTAGTGCTCCAGTGGAAAGTTGGAGTTCAACTCTCAGTTGGAAACTGGATGGGAGAACAAACTAGGTAAGCTGCTGTTACTGCTGCTGCTGATATTCCTTCTGCTGCTGCTGCTCCGCCTACTACAACTACTACTACTACTGCTGCTGCTGCTACTACTACTGCTGCTGCTACTACTACTGCTGCTGCCTCTGCTACTACTACTACTACTGCTGCAACCACCACCATCACGACGACGACCCTACAACTACTGTTACTACTACTAGTATATAACAGTTTGGCTCAAGCACTGTATGATCGCTGCGCTAGTATCGTGAAAACAGTCCTTTGATTAACTTACTTGACATGGGTAGACAATTAGACGGCACTTTTGGCAATGGAAGGATACAAACCGCAGGCACAACCAGTTCGTGCCGGTCACCTGTAAATAAAACTGTTGTTTTGATGGAGTTACTACCTGTAAGCTTTTCATCATTTCGTCATGATCCGTCCATGTAATGTCTGGGCAATGAATAGACAACATATTATGTTTATAGCTCTAATTGTTAACTACGGCAGACTGAGGTTCCTCGATCATTTATTTTACGATTTAAATCAGTGTCTAGCGTTGTCGCCTGTTTTCATCTTCACCCCAGTTTATAGTATAGTTTTACCATAGGTATTTCACAGAGGAAACATAGGTTCATATAATATAACAATTGAAGCAGTTACACGAGAAAAAGCAGAAGATGTTAGCAATAGAAGAACTCCGTGGGTGACAAGATGGAAATTTAGAAAACTGTTTTCCTTAAGAAACGAACGTGATCATTATGCAAATGCTTGTAAGAGCTGAGCATACAAAATGAGGATGAGCCAACAATAACCTCAGTACCGAAAGATTTGTGATACAAATATAGGATAGATTCCCACAATTGTTACCCTCCGAGCCTTTTTAATAACAGTGCACATTCACTCTACCACTACCCAACCCCGATATCTTATTTCGGTAATCGGGCAAACGGGTTAGAGTTGGTTGTTGTTCAGGGTCTGGTCTGTGGGTGAAAATGGAGCTCTGAAGAGATTCCCAACCACCCAACACACACTGAACGGATGTCTGGGCAGAACATACCATAAAGTATCATGGAAAGATATCAAACCGAATGAAAGTATATTAGCGAGCTTCACAAAATAACATTCACAGACAAAACGTGAATGTTGGTGCTACTGAGCCTTCTTCAGCATATACATAGATTAGACAATACAACACAAAATACACAATATCACTTATCTTCGTATCTCGTGGCAGCCAGGTTGATGTCAAGACAATTGTCACATACCATAATGTATCCAGATTCCACATGCCGCTGTGGCTTTTCAACAACTAATGATTAACAGGAATGGGTCAATTTTATGCAACAATTTCCATCTTGCTGATTTTGACAGACACACAATTTAATGCATTTTGTTTTTGCAGAGGTACCAGTTAATACATGGTTATAGTTTATTAGCAGTTGTTTTATTGTGCTCCGTGTCTTGCATCTGATTTAATGGGTGGGATCGGAGGGTAATGTCAGCGAAGTCCAGATCATCGTCCTTTTCCCTCAGAGTCCATTGAATTCCAGTCCTATTGGCATTTATTGATGTGTTTATTATAGCCAGGTTATAATCATTAGGAATAATACACTCGCTGTTGCCAGGGGCCGCGATATAGCCTAACGGTTGAACGCGGTTTCCTGGACCTCTCCACGGTGATCATCATCCGCATGGTGGCACTTTATGTCACCAGGTGTTTATCGCACTCTGTTTTTTCCTGGTGGAGTAAAATTGACTTATACTTACTTATTAAGAATAATGCAGACGAAACAAGTTGAACCATGTTATTGTTTTTAAAATAACAGTTTTCTCTCGTTGTCTTGATTTACTTAATGGCATTATGTGAGTTCTCATAACGCTTTGTAAGTTTCCAAGAGAATTCCCGTTCGTTGTTTTCAAAAGTCATTTTATATTTTACGCATCATCACCATCGTCATCATCATTATCATCATCATCGTCATCATTACGATCATCAACAGCATCATCATCATTATCTACATCATCGCCCTTCAACTGCCGTGCCGATATACGTCACATGAAACCCACACTCTAGTTCCTGCATTCCGTTCTGTCCTGTGCAATCCTTTCACTATCATAGATGGAATCTGGTCTAGCAACTTTAGCCTTTCTAAATAACGTTCGTCTTAGGGGTTTTCTTTGACGTCCTCGTCTCCTCAACTCATTTGTTTTTTACATTTCATCCCATATACCCTAGGGATTCATATTATAATCATCTCATTCCAAACCATGCATCTAACATAAACATGACTGGTGGGACTCATAATATGATAGGACTGACAGCAAATAGGCAAGACAAATGGATCAATACTGACAGGGCCAGAGCACCTAACAACTAATCCCCCCCCCCTCCCCAAATGGTACGATGGTAAAGACTGGTAACGTGATGCGTATTCCGGGGATCTGCTATTTACGTACACCGGAGCCTAGCTACCAACCCAAACCCACACAGTCGGACCACACTATAACAAATGACGGATAAAATCATTGTAAGGCTTCGTCTAATATTTCACACACATCTCCATGACAGGATTAATCCGTTATTATTGCAGGAAGACAACTATAAGACCACTGTGGTCACATGCGTAATATTTTCACATTTCAGGTATATCCAAACCCTAAAAACTGTTTTCATTACTTTTCGGCAAAGTAAAATATTCAAAATATTAAAACTATAAATGGTGTACCAAAGGACTTTATGTTGAGAAGCTCGCTCTCCTACGAAATACGCTGGGCCAAATCAGAAGTAGCTGAAACCAAGAAGGAAACATCAGAAATAAAAGTGCAAGAAGAACACAGCTGACAACAGGATAGGGAATGAGCGGTCTGACGTGGAGGAAAGAAGCATTAGGCCCAGAGACATCGCAAATACCAGAACTTGAGCCACGAAAGTGGAGCAAATAAACAAGACCACAAATATAGCCGGAGACAGTTGGCAGCTTTGGCTAGCTAGCAGCAGGTTGAACATGGTTGAGTTTTTTTTTTAGTTTTTCTTAAAAAGGAATTGGAACTGATCAACCATTTCACACACTAAGCGTTGTCCCTATGTGGAATGCAATTTGTAGCTATTTTGAAGCCCCACCCTGGTATTTGACGGGGGCCATAAATATGGCCTCACAGCTCAACGGGATCCCAGGACCTCTCCACGGGTGATTCTCATCCGCATGTTGGCCCTTTGCGTCACCGGGTGTTCATCGCTTGTGTGATGTCCTGGTGGGGTAAAACGTACCTACCTACCTACATCACACACAAACACAATCATATATATATATATATGTATATGTATATGTATGTATGTATATATATAAAACATGTTTTAATATGTTAGGTCTGGGATATGTTACTAGTGTATAAATCTAACATATCTGCATGCGTAAATTCTGGCATAAAATACTGTAAATGTAACAAATTTCAGCATCGCAAAAGCGCATAGAATTGTAGATGCCGGAAGAGATTTCTAAGAACATTCCGATAAGATTCAGTGGTATTGAAGATGAGAAAAAAAATATGGTCGTCTTTGAATTTGCTTGATGTTAATTCCCCCCCCCCCCCACACACCTCCCCCCCCACCCCCCCCCCTCCCAAAAAATATGTTTAAGCGAGTTGAAAAGGTGGGCACATCGCATAAAAGCCTAATTGTAACAAGAAATGGAAGCATTTCCGTAGCAAATCGTAGCAGATGAAAATCTATGGGCGATCTAGCTTGCGTGGAGCGGATAACAAAGTATACGTAGACAAGTATAGTAATATTATTGCAACATACAGATATCAAGCATATATGTGTGTTTATATATATATATATATATATATATATATATATATATATATATATATATATATATATATGTGTGTGTGTGTGTGTGTGTGTGTGTTTTTAGAAAGTAAACATAAATATAACTGATACATCAAAGAAACATAGATGTATCACACATTTACATGTGACGAGGAAATATATAACTATCTAGGAAACATATACGTATGGAGGAAACATATAAAAAACCTAATATAAAGAAAATATACATACATATATCTATGAGACATAGAATTATTGAAGAAACATACTTATATCTAATAAAACATACGTACATTGAGGAAATATTCAAACCCAGGAAACACAGAGGAAGTAAGTTTTCATGTATCGAGAAAACATAATATATAGAGGACATATACATGAAGGAAACATAATATAGAGAGGATTTAAACAAAGATGGAGGAAACATAATATATAGAGGACATATACATAGATGGAGGAAACATATTTTATAGAGGACATATACATAGATAGAGGAAACATAACATGTAGAGGAAATATACATAAACGGAGGAAACATAATATATAGGGGACGTATATAGATGGAGGAAACATAATATGTAGAGGACACAAACATTGATGGAGGAAACATAATATATAGAGGACATATACATAGACGGAGGAAACATAATATTTAGAGGAAATGTACATAGATGGAGAAAACATAATATATAGAGGACATATACATATATGGAGGAAACATAATATATAGAGGACATATACATAGATGGAGGAAACATAATATTTAGAGGAAGTGTACATAGATGGAGAAAACATAATATATAGAGGACATATACATATATGGAGGAAACGTAATATGTAGAGGACATATACATATATGGAGGAAACATAATATGTAGAGGACATATACATAGATGGAGGAAACATAATATATAGAGGACATATACATAGACGGAGGAAACATAATATATAGAGGACATGTACATAGATGGAGAAAACATAATATATAGAGGACATATACATAGATGGAGGAAACATAATATATAGAGAACACATACATAGATGGAGGAAACATAATATGTAGAAGACATATACATAGATGAAGGAAACGTAATATGTAGAGGACATAAACATAGATGGAGAAAACATAATATATAGAGGACATGTACATAGACGGAGGAAACATAATATATAGAGGACATATACATAGATGGGGAAACATAATATATAGAGGACATATACATAGACGGAGGAAACATAATATGTAGAGGACATATACATAGATGGGGAAACATAATATATAGAGGACATATACATAGACGGAGGAAACATAATATATAGAGGACATAAACATAAATGGAGAAAACATAATATATAGAGGACATATACATAGACGGAGGAAACATAATATATAGAGAACATAAACATAGATGGAGAAAACATAATATATAGAGGACATATATATAGACGGAGGAAACATAATATATAGAGGACATATACATAGATGGAGGAAACATAATATGTAGAGGACATATACATAGATGGAGGAAATATAATATATAGAGGACATATACATAGATGGAGGAAATATAATATATAGAGGACATGTACATAGATGGAGGAAACGTAATGTATAGAGGACGTATACATAGATGGAGGAAATATAATATATACAGGACATATACATAGATGGAGAAAACATAATATGTAGAGGACATATACATAGATGGAGGAAACATAATATATAGAGGACATATACATAGATGGAGGAAACATAAAATGTAGAGGGCATATCCATAGATTGAGGAACGAAACTCCGATTCTACATACAAGAGCATCATTTTGCCAGTTCTTCTTTATGGAGCGGACTGCTGGAGAATTACCAAAAAGGATGCACACAAGCTGTCCACCTTCCACCACACATGTCTACGTAGAATTATCAAACTTTTCTGGCCAGATACAATCTCAAACACTAAACTACTTCAAGCCACAAACCAAGAAACTTTAGACAGTATGATAACCAAGAGAAGATGGAAATGGCTTGGCCACTGTATGAGAATGAATCCTGATATACCTGTCAAAACAGCTCTCACGTGAACACCATAGGGAAAAAGAAAACAGGGGCGCCCAAAAACAACCTGGAGACGAACTATGGAAAGTAACCTGAGTGCGGCATTTTTGACATGGAAAACTGCACTGAAGATTGCACAGGACAGGAAAGCATGGAACGTCCTCTCTGAAGCCTCATGTGCCACTAAGCATAACGAGAACTGATGATGATGATGATGATGATGATGATGATGATGATGCTGATGATGCTGATGTAGCCAGCAGTAACTGAATCAGCACAACGTTTTTGCAGGCAGGAAGGTCAATTAGTCTGCGACAAACTATTCAGTGGAAGCCGTTCTAGCGCGGTGCTATCCTCATGGCTGCCAGTTCGAAGTCTGTGGGTTTGAAGCAAAATAGACCAGTTCACCAGCAGATGGTTCAGAGAACTGTCAGATAGATTTATTAAAAAAAAAATACTTTCCGCTTTCTCTTATCATGTTTTCATTTATCGTTTGTTTATATTCATGTATTTGATTTGGGAAAGAGACCGGGGTGGGGTGGGAAAGGGGGTGGGGGGGGGCACATAAGCTATTTGCAGGATTTACAGAAAGCAATTGTTATAAGCGCGTGCACATACACACACGTACGAATATATCAAATCCACCTCCCACCCCCCCCACACATACACACAAACACACCCACACACAGTCAACTGCAGAAAACGAGTGACTAAATGGGGAGAGGGATGGAAGCCATGAGGTCGAAGTAATTAAATTATAGGAGCAGAATATTACGTAAACAATGAAATACAATAATAATAAAATACAGGAACAAGCAATAAACGAAGCGTACAATATTGTTTTAATTTTGCTGCTGACGTGTTTACAGCATTCCTTTAGTGTGGTCCTGTTTGCGGCACTTTTTGTCATATATTTGTTTATGGCCGCGAGCAAATGTCAGCCATTCTCTCCCAGTGTCGTGTTGCAAGTGGGCTATTTCGATTCTAGAGTTTCAGGCATTCCCATGGGCCACACGTGCCAGACGATATTGTTGGCCGTTGACACATTCAGAAGCAGAACTTGTCAACTGTGCAACGTGGAATCCATAACAAGCACGCAAATGTTCGCACGTACATCCATATATATGTGTGTGTGCGTATGTGTATGTATTATACACACATATATGTTCACACACACATACACAAACACATTTATATATATAGATATATAGGAAAAAACCATAATGATATACTTACAAAATAAGCTTTTATCACATAATGAATGCAGTTTAAAAAAAAAAAAAAAAAAGAGACAAATAGTTTTTCGAACAGTTTTTTGTGTGTGGATACCATAGATTAACTAATTCTATTTACAAAAATCATCTGCCGTTTTATGTAGCAAATAATAATAGCGTGGGGTGTCCTTGATAACTATATACGAAAAATAACTAAGTGAATGTGTATATACCAAGAAGATTCGTAGTTTGGTGTGTATATACTAAGATTGTTGATATGATTCTTGACAGCCTTTTGTCATGGCATGGAGGGGTGTCAGCACACGAACTGATGAGACACGTTGCTGAGGATTGCAGATTACGGCATGATCAGCCACGCCAGTCGGCAAGGCACTTGATGATAACGATAAGGACATGTATATATAACAGTTGAATCCCACGTTTACAGGCAGTGACCTTTTACATTGCAAATCGATTATTAGATTTGTTGAGGGCACCTGACGCTTTTATTGTTCAATATGCAACTAATTTTGTTAATGAAGTTTAAAAATTGAAGTCTCGCTATCGGGCATACAGGTTTTAGAGATCAAAACTACTGACTGCACGTCTCTTCTTCTTTACGTCCTCTTCTCCCACTCCAGGTGTCGAGGGAGATATAAGGTTCTGCTTCGTGCTCTTCTGGCTGCCTTGACCACAAACACGTCGTGGTGTGGTTTTTCAGATGTTATCTTCCCATCAATTTGGAACAACTTAGATCAAGCGTCACAAATTGATTTTATACTAGTCAGACAACGGCAGAAGAGGACGGTAAGAGACTCAAAAGCTGTCCCAAATGCGGGACTGGATTCAGACCATCGCCCAGTAGTTATGAACATATGCAACTCAAGTAGAAACAGTCTACATAAACAGAAACGTGAAGAAATCATCAACACTAAGAAATTAGAGGAAGAGAATATCAAACATGAATTTGAACTAGAAATAACAAAGGCTTTTGCAGATATTGCCAAGGAACCAGTAAGAATTGAAGAAGAATGGGATTATTATAAATCAACCATCACGAAGATATTAAAAGACAAGTGTGGTACCAGAAAGACGGGCAAAGGCAAGAAAAAGGGTACCGCTTGGTGGAATGAAGAAGTTAAAAGAAGCAGTGTCAAATAAAAAGAAGATGTTTCAAATATGGTTAAAAACAAAAGACGAAAAGGATTACATTAGGTACAGACTAACTCGAAGAGACACCAAGAGAACAATAAAGAAATCCAAAGAGGAATCATGGAAAAAGTATGGTGAACACCTAACACAGCTATGTACAGAATCACCAAGAGACTTTTATAAGAGTGTGAAAGCGATGCGATTAAGAGAAGAAAGCTTCAATCCAACATCAGTCATAAACGATAAAAATGGAAAACCATTATTCAGCCAAAAAGAAATTAAAAAAAGATGGGAGGAATATTTTAAAGAACTTTTGAACCCGTCGGGAGTACATGAAACAGCAGAATTCCATTCAAGGGCTCCAGATCATCTAGAACCACATATCCTGCGGGATGAAGTAGAGACAGTTATCAAAACAAGTAAAAGACACAAAGCAGCTGGTATCGACGGAATAACAACAGAAGTCATCCAGGCTGGAGGAGACACTATGATCACCTGGCTGGAGAGAATTTTCAATAGAGCATGGGCAGAGAGAAAGGTACCAGTGGATTGGCAAAGATCAGTTGTAGTACCTATCTGGAAGAAAAAAGGAAACAAGAGAGAATGTGGAACTTATAGAGGAATATCTTTACTAAGTCATGTGGGGAAAATGTATGCAAAGATCTTAGAAGGTAGGATAAGAGCAAAGGTTGAACCTCTACTGAGTAAAGCACAATTCGGTTTCAGGAAAGGGCGAGGTTGCACTGATGCCATATTTGCACTAAGACAAGTCTGTGAAAAGACACTCGAATACGATAAAGAGCTGAACGTGGTCTTTGTAGATCAAGAGAAGGCATTCGACCGTGTAGACAGAGATGTGCTGTGGAGAATTCTTGACGATTACGGAGTGCAGGGTCAATTATTAGACAACATCAGAGCCCTCTATGAAAAAAGTGAAAGTGCAGTAAGAACATCTAGTGGTCTTTCTGAATGGTTCAAAGTCACAACTGGTGTCAGGCAAGGATGTGTACTGTCACCATTACTTTTCATAACATACATGGATAAGATCACTGTAGAAGCAAACCCAGACGTGTATGCTATAAACGAATTACTTTTTGCTGATGATCAAAGCATACTGTATCAAAATGAATATGATCTACAGGAACATCTGACTACTCTCAACAACAGCTGTTTACAACATAATATGAGAATCAGTACAGAAAAAACAGAAGTTATGAAGATCAGCAGAACACACAGGCCACTGAATATAAATGTTGGAAGTGCCAAAATCAAGCAAACCAAAGAGTTCAAATACTTGGGCAGTATATTTACAGAGGATGGAAGAATGGACAGAGAGATAGAAACAAGAATACAGAAAGCAAATGCTGTCACATACCAACTATCACCTCTGCTTAAACATCCAGATATAACCATGAAGACCAAAAGACAATTGATAAACACCATCTTCATTCCAACACTCTGCTACCAGTGCCAGACATGGACAATCAACAAGACCCATGAAAGAAAAATAGAAGTCTGTGAAATGAAATGTCTAAGAAAAGCAGCGAATAAGACCAGACTAGACAGGATAAAGAATATAGACATTAGAAACACTGTCAAAACTACACCATGTTTAGACTACATAGAACATCAAAGAATGAAATGGTTTGGACATCTAACCAGGATGAAAAACGATCAAATAACATCACAAATTTTCAACCAAAGAAGCTCAGGATATAAGGCAAGAGGAAGACCAAGGAAACTGTGGATTGACGGGGTCTCCGAAACCTGCCAAAAGCATGGCCTCAGAACATCAGATGCTGCCCGCCTTGCTTATGACAGGAACTTGCATCTCCCCACAACGCTTAGCGGCATACGTGGAAGGAAAAAGTAAAAGTAAGTAAAGTAAGTATCTTCCCATCTTGTTCTTGGTCTAACCCTTGATCTACGTGCCTCTCCTCTTTTGGTATATGCATTGTAAGGTTTAGCATCAGAAGGCATTTTCTCCAGGTTAACAAACTATTTGAATTTGCTGTCTTTGTATGTAAATTACAAGTTTTTAGAATTGATTCTGTGCCGAATCTATATCGTATAACTCCATTCCTGATTTTATCAGTTCTGGTAACTTCTATAGTCTTTCTCAGACTTCTAATTTCCATTGTTACATTACTAATTTTGTTTTAACACTACACAGTCTAAAAAGGGAACTCGCTGAGCTGTCAAAAAAGACAGAAACTCACCTTTACAACTCTCTTCGGCACTAAAAGCAATGAATACGCTGCCAAGGCAGTGAATAGGCAGTACCAAGCAACAAATCTGTCAGTCGCTCCTTTCCAGGAATCAAAACCCTCATGAATAAAAAAAAAATAAAAAAAATCAGAAACAGATTGGAAAATTAACACTGGTAAATTGATTTCCTTAAACACCTCAGTAGAACAGATCAAGTCTCGCAAAAAAAGTTCCTTTACAACAGTGGGGAAAAAGGTGGAGCGGGGAAAGGTGGGGAAAAAAAGGCTGGGGTGGGGTGTCATGACGAAGTTTGAATAGGGGAGTGGGGCCGTCAGGCAAGTTTAAAATAGAATTCATCTGTACTAGTAATAATCCGGATGTTTAGCTTTAATAGTCATAAAAGCGTTGCTAGCTTGACGTGGAGAGTGATATCCGTTGTGCCGTGTCCGAAATCAGACCACATAGCATATATCGTCAAGGCAAAACAGCGTCAGTCATCACATTGATACATCGACACTAAGTTACCAGTTGTTAATGATTGTTTGTTTCTTTTGTTTTAGCATCAGAAATTCAGCTGAATTATGGGGATATTTTTCTCCAAGTTCTGAAAAAAACTTTTGTTCCACTGCTTTACAATTTCAGATACATAAAATGGTTGTTTGATATAGTTATTATCACACCTGATTTCTTTACTTCCGACAACATTTCCGGATACCCAGTTTAGACTGAAAGATCTGGGAACCGGTTTGTCAGCTTCTCAAATCCCCAATACGTCATGCTGAGAACAGTTATTCTAGATACCGACGGCTGGGAAACGACGGCTATAAAACAGCCTTGTGAAATATTGTCAAATGAAACGGACATTCGAGACAGCGGCGAGATCCGAAAATAGCCACCCGCGATTTGTCCAGTGTCCTTTCAATTTTAGCGGTGACAGCACAAATAAAATCTGTAAGGGTTTTATGTAGAACATCTTTTGTTTTCTTAAAGACTGTAATTTAGATGGATGTCGTGGGTTTCGTGTGGCTTAATCAGATGAATTCTGTGAGAATAGAAAAAAATCTCTGCTGTCAAGGGAATATACATTTTCTTTTATTCTCTTGGTGAAAATGTTCTTGTCCTCTTGTGCAACTCTGTCTGGCTCTTATTCTCACTTGTCGTTTCTTCTATTGTCACAGAATTCTCAGTAAATATAGATATTACTTCTGTGAATGTGTAGATGTAGGCCATACGTTGTCAGGCAGTTATTCTGTTATTGTTTTCCTGAGTGATCTCGCAAAGTGGCAGGCCAGAAGCTCATGTATGTTTGCATCACGTTTATTAAGCTATTTGTCTTAACATCGTCATCTCCCTGTGGGATGCAATTTTTCTTTATTTTGAAGCACCATTCTGGCTCTTGCTAGGGGCCGTAATATAGCTAACGGCTGAACGCGGTTTCCGGGACCTCTCCACGGCTGATCCTCATCCGCATGGTGGCACTTGGTATCATCGGGTGTTTATCGCTCTGTGTGATGTCCTGGTGGGGTAAAATGTACTACTACTACATCATGTTTAGGGATATTTCGACAGCCATCAGAACTCGTCCAAATTAGTTGTATGTACCTGTCCGACTGACCGTGTTGTTTATGTCAGTAGATGTTTGTCGGCGTCTGTGGCTTATGTGTTACGAACGCGCTTTGTAATGCCGGGGTGCCGTATTCTTCTCTCTCTCTCTTTCTTTCTCTTTCTTTCTTTCTTGTTGATCTTTACACATCGAACTTTTGTATGCCCGCGTGCTTTCATGAATCTTCTCCATGCTCATATCCGATTACCTACACTGACAGTTTCACTACCTGCTCCTTCTGTTTGCAGCTTCCACAACCATAACGTTTCGAGGCTACGAGTGGATAGCCTATCAGTTGTACTCCAAACCGGGGGAACGCCTCTTCAGTGACCACAACCGAATATCAGTCGAGTTTAAGGTAACTGCTGCCGTTTGAAGCTGTGCATATTGTTTGTATTTTATGTTGTTGTTGTTGTAAATATTATTATTAACTATACAACAACGACCGCTTGGAAGTATTCTGTGAAATATTATGCAATGCTTTGAAACCCCAAACGCTTCTAACAGTGTAATTGGTATGGGAGTTCTTCTGCTTCTTATGCTATAATATACTATGCTATGCTATGTTATACTATGCTATGCTATGTTATGCTATGCTATGCTATGCTATGCTTTGCTATGCTATGCTATGCTATTCTATGCTATGCTAGACTATTCTATACTATACTATGCTATGATATGCTTTGCCATGCTATACTATACTATACAATACTTACTATACTTCACTAAACTATACTATGCTACACTGTACTAAACTATACTACAGCCCATGTCGTATCACACTATTCGTCATGTCTTTCCATACCCTTACCTCTCTAATTTCAATCATTGCTGACACAAAGTTTTCACATGCCATGATCCAAGACTGTGTGGGAGATATATTTACGCTAAACTACAAGAAGGAACATGACTAAAATAAGTAGCTGGATCATGTTCTAGAAACAAAAACAAAAAAGGAAATAAACTGATCCTAGAAAACAGCAGGCTTGTCCTTTGCGACATTGCTATCAACACAGTTAATTCTTTGTGGGTTTCATAGAACTATTGGGACAAGGAGGAGGGGGGGGGGAGGGTGTGGAATGAACTCACTTTTATTCATCAACCATGTCGTAAAAGGCGACTTATTAAGGGGGCTTTGCTGAAATTGAATGTGGTGGATCGAGAGATCACAGCCTAACTGTAAATCGCAGTACACAAATTCAAGAAAACTATGCTTGAAGAAGCCCTGAAGATATTGGCAGAAACCAGACTGGTAATGATCAGAGAGTAATTTTACAAGATCGTTATCTGTGCAAAATAAAGCATACATTCATATCAGAACTGTTAGACTATAAAATCAATATAAGTTCAAAGGTTGAAAAAAACGAGGAATGATAAATCATAGTAGGATGTATGGCTACCACAGTAACCTGTGATGATAAAAACATCTTGTGTATATAAAACAAATTGGGGCAAAAACTAATGATGGAAATCGTGTTGTGTTGTCAGATATTTTTCCTGAATCGCTCTTTTTCATCCAAAATGTCATATGGTTAAAGAAAAAGAATAAAAAAAATAATAAGAAGAAAAAGAAGAAGGAGGAGAAAAAGAAGAAGAAGAAGAAGAAGATGAAGAAGAAGAAGAAGAAGAAGAAGAAGAAGGAGGATAGTAATGACTGGAGAAAAAGATAGAGACTGAGAGAAAAGGGGAAAGTATGAGAGAAGGAGACAGAGAAAAAAATAAGAGAAAGGCTGAGAGAAAAGAGTGGTAGAGAGAGCGAGAGAGAAAGAGAGAGAGAGAGAGAAAGAGAGAGAGCGAGAGGGAGAGAGAGAGAGAGAGACCAACAGCACGGGCAAGAAAGAAAAAGAAAGAAAGAAAAGAGCGCCGGGGGTGGGGCGGGGGGGGGGGGGGCTGTGAATGGGAACATGTCGTTAACTGAATAAACTGCTTTTGTGTGACGCAGACAGACCGTGGCTCTGGAGTGTTGCTGTACGCTGTTGGAGGCACCCCATACCACAACCACATTACAGTCTCCATCTATTCAGGCGCCATCCACGCCTCCGTCTCATTCGAGCAGGACGACCTGACATTTTCTGAGGGCATCGGGCTGGACGATGGACGGTGAGATTTTCATGATTTCCAGACTAAAATATTACAGTGAATTACTTTAACAAATTTCGTAATCGAATTTCTGATTCTCTGGCTACCGTAGCTACGGAAAAACTCGTACACAAAAGCGATAGCTATACGGGAACACTCGTACCGTACAAGGGAGACATTCTGAAGACCATAAATGAACGAATGTTGACAGAGGACACGAAATTTGATGAAATAGCATGTGCAAGAATGTGTGAACGAGGAATTGGGAGTGGATCCGGCAAGGACGGGCGTGTGAGAGGAAGAGAATTATCTGTGTATAATTAGTGTGCTACAGGAACAGATCGCATCTACACCTCAAGACATTTGCTGTGAGAGACACAGCATCTATGGGTATGACCAGCGTGCTCTGGTGTGTCAATTCATAAATCAGTAATAGAAACAGCCATTTAGGCAAGTCACATTCCTGCAGCTTGGCTAAACTTTTAGCCAGCTCGCAAATTCTGGAAGTCCTACATTTAAGCTAAACCTTTAACAGATTCACAAGTTCTGGAAGTCTACTAGTTACGCTAAACCTTTAAAAAGATTCACAAGTTCTGGAAGTCTCCCAGTTACGCTAAACCTTTAACAGATTCACAAGTTCTAGAAGTCTACTAGTTAAGCTAAACCTTTAACATATTCACAAGTTCTGGAATCTACCAGTTACGCTATACCTGTAACATATTCACAAGTTCTGGAATCTACCAGTTGCGCTAACCCTTTAACAGATTCACAAGTTCTGGAATCTACCAGTTACGCTGAACCTTTAACTTATTCACAAGTTCTGGAGTCTACCAGTTACGCTAAACCTTTAACAGATTCACAATTTCTGGAAGTCTACCAGTTAGGATAAACTTTTATCTTTATAACAAGTTCTGGCAGTATTCCAGCTAAATTTTTTACCAGTTCACAATATCTTTTGACCAGTTTGCAAATTCCAGAAATCTCCCAGTTACGCTAACCTGTGCACTATAACACGATCCACTTCACAAACTCTATAAGTCTTCCTATTTACGCTAACGTTTGCACTGTCACCCGATCCACAAGTCCTAGAAGTCTCCTAGTTACGCTTAACCTTTTTCTTTTAAAGCACAACTGAATGACCCTCCCCCAAACCGGGTTGTTAAATGATGGTGTTAATCACCGTTGAAACCTCACAAATCTAATTGGGAAAAAAAGGGGGGGGGGGGAGGGGGAGGGGGCATACCGGCAGACGTATTCCAGATAACCATCTTTCAGCCTGTAAATTATGTATAATTAGGGCACATTTTACGGCAACACCGGCCCCGTGCTTGTAAAATACAAATAAAGAAGCATACCCTCACGCAATCGATCGAGATCTCAAGTTCTAGAAGTCTCTTAGTTATTTCAGCTTTTTAGCCAGGTCACAGGTTCTAGGGATCTTGAGGTCACGTTAATCTAGACACGGGAGTTACAATGTTATTGTGACTAACGCCATGACTCCAGCAGTTACTGTACTCACTGATGTCATTTTTAGCATGATTTCATTTGTTTCCTGTTTTGGCAAACTCTCTGTCTGTCTTCTGATCTATTTGTCTCAGTCTAATGTTCTGTCTCTTTCTCTGTGCGTCTCACTCACTCACTCACTCACTCACTCACTCACTCACTCACTCACTCACTCACTCACTCACTCACTCACTCACTCACTCACTCACTCACTCACTCACTCACTCACTCACTCACTCACTCACTCACTCACTCACTCACTCACTCACTCACTCACTCACTCACTCACTCACCCACTCACCCACTCACTCATCCACTCACTCAGTCACTCACTCACTCACACTCTCACACTTGCCATTATTTTTTATAGGTCAGTCGGCATTAGAGGGTTAATGTGCTCAACATCCGTCTTGGCGTTTTTACATCTCCGACCAAATTAGAGCGCATACAGAACGCAGCTATGCGGGTCATTCTGGGTTGCAACAGAGACAACCCAGTGGTGTGTATGCGACACAGCCTTGGTTTGCCTACGGTTGCAGGTAGGCACAAGGTGCTGCAGGTGAAGTCATATCTCAGGGTAGCTGCAGACACAGATCACCCTCTGCATGAAGCTCTGGGTGCAGTTAAGGGTCAGCGGCTGATAAGAGGGAGGTCATGGATGGCTCAGGCAGAAGACACAATCAGACAGGTTTGCATCCTTAAGAACATTAGGCTAGGAGAGAAGTGGGTCAAAGTGCCACCTGAGCAGTCAGACTTGTGTAGAGTCATAATCACGCTGAGTCGGGAATGCAGAGACTGACCAGCAGGTGCCACAGAGATGGAAATTCAGCAATTAATTCAAGATAATGCTCGCTCAGAGGATCTGATCATTTATACAGACGGTTCAGTGTCAAGAGGCAAAAGAAGTGCTTGGGGCTTTTTAGCAAAAGTTAATGGTCGACGTTTGGTGCAGCAGAGCCTAGCATATGATACCACAACATCCAGCTTAAGAATGGAGGTGGAGGCGGTCACTGCAGCTTTCCGCTGGCTAGAGAACACGACACACACACACACACACACACACACACACACACACATCGTGATTGTAACTGATTCAGAAAGCATGCTGAGGAAGATCAGAACAGGCATGCTTCGTGCAGAGTGGCATGCTTCGCTGCGGAGGACACGGGTAAGGAGTATTGTCTGGATTTTTTCACTAGGGCACGCGTGTGTTGGGAAATGAACAGACGAACAGAATGGCTGGCTCTGCACAACTTGTTGGAAGACTGATGCATGCTAAGGCAGATATGGTTAGTGTCTTGTGTGAGAGCGTGTACAATTCTGAGGAGCAGATGGATCACCACAGGCTGGTGAGACTGATGCAGCGGGGAGTGACGAGAGGTTCTGGCAGATGCTCGAGGCTCAGATGAAAGGCAAGACGGACGTTTAATCAGAATGCTACTGGCACCATTAGTATCGGAACTCTTCGCTGGCTGCTGAAGATGGGGACGGAGCGCTTATGGGAATGCCCCGAGTGCTGTGATGTCGGTTCTTGAATCAAATCAAATCAAATCACATCTCCGACCATTTACTTGGTACTCACTTTGGAAAGAGTCTATTTAGGATGTTTCTAAAAAAAACCTGCCGTCTTAACCTTTCTGCAATTTTCCTGGTACATAGTTTTAGATTGGGTCGATCTTGGGGAGATTATCTGTTGAAGGGAGACCTCTGCTGGTGATCGGTAGATTCCTGCTGTGTATACATCCACCGTGAAGTATTTTATACTTAGAGCTCAGCTCAATTGTGAAAATCGGTCTTTGTGGGGATTCGAACCTGCGAACTCTTGGTTGACTACTAAGCTCCAGGGGCTAGCGTAGTGCAGTGCTACCATACAAACGTCAATAAAATGTCGCCCCTGGTTTCGGAACTGCCCTGGCTGCTGAATATGAGGACGAAGCGCTTATGGGAATGTCAGCAGTGCTGACCGTTGATTTTTTACTGATCACAACCACGAACACTTCAATAAGAATTACCACGACTAAAATTATCACGCCGACCCGTCGGTAAAATGTGCGGTTAGGTTCACGTTAATCTCCCCAAATGTTGGGCTGGTCGATTTTCCTGAAGGTTACGGGCGTGTCAGCCCTGTTGTTAGCTTTCTTTGATGTCTTGCATTTACATTTACATTCTGAGAAAGAGAAACTCAGTGACATAGGGGGCCGCACTCTCTAGGGATGTTTTGTTAGGACCGCTTTCTCCGTTTTTTTTAGTGTTAAAAGTGCTGGCGTGCTGAAATATACAAAACGCGACATCAACAGCATTGTGGAACATCCCCGTAACCTTGTGTCTAGGTGATATGTTCAGCAACTAAAAATCAGAAGTGAGCTAGTGTGTATATGGGCTGGGCGTGGGGGAAACCAGCGTTACTTTTACAAAATGTGCGAATCTCTAGATTGTTGCGATCTACAGAATGGAAACCACTGGGCTAACTAAGTGATCGATGCTGTAGCCGCGTGTAATGTTTTCAGCCAGCACAGCTTGGTCAACAGTTATTGATATGATAATTAGAGCAGTACCGCTGAAATGCTTCTGAACAGTTTGTGGTGCTTTCTGTGGGAAGTGGTTATTGAGATTTGCTGGCCTGAGTGATGTGCCAGCGAGTGCTCTGTTTGCCAAAGCTACCAAAAGCTTTTTCTGGTGGAGTACATTACTCGGTGTACCTCCCTGAGTGGGTTCTCGGATTTTTTTTTTGAGGGGGGGGGGGGGGGACAAATAATAGGCACTAACACCCCCCCCCCCTCCCAACTCTTCCCCTCTTTTTTTCCCCTTTTGTTTCTGTTCCCCATTTTATCTGCTCCCCTTTATTTTAAATAAAAAACGCAAACAGCGACTTGTTAACAGTTTGGTGAAATTTGATTTATTTGGCCAAAAGACGCAGATATCGCGCCCTAGCAGTAAACAACACAAAGTGCCAACCGCCATATTATAGGCGAACTAAAGAGAAAGAGAGAGAGAAACAGAGAAAGAGAGCGAGAAAGAAAGAGAGAGAGAGGGGGGGGGGGGGAAGAGAGAGGGAGAGAAAGAGGGGGGAGAAAGATAGAGAGAGCATTCTTGGTGTGCAATTTCATGGCACAATTTCAAAGCATATCATTCATTATTCAAAAAAGTGCCGTCTTTTTCATACGGGTGAGTTATTTATAGTAAGTCTTCAATCATCATAATAACGTGTCTTGCCAACTGGCGTAGGCGTGCGAGCATCTTTACAGATCTCGATCATTGGTGTTCTTGATCAATTCCTCTGATAATAATCCTCCATGCCACTGTCTTAAGCCATCCACCATCTCTTCCCTTGGTCTGTCTGTGCCTCTTCTACCAGTAATTTTTGCTAGCTGTCACGATATTTTTCAGTGCTCCTTTTCTCATCATATGACCGAAGAATTGTGTTTTTTTCCCTTTTAATTATTGAATACAATGTTCTACTTTTTATTAGCCATTTTTTAGGCAATCATTGTTAGTTATTCTAACACTCCAAGGAATTCGCAACATTTTCCCCAAGAATGTCAATTGCCTCCAAACTCTTTTTAATTTGTTTGTTTGCTCACATTCCAAGATTCACTGCCATACATAAGAACAGGCTCTGTGTAACATTTCAGTACTCGTTTTCTGACGCTGAGGGTCACAGACTGAAAAGAGGAAGGTCTTTGGTGGCGCAAGCTTAAGACACAATATGACTTGTGTGCAGGCTTGATAATTTTGAGCGAAGAGAGGAGTTGGTCAAGGTGTCCGAAGAAGTTTCAGATTTGTGTAGGGTTCTAATCACGTTAGGTCATGAGTGCAGAGACTGGCCAGCTTGTGCTGCACAATCAGAAGTTCAGCAAATGATTTATGACGATTCCCTCCCAAGTCATGTGATTATTTATACAAATGGCTCTGTGTTGAGGGACAGACGAAGTGCATGGGGGTTCATAGCGAAGGCGTATGGGCGTCGTCTGGTGCAGTAAAGCCTTGCATATAGTATCACGTCTAGTTTGAGAATGGAGGTGGAGGCAGTCTCTGCTGCCTTCCACTGGATTGTTTGTTTTAGTATCCAGAAGCCATGAGTTGTTAACCCTTAGGCTCGGTATTATGGATATCGCAACCTTTCGGCCTTGATTCCATTGTAAATACCGTAAATCTGGGAAAAAATGTGGCTTTCCTGCCTACCCCCGGGATTGAACCCGGACCACAAGAAGTACGTCACCCGGTCTCCAAATCCGGTTTAGCCAATTCCGCTAGAGAGCCGGGCAATCCACTGGACTGAGAATCAGCAGTACACACATGCCGTGATTGTAACTGACTCACAGAGCATGTTGAGAAAGGTGACAAAAGGCATGCTTCGTGCAGAGTGGCAAGCATCATTTCAAAGGTCCCGGATAGTTAGCATTCTTTGGATATTTTCTCTAAGTAATGGCAGTGAGTTGGGAAGTGAGCAGGCAGATTGACTGGCCCGTTCTGCACCACTTCGTGGTGAACTGATGTATAACAAGTTAGATATTGTGAGGGCCCTTTAGGAGAAAGTGCAGAGGCGCAGACAGATAATAACCGTCTAAAGAGAATGGCGCTGTGAGGAGTTACCAGGAGATCTGGCCGACGCCCAACACTCAGGGAAAGAGTGAGACGGATATACAATCAGACGGTTACTGGTACCATTGGAACTGGAACTCTTCGCTTGCTGCTGAAGATGGGGACTGAGAACTTACGGGAGTGTCCCAAGTGCTGTGATGTCGATTCTTAATTGAACATTCAACATTTGTGTAGGCCTTTTGCGTTTTCAGCTGTCGATACTGTATTTTCTGCATAAGGAAGATTGTTTATACTATAACCAGCAACTAGTATTCCTGGTCTGTCCTTGACGTCCCTCATTTTTATTTCACTATAGAGAGAGAACAGTTCCCGTGACAAAAAACACACATGCTTGTCTCACTCCTTGATTTATATGTTTATAACTACCTCCTTTATTCTTTAGTACTCACTGTTTTCGCTCTGGTTGTACACGCTCTTAGACTGTTAATCATCCATCTATTGATGTTATAGTCACATATGTTTCAGTGTCTACCTTTTGTCTGTGCATTTAACATTTCATTCCAGTCACTCTGGTGTTAGAATGCACGGTTGCCGGTTCTTAAACCAAGCTTCCTAGCTACAGCGGTTCTCACAACCATGATTAAGGACCCTCTTCCACGCCTTCATGCGTATTCGGCATATAGGGCTAGATTTTATAAACCAATCAGCACTTGAAGGGTGATGTTAGCATTACGCCGGCATCTTCACTTCCCGTAACTGTACCCATTAAGCACTCAAGGCTGGGTCGGCCTAGGAGCCATGGTCACTAACAAATATTGGATGATAGCCTATCAAGTTTCAGGAAATACAGAAGCACTGATGACCAAACCTCTTATCGGACTCTTGCTAAAACTAGCACACAGGAGGATACAAAAACATATGTTTGTCTGGATTAGAGACTTTCTTCACAGACGCTGCACGAGAGTCAGACTAAGAGAACACAAGAACAAATTGGTTAGACTTCAAGAAGGTGTTCTCCAGGGAGGTGTTATATCTCCCACCCTGTTTATTATTTTCATCAATGACCTCCCTAAACAATTCGCGACTCACATTCACAAGGCTCTATATGCAGAAAACCTGGCCATACGGACCCATGCTAAACATATATGATCAGCTGAAACAAGAATGCAGGAAGCTATAAATACATCGAGAAATGGAAAATGAGGAGTCACAATAAACCAGACCAAAACCGTCTCTACTCTTTTCTCTTTTTTCTACAAAGCTAGAATAAGTTGATCTGTACCTAGAAGGCAACATCCTTTCAAAAGAGGACAATGCTACATATCTTGAGTAAAATTCAACACAAGACTAACCTGGGGTCCCCACATTGAATGCACCCAAAGGAAAGCTACCCTGTGGCTCAGATTATTAAGAAACTTACTGGAACAAGCTGTGGAGCAGATGCCAATACAGTATACCAAGTATACATAGGATACGTACGACCAGAGCTGGAATGTGGCCTGGGAGCATACTCCACTGCAGCCAAATCAAATCTAAACTGCACAAAATATAGAACACTGCTCTCAGAATCATCACTGGAGGTATGAGAAGCATACCAGTCAATGAGCTGGAGGCAACTTCTGAACTCCAGAGTTTTAGCCATCGAAGGCAAGAAAAGTTGCTTACCCTAATTGAAGAATGTAAACGCACGAACAACAACCCAATGTACAGAATAACAAACAAATTAAATAAAAAACCGACTGAAAAGACGAAGCTTTCACCATCTATTGTTCTCAGCCAAAAACAAGTGATATCCTTTTTAAAGACTCTTCAACGTGGGAAATTATCCATGGATACTACATAGACTTACAGCCTAACTATACAGTCACAACAACAACCCCAGTCATAGACAGAAAGGCTGAAGAATGTGAACTAGTGGTGCGTGCAAACACCCTTGAACATGTCTACAACCGTTATCCAAAACAGGAATAGACATAGGCATACACCGATGGATCATTATTGGGGGTGGGGGGGGGGGGGCATCTGAAAACGGAGAAGCTGGATCGGTCATCATGTTGCCAGATAGGACCACACAAAAAAGGGCGAGTGCCCCCGGAAAGCTCTCAATAAACTTCAGAGTAGCAAGCAATTACTGATGCAACCAAAGAGCTTGGAAAATATTTAAAAAAATACCCGACCATGACATCATACGAGCGATAAACATCCGGTGACACAAAGTGCTACCATACGGATGATGATCACCAGTGGAGAGGTCCCCAGAAACCCCTTTCGGCCGCTTAAGCCATATTTATGGCCCGGCTATATTCAGGACCCCCGGCAAAAGCCAGGGTGGGGTTTCTAATAATAAAAATTGCATCACACATGGGGACGACTACGAGGATACATGTAATCTCTCCCTCTTTCTCTCTCTCTCTCTCTCTCTCTCTCTCTCTCTCTCTCTCTCTCTCTCTCTCTCTCTCTCTCTCTCTCTCTCTCTCTCTCTCTCTCTCTCATATTCTTGCCATGAAATACATTTGTCATGCATATTTTTTAAGGTGGCACAATCTGACAATTGACCATCGCCGTGACGTTATCGCCTTTTACTTGGACGGAAGACCGTCAGTGAAGAGAATAACTAGAGGGGACATCTACCTCAGCCTTGACCCTTACATCTACATCGGCGGAGGAGACAACTTTGTACAAACTAAAGGTAAGTTATCACTACTGCATTACGGTTACCTTTAGGGGAAGTCATAGACTGTCCTCCCCTTTAAAAATTTAGGGACCCTTATCCACACCTTTCGGGCGTATTGGGCAAATGTGGTTAGACGTTTGAGGTTTGAGGTCTGAACAACGGATCAACATCATGGCACACGAGTAGTAACCCTAAGTGCTCGGTTCTTCTTCTAACTCAAGTCTGGGTCTGAAGAAGCTAAGCATCGTGCACAGGCTCTGTAGCACCGGCGAGGATCCTGAAATACTTTAGGCAGATTTTTTTTTTAACTTGCCCTGGCAGCGCCGTTAGGCTACTCTTTTCGATTTCCAACTGCCAAGGGATTTACTTACGTGCGCAACAATGCACACGGGCGTCCGATCTCACTATCCAGAGACCAGAGGGAAATACTAAAAGTCCAAGTCTACTTAGCGGGAATTGAACCCGGAACCTCTAGCACCCGAGGCGAACACCATGCCTCGAGACCACGCAGCACCCACATAGGGTTAGACCTATATTTCTATCGACCGATCGGCACTTGGTGGATGGTGTGGTCAGCATCACGCCGACCGCCTCTACCTCCCAGAACACTACCTGGTACCCACTCAAGGCTGGGTCGACCTGTGAGCCAAAGTCATTTTCGAAAAAACTCCGGCTCCGTCAGTACCCGAACTCATGACCTTCCTATCCGCAGGCGAGCGTCTAGCCGCTACACCACGGCAACTCTCTACACCCCCCCCCCCCCCCCATTCGGGGCAGGAGAATGTATTTTTGCTGGAGAATTTGCTGTCAGGACAAAAATAAAATCCTAACCTTTACAGAAAGAGCGACAGCACCAACCACGCGGCCTCAAACCCTCAGGCTCAAAGAAACTTCTGCCTACATCGGGAAAGTAGTAAATACTAGCAGTAACGGCAGTTTTCCTCCCAGTAATAGGGGCTTTTGAGCTGAAATGCTATAGAAAGATTCTCAGAATATCTGGGACAAAGAAGTTGAGAAATACTGACATCTTAAAAGATCTGAACATCAAGGAAGATTGGCTAATTAATAAACAGCATGCTTTCTCGAAAACTGAAATATTTTGGTCATATCAAGCGCCATGACGGATTGGAAAAAATTATAGCCGAAGGCATGGTACCAGGAAGGAGGGGCAGGAGCCGACCGACACGAAGATGGGCGCAGGATATAAGTGACTCTTTGAATGTGAAAGTGCATGAGGCTGGAGAACTGGCGAGAGACCGAGTTTCTTTCAGGCAGATTGTGATGAGAGCGACGTTCTGCAAAGGACCTGCTACATGATGATGATTCCTCCCAGTGGAGCACATGCCCTAAGCAGTTCACACTAAGTCGTCCTGTCCTTTGCCATCACCTGCAGCTGACCCCATGTTCACCTTACTGTTTTTCATGTCATTCTGGAATTCTTTTAATGTTTTTGTAAATTATATTTCTCCTCAGCTGCCATCATTCTTTTGATTGTTATTTCCAGTGCGAAGAAACTTAACTTAAATTATTATCAGGCTTTCTCTCTTCGGGTATTATCCACGCCAGCGTCTTCCCTCACCTTTTGACTCACTTGAGTGTGTTTATTTCTCTATCAAAACTATTGTGTCAAACAATTTAATTCCCTGCATTCTGAAATGACACCAGTGTGTGAATGTAACATTCCGTGTGCTGCATGCAACCCTTAGCTAAAACATTAATACCACCTTATACAAGGCATTTCTTGAGAAGTGACTAAGGGTATGGCTGTGTTTGTGGTTAACACTCTCATCCCGTAAACACTACAGCCAGAAAATCCAGTCAGAAAGAAGTCGAATAAAAAAAAAACAGAATCAGATATTCATATTCATCATCAAATTTCGCTTAAGTCTTTAAGGACGGATTGCTGGAACAGTTTGCTGGTCTAGCCTTGGATGGGACGTCTTTAAAGCCATCAGTCTATGGTGTAGCAAAAACCTACCAAAATATGAACAAATCATCACCCAAGCTACCCGAGAAGCGCAAGACAAATACAGAAAACCGCGACACTGGGCCTCAACCTGATATCAGTGAGACGACAAAAGAAGTAGAAAAAGACGAAGAAGAACAAGAAGAAGAATCTATTCTATCCCTTGGCGCCAATTTGCACTCACTAAACGGCCATTACCCAAGCACCCGTGTGGATCCAGTTATAATAGTTGTAATGAATCGCTCCTTGTCGCTTAGCATTTATTATTATTTTTTTCCTGAGTTTTTCTGATATTCGTTTCAAACATTCTGCTTTGACTTTGCAGGCACTGCAATATTTTTATGTGACAATAAATACTGGATGGATGCACTTTAGTAAAAAGAATTATATAAAAACCAACATCATAACTATTTCTTATTGCATAACAGCAAAAATAATCAATGTATGCATGCAGTTGCAGACATTACCTGGTCATTATTTTTAATTGCCACCTCTTTCTGTGTCTGTCTAACCGGATGCTTTTCTCTGTTAGTACTTTTTAAAAAAGGACTGGAGCAAGGTTAAAACCTTGGCTTTCTGGAAACCTTTAATTATGTTGTCTGGTATTTTTGGAGTTGAACTCACCCGATCAGAATGTGTGCTTTTTGCTTTCGTCTTCTTGTGTCATCAAATTATTTATCGACTGAGTCTGTTTACTTCTGTGTTATTTATTAGTTTTCTGGGAAATATGAGGGAAAAGGGCGGCGAGGAGGAGGGGAACTGGTCATTTAACTTCATATGACCCGATGGTTAATATTTGAGGGTTGAAATTGTACATCAAACGGCATAGTATACTATGGAACACCTTTATCGTATCCTTTCCTACAATATACTCAAGTGAGCTGTAGTTAGTACGTCAAGTGTACTGATACTGCCTTGGATCCTCGCGTGGGTTCCGGGATCCATTATGGGAGAAACAAGAATAGACCCTCTGCCTCCCCAAGAAACATGTCGTAGGAGTCGACTAATTGGGGCCTCCTTCTACGTCGGAGTGCATCTGCCCGAGCAATAAGGAACAACCGACTGCACACAAATAAGCCAGTAAAACGGATGCACATGCGAAACTCAAGGCGTGGCACAAAGCCATAGTCCATATGGACGAACAAGAAGGATTTTCCGCGGGCGCTTACAGTCAGTAAACAACGAAGAAGAAGAATATAATGTCATGGATGATGGATGAATGGATTGATGGAGGGATTTGTGGATGATTGGAGAGATAATGAAACAGAGATAAGGAAAAGCAAGTAAAATAAATAGACAGTGCGAAAAAAAAAAAAAAAAAGCCGAAAAGGGGATGGAGATTTATATAATTTATCGAAGTCGCGTCTTTAGCCAAATTGAGATTAGGTTGGGGAAAGAAATTCAAAGCTTGGGTGAACATCAAGTGGTCACCTTTTAGTTCAGATAAAAACCAACAATTATGAAAGCTAACTTTAGATGAGCAAACCTGCCGCTAGAGGAAGAACAAATTCTGGAGATGCTGAAAGAGTTAATTTTCAGTCTAGAGTACGACAGGGATGTCTTTATAGCACATACCTTATTTCAACGAAAATAATACCGGGTCTTATAATAATTTTTGCTTCAAAAAATGAGCTAGGGCTTATTTTTGGTGGTCTTTTTTTTTTAGAAAAAAAAAAAAAAAATAATAATAAATTTATTTCTGTAGAAAATTCTACATTTTTTTCAGATAGTCATCTTCTTCAAAGGCTACGATAAATTGCTTCCAGCAAAATTATGCTATTTTATTTAATACGAGTAAAAGAACCCGTTTCTTCACACCAATTAACCTACCGTTTCTACTACAGTCTGTAGTTCTCAATATATTGGTATAGCAGGATAGCGGACATAGAAGCAGTGGTTATGAAAATAATGTTTGCTGACCATGTCTTTGTCTACAACTTGGAGCACAACTTAAAGAGATGAAGCCTTATTATTACTGGTTTTCGAAAACAAAGTCTGACGACAAATCTTTGGACCCATCAAAGATGCAAACAGCGGGAAATGGAGAGTGAGAAGCAACAAGGAGATTGATAATCTGTTTCAATCACCACTGATCAATGGCATCATGAGAGCTAATAGACTGAAATGACTGGGACATATTGAAAGAATGTCATATGACATAAAAGTCAAAACTGTTTACACAAGGAAGATGAATGGTCGCAGAGCCGCAGACTTTAGTAGCAAAAGGTAGGTTAAGCGGCATGAAGAAAACGGTTCTTTCATCAACCTAGATAAAGCAGCAGTATGTGTTCTTCATGTCAGCGTTTCTCAACCTTTTTATACCCGTGGCCCACCGAAACTAGAACAATAGTTTTGCTCTTCCCAGCACTCATCTTTCATACTGCAGTTGTATTTTATCTTTAAAACATGGTATGTTCATGTAACAATATAAATCTACGAGTACCAAGTAAAACGAACAAAAACATGCAGGGTAAATACATACATTCAAATATACCTGCAAACCCTTCCTCAACCGCAAGTGTGGTAAACAGAGGCAGTAATAGCAGTCTATTTTTCCTCGGTATATTTGCAGCAGTCCCACGAAGCCGTATGAGAATGTTGTCTGTCATCATATTATGAGTGCCGAGTCTCCTTCAGACTTCTACATACACCCACCTTTCAGGGCGACGCCCCCGTAGTCTTGTTCTAATTTAGAGAAGCAAACAAAACAACACATACCTGTCTGAACTATTTCACATCACAGTCGACCTGTTGGCGGTGGGGGATGAGGGGGGGGGGGGGACGGGCACCACGACCAAATTGTTGTTTGGAGTGCCTTTCCCCCGTAAAATCCTAAAGGCTATGTTTGAGTGCACAATAACAATAATAGCATATACTGAATGACAAATAAATATAATAATATATTTGAAATAATATGAAGGGTACAAAGAAATTGAAATGTTTAAAAAAGATACGGTTCAAATATTGTTAGTCTCCTTGCAAATTATCGGGTGATGATGTTTCGGGGTTCGGGGTGGGGGGTTGTGATGGAGGGTGAGGTGGCAATGGGCGCTCAGCTCCTCTGTGGTGAGTTTCGGGGGGGGGGGGGGGGGGGGTGGCGCTCACGGCCGCTCAACCTTAGCCCCCCCCCCCCCCCAACCCTCCTTTCTGACGCCCTTGATAATAGTGTCTGTCAAAAGATCGCATATTTATATACCCTGATGACTACAAAATAAACACCATCAGATTGGCGCTCATTGCATTATAACCCTTTTAAAACAGAACAATGTCTTTGAGATAAAGAAACCAGACTTGGTATCTCATGAGTCAGAGTTTAAAACTGCATCGCTGGATTGTACACAAACTCGGCATACGTCAAGATTTTACTTGAAAGAATGGTTATGGTTCAGATGTCATCCAATTAACATAAATTTTGAGTACGATATTTAGATATGGAAATCATTTGAGCGTACCGAAAAACTTCTTTATAAACCAACTGTCAGTTTTGTGATATGAAAGTAAAAGATTAGGAGTAATTTGGAGGTAAAAACAGATCAAAATTATAAAAAGATAGAGAAATTTAATATGTTACTAACCCTATGAAAATGTGATTAAAAAAAAAAAAAACGAAAAAAGTATACAGATGAAAGAACAATTGGTTAGTGTGTGTGTTTGTGTGTATTTCTGTCTGTCTCTCTGTCTGTCCTTTTTGCCTTTGTCTCTTCCTTTCTCTCTCTCTCTCTCTCTCTCTCTCTCTCTCTCTCTCTCTCTCTCTCTCTGATTTCCCTGTCTGTTTGTATCTATCTATATTCTGTCTGTCCGTACGTCTGTGAATGTCTGCCTATGTCTGTTTATAGCTGCTCTCTCTATCTCCCATCCTTCTATTTATTGCCGATTGTGTGGGTTTGTTTACATCCCTGTTAATGCCAGCATTCTCCCTAGCGAAAGCTGATTATATCTTACACTAATCGTCTTGCACCAGCTGACTGTTTACACGCTGCTCCACCAACTGAACTCCTCCTGCCCAAGTTTCCGTGTTTCCGTCATTTAGATTCCATTTTCCTTACACAAGCACAGGCGATTTGTTAGTGGGTTCTGCTAGACCTGGCATAGGGGTTGTCAAGCCGGTGCTGTGAGTCAGTTGGAAGTAATGGGTACGCTTTATGCGTACCTAGATATTATCATCATCCATCATCATTATCGTCTTCATCATCGCCAGCTTTGCTGACTGACTTTGGCCGTCACGCTTCTTCCCATCTTGCGACATCCAAAAGCATGTATCAGTTCATGTGCTAATGCCCCCCCCCCCTCCCCACCCCAGTCTGTGCCATCACAAAAAGGTTAAACGAGAATCTTATTTCATTGCCTTCCTATGGCTCTCTTTCCACAATCATTCTAGTTATACAAACATCTTCCAATTTTATATATTCAAAAAATGTAGCCAAATTATTACATTTTTCTACGGTTTATGGTTAGTTTTGTTTTAGTTTTTTATTATGTTTTTTTTTTTTTTATCTCAGTCTCTTTCTAAATATCTACATGCCTCACTTTGTTTGTCAAAGGAATTTTAGGCATTTTTTTGATGCATCTCTTGGGCCATATACAGCTGTGTTGCCTTGTTTACAAAGTGTCCAGGATTAACTGCTGCAAGTTACACAATGGTTCCTATCTATCAAAAATTCTGGGAACTTTCAATTGACTAGTTCAACATGAATTTATTAAATAAAACTGAGATTATCTTCATGATGTTGACATTTCCAGTTGATTTCCAGAGTTTGTTCTTAACTTGGGTCAGACACATTTTCTTTTCTTGGCTCATTTTTCACACTTTGTATGTAGCAAATATTTTATTATAATTATGTCAGTTCCACATCTGCATCCACCCTTAGTTCACAAGCTTAGCTCATTGAACATGTTCAAATATAGTTTGTTAGATCATTTTCGGTCTCCCTAAGACTAAATATGCATTGCGTAGCACAGAATAAACGAACTACTATTTGCCGACGACCAGTACTCCTTCTTCAGCAAGAAAGATGGGCTGCAAGAACACATTGTCTGGTTCAGCTTAGTAGGCAGCAAATACAACAAGAAGAACAATGCAAACGAAACCAAAACAATGCAAATTAGTAGACCCTCCACCCCCTTTTTTTCGCCCTGACACAAGTTAGGAAATTTAAATATCCTGGAAGTGTGGTGAGGACGTAGGCAGAATTGACAGAGAAACCAGATTTCAACAAGTAATTATTTGTATGCCAGTTGTCGGCATTATGAAGACATCCAAATAACAATGAGTGCAAAATAACTGATTATAAACAGCATATTCATACCGACTTTAGCTACCAGTACCAAGCATGAACATTATATAAAGCCCATATACGCAAAATCACCCCCTGTAAGATGAGATACCTGAAGAAAACCGTAATCATAACCATTCAAGCTCGAGTGAATAATGACACTGTGTCGGAAAAAAAGGTGTATGATGATAATAATGATGATGACAACAGAAACCAGTGCATATTCTGTGGGTACACCATGGGAAGAATCAAACTGGAGAAGGTCGTGAGAAGAACAGAGACGGAGAAAGACCAAAACATGGCAGATGGGACAGACTGGCATTTCGGACACGGAAAAACACGTGTATTAGAAATTACTGGAAGCATATGTGACAGAAGGTTATGGATAGTCTTAGACTATACTCACACACTCGTCCTCCCCCCCCCTAAAAAAACGCACACACACACACACGAGCGCACATATGTTCATCGACCCATCGACATTTTCCTTTTTCTTTTTGGGCCTCGGCCTGAGGGTTCAGGTGAGCCTAAACATAATATGTCTCGGTGAGTTTGGAACCAACGATCACAGAGAAAGCGTGCTAGATACCGCATTACATCTCTCTCTCTCTCTCTCTCTCTCTCTCTTGTTGTGTCTCTATCTCTGTGTGTATGCGTGTTTCTCTATCTCTTTCTCCCCGCCCCTCCCTCGGTAGCTCGGCCTGTCCATCGGTCGGTCCTTTCGTCTCTGTATGTGTGTGTGTGTGTGTGTGTCTGTGTGTGTGTGTGTGTGTGTGCGCGCGCGCGCGCACTTTTAATTCGTTGGGGGTCCACATGCATCTCCCAGACATCGGAGCGCAACTTAACACTGTGTTCACACAGTCTCCAAGTGGTCTCCAAGTGGTCTCCAAGTAGCATACAGTTAGTGCAGATCTATAGTCTAGATCTACAATCTAGTCTCTGCATTCACAATAATCGCAATGCTCATGTGCATGTTTAATGGCGCATTCACGCGCACACTCACGCGTATGCAAAAGTTTCCTGCCAAAACATAAAATCCACTCATCAAAGTATCATTGTACTAGTTAAAAAATCGCGCACTTCCAGCTCAACACGTCTGGTTTTCCGGTTGACTAATTCCATTCACAAGTGCCTTTTTTTTGCTCCTAAAAAAAAGAACCCCAAACAAGTTTTGTAATTTATCCACCCCCACCCCCTTTTCCCCATCTTTTAAAAGTTCGGATTAAAAAAGAAATTATTATGTATCGGTGTATTTCCTCGCAGAATCGGAAAATGCAATACCGTAATCTCTGTCCAGATTCGGAAGAAAGAAAATTGTGTCATTTCTCTCTTGATTCAGATATGGGAGGTGGGGGAACCTTTCAGCGCCGACACTGCCTCGTGCACATGGAAAATCCGATTTCTTGTCTGCACATGCTTCGATTGTTTTCATTGAATGGAGCTGTTGGCAGATTGTAAAATATGTTTTCCTGTTTCGATTAAAAGTTGTGTTTTTATGTTGCATTGATATTGTGTGTATATCTGTTCGGAAAGTCTTTGCGTTCGGTTTCTCACAGGAGTCAATGTGTAAGTTACAGTGAGAAAAGACGGGCATTGCAGAAAATGGGTTGAAACATTGGCAAGTTGAATTCAGCATAAGCATAACAAGTAATAGGTCAGTGGTGTGATTTCAGAGGTTGATGAAGACTGCGGCCTAAAGTTAAGACTGGCGAAATCTAATCATCATTATAATTTCCATCATCATCTTCATCATTACCATCCTCACTATCATCACACTTCTTACCTCCTGGAATTGGCGAACACGCATCTCAATATTTTGCGATCCCCAACTACATATATCAATTTTGAACCGACGCCTTTCAGTTTTGGTTTAAATGACGGACAACATCATGGCACAAAGATAGTAATCCATAAGTGCTCCATTCTACTTCTAGCTCAAGCCTGAGTCTACAGAATCTCAGCGCAGATGAACTCATTAGCATCGGCAAGGATTCTGAAATACTTTGGGTAGATTTGTAACTCCAATTTTTGTCCGGGCAGCGCTCTTTTCCATTTCCAATTGCCCAAGAATATTTGTATATTACGCCTTACATCCTTCTTAGGACGTAATTTTTTGTTTTTTGAAGCCCCACTCTTGCTTTTGCCAATATAGGCAGGCCATCAATATGGCCAATTGTCTGAACTAGGTTTCTGAGACCTCTCCACGGTGATCCTCATCCGCATGGTGGCACTTTGTGTCATCGGGTGTTTCTACCCCAC
>CAJHNH020004890.1:1199625-1362125 GCA_905116865.2 Candidula unifasciata
CACGACCCTCCGATCCGCAGGCAAGCGTCCGTAAAGAAGTCTCCCACAGTAAAAGCAAGGGAGTTAAGTACGGTTGTTACCATCATGTGTATTTGACCTGGGTTTTTTCCCCCTTAGACTCTCAGCATTCAACCTTGGCAGTCACATTCTTCTTTCTCCTTATTTCCCTTGTTTCCTCCTCCATGCAATACAGTCCGTGATATTCTACTTCTTCTTTGTTCACCAGCCGTAAGCTCCGGCGAAAAGTCTTGGTTGTTCGTCCATTTAGACTTTGGTTTTGTGACAGGGTCTGAGCTTTGCGTGTACATCTGTTTTACTGGCTTACTTGTGTGCAGTTGTTTGTTCTTTGCCTCTCGGGCAGATGTTCTCCGACTTCTAAGGAATTTCCACTGTGACGTCATGCTTGCTGGGGACCCAGTAGGTCTATTCTTGTTTTCCCAACAGTGGGGCTCCAGAACCCATACCAGGAGTCAGTGACATTCTATACCGAAGAATGTATCATGGACTTTTTCCGGGACTTTTCCCCCACCATGATTGCAGTCTTTAGGATTAAGATCTCAAGGATGAGAATTAGACAGGTAAAAATCTCGGAAACCTTGTTCAAACATGTATCAGTTAGTGATATTGAGGCATGTTAAAACAGTTATAAATCAACAGGTAATCCAGTGTTGGTGAGGCTGGTAATTAAATAGATCTAGGGCAGAGTGTGAGGTCACTGAACTGTGCAGTCCTTCCTCACTAATATCCTATTCATTGTCCTGTCTTCCTTTCATTTACTTAGTGATAAAACGACTAACACAATCACTTGTTATGAATAAACAACAACATTTTGATTTTGTTGATGTAAACTACTTGTCTGTTTTCTCACAGGACTTCCAGTAACCCAGAGTTTTGTTGGTGTAAACTAAATGTCTGTTTTCTCATAGGACTTCCAGTAACCCAGAGTTTTGTGGATGTAAACTACGTGTCTGTTTTCTCACAGAACTTCCAGTAACCCAGAGTTTTGTTGATGTAAACTACTTGTCTGTTTTCTCACAGGACTTCCAGTAACCCAGAGTTTTGTGGATGTAAACTACTTGTCTGTTTTCTCACAGAACTTCCAATAACCCAGAGTTTTGTTGATGTAAACTGCTTGTCTGTTTCCTCACAGGACTTCCAGTAACCCAGAGTTTTGTTGGTTGCTTGCGGAATGTCTACATCAGTGATGTGTCAGTATTGTATGAGCTGTCCAATGGAAACAGTAGATGTTCATATCATGGTGGCCAAAGTCCAAAGTATGGCTGTGAGAAGGTTTCAGAAGTGCCAATTTCATTTCCTAGGTAAGTTTTTTGTTGTTGCAACTGGAATAGGAATGCTTCAATTATATAGCATTAGAATAGGTACTGATTCTGGTTTGAGTCTATGCAAACTTAGAAATATAAATTTTATATTGCATCACCGGTGATTATGTTGCATAGCACAAACTCCAAAGCTACAGTAAATAACATCCAAGGATTTCCAAAACAGTTGCACTCACGAACAAAAAAGAATGAGTGCTGCATTGAACCCACAACATCCAGAGCCATAAAAAGTAGGTAAAGAAAATATGAGAAAACATCAACAATATGAGAGTTTTAACCAGTTACAATGAGCTAACAAAGGATGGTGCTGCAATTAGCTTTCATCAGACAAGTATTAAAACATAGCACTCAAACGTGTACATGCGCGAATGCACATGCATTCTTGCGCACGCACGCACACGCACACACACACACACACACACACGCACACGCACACGCACACGCACACGCACACGCACACACACACACACACTCACACTCACACACACACACACACACACACACACACACTCACACACACACACACACACACACACACACACACATCTGAGTCTGAAATTACTACATTAGAAATGTAAATATTGTGAAAAGAAATGAAAGAAAGCGACAGAATTAGAGTATGTGATACTTACCTGGACTGCTTTGAATTCTATAAAGAAAAGAAAGGAAGCAGGTAGAACTATTTATAGATGTCGGGGAATGCGAAAAGTGAAATTAAATCCATTGGTGTGAAGAGTTATTAATTTGTGGAATGAGTGAAGGCAACAACGCAGGGAGAGATACATGAAGACTACTTAAAATATATAAATAATGTTTGTTAGGGGAAAGACATTCATACATAGGCACTGTTTTAGAGTTTTTAGAGTATTAACGACCTAGGCGTTCAATCAAAGAAGACACAAACGGTAGATTATACCATTTATTGCTGGCTTATTTGTATGATCTTGGCAGTTGCAAAGTACAGGAAGTTTGTTAAGTGCACCTTTAAGAGACACTGGTTTGTGTGTTTAGAAAGAACAGAATCATGGACTTAATGCATAGCAGTATTTAGATGTGAGTGGCTCAGAGTTGTAGCATCCGGCTCTAACTTTAAATAATCTGATTTTGTATCCAGCAAGGAACCTTGGGAACAATTGCCTCATAGAATCTAGTGTTTTTGTAGTAAATAAAGTACTAATTTTCATGCCTTGAGATGCAAAGGGCATCATCATTTTGTAGCCAGTCCTTTGTAAATCATGGCTCTCATCACAGTCTGCTTGAAAGAAACTCGGTCTCTTGCCAGCTCTCCCTCCTCATGTACTTTCTTACTCAAGGGGTCACTTATATCCTGTGCCCATCTTTATGTTGGTCGACCCCTGTCCCTCCCTCCTGGTACCATGCCTTCTGCTGTTATTTTTTCCAATCTGTTGTGGTGCTTGATATGTCCAAAATATTTCAGCCTACAAGACAAGATGCTGTTTATTAACCAATCTTCTTTGATGTTCAGATTTTTATCATGGTATAGGGCTTTGCAGGTCGACCCAGTCTAAAATGGGTACCAGGATGGTTTTGCTGGGGAAGTAAAGACGGCTGGCCTAATGTTGACCACATCACCCACCTAGTGCCGATTGTAAAAATATGGGATCCTCTTCCCATATGCCCGATGCGCTTAAGGTGTGAAAAGGGATCTTTCCTTTTTTTTTTCTCCATGATATTCTGTAAAGGACATATCATGCTAAATTTGGAGAGACCAGCTGGTATTCATTGGGTGCTGTGGTCAGTATTGACCACTTTTACTTCTTACTTTCCTGGTACTCATTTTTATATCGAGCCTACTTGGGATCTGAGAACATAATTTAAAATCTGTTTTAATGGTGTAATACTTCCCCAGAGGACTCAATTCTCCTCATAGCCTGCTCTTGACAATAGTAAACAAACAGAAAATCTTGATGTATGTTAACATTTGATTATTGGTTGATTTGATAAAGTAAGCCATGGAGTCACTGCAACTTTCTGCTGGCATGTGAACCAGCTGCACGCACATATTTTCATTTTAATTGACTCATGAACCATGCTTGGCTGTCCTGGGAAAGTAAAGACAGCCGGCGTAATGCTGACCACATTACCCACCGAGTGCTGATGGTCTGTAAAAATATGGGACGCTCTTCCCATATGCCCGATGCGCCGAAAGGCGTGAAAAGGGATCTTTACTTTACCATGCTTGAGATGAACATATTCCATGCACAGTAACAGATATTCCATAGGCCCAGGGTTGTTAGTGTCATTTGGATATTTTCTCCAAGGCATACAGGTATACTGGGACACCACCTTCTCCTGCCACCTTCTCTTCCCAGGACATTACCCAGTACCTATTTTAGACTGTCAACCTTGGAGCCAAGTTCATTTAAAAAATAAAATCACCTCTCAGTGGATTCAAACCCAAGACTTTTGGGTCAGCAGTCAAGTACTCCCCACTACATCACCATGGGTCCCATTTAGGAAGAGACTGGGCAGTTATGAAGTCTGGTGATATTCTGTGCAAGTCAGTTGTAACACAAACTGTTTGAACTGTTTCTGTCACAGGCATTTAAACTTTAACTCGATCTATCCCTGGAAGTCTTAAATGTTAGGAGGGTCTCCGTGAGCCATGCAGAACAACCCCCCCCCCCCCCCTCCCTCCCCCCCATAAAAAACCACACACAAAACAAGGGACATAAAGAGTTAATCTAACAATGTTAATAAGTGAATTAATGTTGCAATTATCTATTACCGAAGAGTTAAAACAAAGGTATGTTGTCTTTGGAGTGACCAAGGGTCAGGTGTTGACTGGAACTCAAAGAGTAAGCAGGTCTCAAAATTGATGACATAATAATTGCTTAATCATGTCTTTACACCTGCAATCCACAGGTCCTCTTCTATGTTAAGGTGGGCTAGTGGTAGTCGAGAACAAAATCTAAGTGCTGAATTCAAGATCCAAACCTTTCAAAATGAAGCCATTGTAATGTTTGTGGAGCTCATTTCCAAAAGAGATTCTGGTGCAGGGTTTGACTTTGGCAGCTTAGAGGTAAATATATTTTTTTTCTAATTCTTGTTATGTTTTGGGCTTCTCAAATACATGCAACAATCACATACATATGACATATGCTACATATGAAAGAGTATGATGGCTCTGGTCCCTCATGCAGCCTTTCTCAGACATCTCATATCCATGGTTACAAAACAAATGTTTCTTCTTTGTTGTGAGCGACCATAGCATAGCATAGAGTGTTGGTGAAAATGCTTTGTATCAGATGTTTCTTTGTGCTGAATAAGACTGCATTATGCTGTGTGGGAGAGGGAGGGGGAACCATTGTTCTTATACTTTGTTTTACTGCATGAGATGTTAATTTCTTCATTCTTTTTTGTTCTTCTTTGCGTTCGGTTTCGTATGCTCAGATCATACCATCAGGTGGGTTACCTCTATGAACTTGCATGTCAGCTGCAGGTTGTTCATAGTTCCTCATAGCTTGCTTTGAACACTTTGCTCTTGAGGCCAGGTTTCTTTTCAAAGAGGGTGCAGGTCTGCAGAATGCGCTCAGGTGTTTGTGGTCCTGTCTGACAGGCACACTGTGAAGACTGTATAGTCTTTATTTTATGCATGTGGTAGATGAGCCTTCAGTGTCCTGTTTGTAGGAGGAAAATTGTTGTATGTTGCTTTCTGTTGAGTTTGCTGATGGGGTCTTGTGGATGTTTACTGTTGGTTTGTTCTCTCCACAATTCTTGTATTTTCCCTTGATGAGTGTTTTGATTTCTGGTAATGACACTGAATACGTGTGTTGTTCCTCTTTTGTTCCATTTTTTTGCAAGCCTCTCTGCTAACTCATTTCCTGGCATGCTGCAGTGAGCCGGGATCCACTGGAGAACGATTTGATTGTTTTTTGAGTCTATTTAACTGGCGAGTCAGTTCTCTCTCCATTTTGTCTGGTGGATTCCTGTGAGTCGCCTGGAGGACTGACATGCAGTCACAAGGGAAAACAATTTTGCTGTGTTTAATTTTTCTTTCCTCAGGCACTTTAGTTGCATCAATAATTGCTTGCTGCTCTGAAGTTTGTTAAGAGTCTTTCGGAGGCGCATAATATTTCTATTGTAGTCCCATCTTGCAGCATGATGACCGATCAAGCTCCTCCATTTTTGTCTGCTCCCTCTAGTGAACCATCGGTGCATACATGTGTCCATTCAGGTTTTGGGTAAGAATTGTAGACATATTCAAGGGTCTTTGCATGCAGTACTAGGCCACATTCTTCAGCCTTTATGTTTATGCCTGGAATTCTTGTTGTGACTGCATAGTTAGGCTATAGGTCTATGCTGTATGCCTGGATCATTTCCCATGTTGAAGGATCTTTAGAAAGGATGTCACTGTTTTTGTGTAGTACAATTTCTTCATTTAATTTACCGTCTTTGATGATTGTTGTTCTCAGATATTTAAACAATAATTTTGGTTAAATACTTTTGCCTCTACTGCTATATTTAAGTTCTGCTTCTTTCTTCCTATTGAAATAACTACTATCTTATTAGTGTTGATTCTTTTGTTACATTCTTTATTCATGCATGTGGGGTGTTGCAATTGCAGGGCTATATCTGATATCAAAGCTTGGTCATGAGTCAACCTAGTTCATTGATGTTACTAATATTTTCATCCCTGAGCTTGGTGTCGTTGATTGTATTATTTCTGTACATGATAAACAAAGTGGTGATAAGATGCAAGCCTCTTTTTTTTTCCGGATGTCACTGTGAATAGTTTTGATGTTCTCTTTTTTATTCCAACTATTGTTTCCAATCCTTAAATAAATGTTTGCACACTGGCCAGTGAAAGATTCACATGTTTTATATCAATCGATTACTTTTTTTCTATCAACTCTGTTGAATGCCTTCTCTTGGTCTGTGATTAATATAGGTAATCTAACATAACAATTTGTAAATCTTGGCTGTCCATTAACTCTATGAGTTGCTGACAGTTTTTTTTTAAAACCACTCTTTGTGTTGCAGACAGATGTATTTGTTTTTAATCCACTCTTTTCAATTAATATGTGATGTAAAAAGTTGTTACTTTATATCAGTATATCTCTAAAAAATTATACCTAGAATCATTTTGATCAAGATATATATTTAAATAAATAAAGAAGTAACAACTGCCGGTCATTAATTAGTTCCTGCGGGAAAAAAAGGAGAGGTTAAAGGGTGGTATAGAATCACAGTGTTGACCACTGGGAGAGAACTAACAAAATTCCAGTTAATTAAGAGGGGAGGAAAAGATGCTGATGTTGGATAGGACACATGTTAAGAAAACCTGGGAACAGTGTAAGTAGTTAAGAAAACCTGGAAACAGTGTAGCTAGAATGTCTTTCTGCTAGAGCTTACAGGTCAGAGAAAAAAAAGAAGACATAGAGAAGAGGACATCGGATGAGCTGCATGCAGTAGCAACTGACAGGACAGCTTGGCATAAGTTGGTTGGGGACCTGATCTCCATTGAGCTTGGGGGTGGGGCAAGGAGGGGTAGGGAGGGGGGTGGTAAAGAGCAGAAGAGAAAGCAACTGTCATAAACAAAGCCAGTGTACAGAAAAGCGGGTGATGTGTACAGGAGCTAGTGAACATCTCTTGCATGCTGGTAAATGTGGTGAATAATTGGAAAGCACAAAGTATTTTGCAAAATTGCAGTTACAGAAGACATTGAGGCAACCAGACTTCAAGCCTTTATTAACTAACAATTATAAAAAAGAAACTATAACACAAAATAAAGAACAAAAAAGCACTCAAAATAACTGTATGTATGCACACACACGCGAGGACACATACACAAACACACACACACACAGAGATATTTTTAGTTCCAGAAACCATGAATTGTAAACTTTCTGGCTCGGTACTATAGATATCGCAACCTTTAGGCCTTGATTCCATGATAGATACTGTAAATTTGAGAAATATTTGGCTTTTTTGCCTACCCCTGATCGTGAACTCGGACCACAAGGAGTTTGTCAACTGGTCGCTGCGCAGCTGGTTTAACCAACTTAGCTAATGCGCCGTACAGTGTATTTATATAAGATAATGTTATGTTTATCCTGTTAGTGTCATTTCCTTCTTTACACCTGCTTTTCTGACTGAAATTTTATTTAAATAGTGAGGATACAATTTGTTGCCTGGCATATTTCACTGTTTACTGTAATTTTATGCTACTATAAAATTTATGTATTTTACTATTTTCAAGTTGTGGATATCAGACAAATTGGCAGTTGCTCAGTTCCAGCCTTCGTCAAGAGACCTCTCAACTCATGAAAATGTCACTGTGCCTACAATTGTGGCTGATGGTTTAGTTCATGACATCAGGGTTTTCTTACTCAACAAGTAAGCCAGATTTTAAAAATTAAAATTAAATGTCAAAGGCATTTAAAAATGTTTTAATGTTTAGTTTGTAGTTTATTACCAAAATTTAAAAAAAAAAGATGTAGTCACACAGCAGACACAGCGACTGGCGTATAAAGTGTTAGGCCTTTACATTTCCTATACTAAGGCCAATGAAACTGAGTACTATGTTTCCTTGTACTTCCTTCCAATAAATCTGCCTCGGTGCAGATTTGAACCCTAGATCTTTAGGCCAGCAAGTGAGTGTCTATCTGCTATGCTACCATGGTGGCCAGTTTGCCTGAGCATTAATGACTTTTCTGTGGATGGAGCAAGCAAGCTCCCTAGCCACAATGCTAATGTTTAGTATAGGATTTAAGACAAGATATCTTGGTAACTTTGGAAAATTAAATAAAAATTAAAAACACCCATAGAATTTATAATCAAGAAAATGTATACACTAAAATCTCCAGGTTAATTACTATTTCAGTTCTGAAAATGAGAAAGTACTTCTTCTTGTTTAAAATAAATGGCTCCATGGCCTAGAGGTTAGCAAATGTGGTTAACAGTTTCATGATCCTCCGGTACTAGTGTTCGGTTCCCACAGTGGATGGTTACAAAAAAATGTGCGTGGTTTTCAGACAAGGGTACAGAAGTCTCACCATGGAAGAGATTGTCAGCTCACCATGTAATATTCCCAAAGACAGCATCGGTACACTGTAGCCAGCCTTCTTTATGGCAACAGCACAGACTAGTAAAGGAAAAAATAGTATGCTTTGGAGTAGAACAATGTTTTGGTATCTCTTCAAAGAGGTACCTGGCCAGGAGCAGACATTGGTGACCATGACTCTTTAATCATCTCTGTCATTTATTTTAATGAAATTGATTATGTTTTTATTTGTGGCTCAACTATTTAGGTCTCGCACATACATCTTTCTTGACCTTATTCTGCTTTTCTGACTTGACATCTTCCCCCATAAGGATAATTTCTGTATTTTGTTTCTTTTATTATTTTTCTTCTTAGTGTTCATTGCCTTCAAACTCTGCCAGAATGTTTTGGTTGTTCATCCACTTCTTGACTTTGGTCTTGTTCCAGAATGTGCACATTCATTTTACAAATCTAGCTTATTTCTGTGTGTACTGATGATTCCTTGCCTCTCAGGAAGATGCACTCCGACTTAAAGGAAACACCCCCTAATTAGTTGACCTTTTTTACTTAACTGTTAGATGGCAGTGGGTCTATTCTTTTGCTTCCCCATAAAAGCGTACATAACATATAAACAGTTATTGAGCAATTTGTGACTTAGAATTTAATTGTGTCATCATTTTTCTGGTAAGTTTTATGTAACTCTTCTTCTTTTCTCTACTTCTGGAAGGTCTCATGGCGACAGGGCAGGAAGAGATCTGTGGAGCAGGCTCTTATGTTTGCTTCGTTTATTTTTCAGTGTCTCTGATATTTCTGCAGCCCATATTCTGCATGGTTGACCTCTGGCTTTGTTACCACTGCTCTCTGTGGTGCCCTGTCTGATGCCAGTCTTTTATATGGCCAAACCATTTAATTTGTTGTCTATCTATGAAGTATTGGTTTTGTGCCGACTCTCCTCCTGATATCATCTCTCCTAAGTCCATCTTTTCTTGTTACACCTACCAAAGTTTTTTTATTAAGTAGTTCATAGTTTAAAATTGGTCAGACACCACTGATAGAGGAATGATGTACTTATTTAACTCTGTTTCAGCAAAGTCAAGTTAGAAGTGGATGGCAACTCAGCGTATTCCGCAGCATACAATAGAATTTTGGAGCACAGAGGAACTGTAGTGCTTGGCTACAGCTTGAGACAGATTGACAGTAGGTGTTTGTGGGAATGAGTGCATTCATTTCATTAATCTTTTACAAAAAATTGCAAACCAACCCCAGCATTTTTGTTTTGACTGTTTGTGGTTTTGGTTGGCAGTTTTACTTTAATGGTTTGCCATTGCTTTCTGTTTGGTTGATGCTCATATTAGTGTTGATATAAACACAGAGTAGATTGTTAGAAAATTACCTGCAGCTGAATTGAACCTTATATACTGGAATTATGAAACTGTTCATATTTCCTAAGCCAAAGATGTTGACAAATTATTTATAAAAACACATATGTTAATGTAATGCTGGTATAAACATACACGATTTCACTACCCAGAGACCAGGGGGAATTACTAAAGTCCAAGGCCACGTAAAAAAATCACAGCCTTTACCGGGGATTGAAACCGGAACCTCTAGCACTTGAGGTGGACACCATGCCTCGAGACCACACAGCCCCCAAGCAAATGAAAGAAGAAGAAGAACCCCAAATAAATTGTGATTAGAAGCGCATATCACATCTTGTACGATGGGAAAACAATTGTTTTACATGTGGTTTATTATGACGGAGTTGATTTTATTATAGCTGATTTGAGATGTAAACACATAATTGTTTGTAATACTTGTTATTTTAACTTTCTATCTTCTGGTGCAGAGAGATATGGTTATGTTGGCTGTATGCATGGAATTAAGCTACAAGGGCAGAGACTGGATCCCATTGCTCTCATACAGTCTGATGCTGCCGTTGGTCTCTTATTAGATGGGTATGTCTGATCTAGAGATTTAGAAAAAGATATATATATATATATATATGTATACAATTGTAATGATTATAAAGTGTCATTCATGTTGTTCAGATTCTCTCAAAAACTTTCTAACATCTACTTCTAAATAGCCGTGTTTCTATAATATTGTTTAAAAGAAGTATCCACACCAATTTCATGTTTCTAGTCTTTATATTATCTGAGATTTAAGGATTTTACACACACAACAAACAGATTTATAGAGCTGTAAGAAAACTTACTTTAAAACTTTTATTTTTATCTTTAAAAAGTTCATGGGGTGGTGTTTTTAATATTAACTTTTCAATGCTTAATTGTTTACAAATGACATACATTTTGTATGTAATTTATTCTATGAATGCCAAACTTTACAAAAATGAACACATTGAAAAAGTGATATTTTGGTCATAAATTTGAAACAAAAATGCTGTGTGTTGGCCCCTTAACCCCATCAACCTTCAAGTGCTGATTGGTCTATAAGAATATGAGTGGTAGTATGTCACCAGTCAACCACTGGAATAAAAATAGTCAATTACTTTCTTCAAACTGTTCCAGTCCCATCAGGTAAATCAGATCAATGAATTCTCTTCCCTGGTGTAGCCTTACTTCAAGAGATAGCTTCACACACAAATTTAGATGGCAATATAGACAAAAGGCCTTGTCAGGTCTTGGCTAGAAATGATTGAGCTACGATATAACACAGTCAGTACTATTGGTTTTCTAATAATGCCACATGTTAGGCAGTGTATACCAAACCTGACATCATACATTGGGCCAGTGGCTTCAGGTGGAGGAGTGCATTGAGGAGAATACTAGCCTTATCCTAGGAAGAGGAAATACAATCTGAAACTTAAAGTTATGTAAGGACAAGACAGGCCAGACCCTTAGCCTTTGTAGGCAGCTGATCTAGGAGAGAATTTCCAGCAGGCGGACAGAGCACTGCTCTTCTGATCCAGCAGCTTTGTTTCAAACATATAGATGTTACTTTTCCTTTAGAATAAAGAAGGCATGCCGAGAGAGAGATCATGATGCATGGACAATACACGGTCTCTACAATACTACCCACTTTGTACTATGGAGAGAAGGAACTTCATCATCCCTGGCCTTTTACAGGCCTCTGAAACGAATTGAGAGACAGCAATTATGGGTTAAAAGTCATTGTCAAATGGCAAGTGGGTCTTGCTAGTTATATCCCAAGGGCTGTGATTTCCGTATTTCCCTATAGCACAGTATAACATTATCGTCCGGAAAAGTGGAAATATGCCAAAACACATAGACAACAAAACAGCACAGAGAGATATTAAAGTGAAAATGCTAACGGAAAGAAGAGCATCCATAGCATTAGAAAATTTGTAGAGGTCAACATAAATTAAAACTAGTAAAAAACTTGGAATATTTCACTCTAACTCAGTTCAGCACGGCAAGATGGATCCACAAACTGGAAAATGACTGAAAACCATTAATAAACTATAAAAATTTATTTACTTTACATCTGTACAAATCAGAAAGACTAAGAATTTCTAATGTGAGCTAATGGAGAGAAATACATAATTCAAGCAAACCAAGAGATGAGGAAAAGACAGTAAGAAAACTTGTTAATAGTTCAGCTAGAAAAGGCTTTCTCTGGAACACAGGGGAAAATAAACAGATGGAGATCTAAAAACACTGACAATTGGGAGGACATTCAGGAAATTGCAAAATACGGCCTGAAAAATGCTTTGGCCTTTTATTTTGTAGGACATGCTTTAAGGGATAAAAGACAGAAGAAGAAGAAAGGTATATTGTTGAAGATGACGATGATTAGTTCATGTCTACTGCAAAATTATGTAGTACCTATAATTTATAGACACTCATTGCTTTGCAGCTGATGTATTATGGGTTCCTTTTTTTTTAATCAGTTCAGAAAATATATCACAAATGATGTTATTCTTCTAAACAAAATTTTTGTTTCAGATGCCATCTTGTCAACCACTGTGGCAAGAAACATATTTGTGAGCACAACTCAGCATGTTTGTCTGACTGGGATGGTGTTCATTGTTTGTGTCAAAATGGGCATTATGAAGGGAAGGCATGCCATTTTTGTAAGTATGCTTCCTAGCTGTGTTTATTTTTAATGTCATATGTAATGTCATAATGTCATACATTAACTCATATGTATTATCATAATTCTGGTTTACATCTAAATATTGTTACTTCTATATAATTTCCAACAGTGTCATTTTTAATCTAATAATTTGATTATCGGTTTTTGTTTCTGAGATCTAGTTTGAGAATGGAGGTGGAGGCAGTCTCTGCTGCCTTCCACTGGCTTGAGAATCAGCTGTACACACAGACAGTGATTGTAACTGACTCACAGAGCATGTTGAGAAAAGTGAAAACAGGCATGCTTCGTGCAGAGTGGCAAGCATCACTTCAGAGGTCCCAGATAGTTAGCATTCTTCGGATATTTTTTCCAGGTTATGCCGGTGTGTTGGGAAATGAGCAGGCAGACAGACTGGCTGGCTCTGCACCACTTGGTGGTAAATTGATGTATGACAAATTAGATATTGTGAGGGCCCTTTGGGAGCGAGTAAACTGTGCAGAGGCGCAGACAGATCATTATGGTCTGAGGAGAATGGCGCTGTGAGGAGTTACCAGGGTATCTGGTTGACGCTTAACACTCAGGGTAAGTATGAGACGGATATACAATCAGACGGTTACTGATACCATTGGAATTGGAACTTTTCACTTGCTGCTGAAGATGGGGGCTGAACACTTATGGGAGTGTCCTAAGTGCTCTGATTTTAATTCTTAATTCAACATTCAATGCTTCTGAGGTATAAGTGGCAGTCCTGTTTACCACCAAAGGGTAAAGTAGTTAAGCTGCCTGCCCACTGCTCTGTAGATTATAGGTTTAGTTTCAGACTGTCATTTAATTCATGAGTACAGGTGTTATGGCAGTCCATAGGGGGTCTTTGCTGGATGTGTGGGTTTTTTATTTCTGCAACATTCTCAGCAAGCAATGTGTTGCTCTGCAGAAAGAGACTAATCCTGGTCTTCTTCTTCTCCTCCACTCTCCTCTTCTTCTTCTTCTTCTTCTTAGTCTTCTTCTTAGCATTCACTAACAGTAAACTATGGCAGAAGGTTTTGGTTGTTTGTCCATTTCTGAACTTTGGCCTTGTTCGAGAACTTGAGTTTTATGTAGAAAACTTTTAAAAAAAAATAGATCTGGCTAATTTGAAAACAGACTGTTCCTTAGATGCACTCCGGCTTTGAAAGAAACACCCTCAGCTAGCCACCTTTTATGAAATGCTTGTTAGGGGAAAGGGGGGGGGGGTGTAGGGCTATTCCTTTTACCAGAATTGGACCTTTGAACCCACACAGAGAACTGAGTCATGTGGACAGAAGCCTAGTGTAAAGAAGCTAAAGCTCTCATCTATCATTCTTCAAACTGAGTTGGGCATGGCTGGAAAAATCCACTTAATTATTTTTTTCCAGGGCATGCAGATTTAAGGGGAAATGCAAAAAGCTCATATGCTTCCTAACAATGCTTTTTGGATGGGCTTGTGAACAATGGACTAGGCTGATATTGATATACTAAATGGTGTACTAGAAGAAAGGTGTTTCCTCAGATCAAGTGATGACTGAATCTGCAATCATGACCAGACCTCAAGAACAGCAAATCAAAAAAGAGTGAGGAATGATCACTATGTAGGAAGCCAAAGGATAATAAAAATAAACCTATTCAGAACTGACGTTGTCAGTCACTACATGCTGAGGGAAGCACTAATGGATGGAATTATTTGATGTGAAGTGAAAATGATCTGTTGACTAACTAGCTAACTAACTAATTAAACTGTTAGTATATATATATATGGGAATTAATAGAAAAAGTGAATGGACATCACGTAGTGCAACAAAGCCTGACATATTATAGCACCACATCTAGATTGAGAATGGAGGTAGAGGCAGGCACTACAGGCTTCTGTTGGCTTGAAAACCAGCAGTACATGTGTCATAATTGTAATTAATTAACAGAGCATGTTAACAGAGGTAGAGATGGGTATGCTCCATGGAGAGTGGCAAGCATTGCTTCAGTAGTCCCAGGTAGTTAGCATACTTTGGATATTTCTCCAGTTCATGCCAGTGTGTTGGAACATGAACTGTCAAATAGACTAGCTGGTTCTGCACCACTTGGTGGTGAATTAATGCAAAACAAGCTAGATGCTGTGAGGATTCTTATGGAGTGGGTGTTCAGTGCAGAAGCACAAATCAGTCACCCTGGTCTGAGGAGAATGGTGCTGCAGAAAATGAACAGGGAATCTGGTCGATGCTCACCATTCAGAGAAAAGCAGGATAAATATTCAGTCACACTGTTACTGGTTTTGATCTATTCGCAGATATAGATATATTTCCCATACCGTTTGTGCGTAACATCCTGATTTTTACGGTGCGCCTCCTGGCTGGTTGCCTCTGACTTCAGCACCTCATTTTAATTATTCTGGTATGCTAGATCGGCATATGGGACTGAACTGTCCACCCTGACATGTTGTGTACACGTTAGACAGTTAAGTATAGAATTTTTGTAAACAAATCCAGACTAAAAAATTCCAGCCACCATTTTGTTGCGCCCGGGCGCAATACTGATGCTAGTATTCCTGGAATTGAAACTCTTCACTTTCTGCTGAAGATGGAGAAATTATTCATATGCCCAGAGTGTTGGGATGTTGGTTCTTAATTTAACATTCATGTGTTACTTAAGTTTACTCATTTGTACACAGCAAAATATGCTGCCACCTGTGAGGAATACTATCGCATGGGCTACCTGTCGAGTGGAGTCTACCCAATTGATGTTGATGGAGCAGGGCCACTGAATCATGCTTTTGTTCAGTGTGAGATGGATGAAGCCATTGGTGGTGGTGTAACAGTTGTGGAGCACAACTTTGAGCCTAACTTTACAGTCAGGGCACCATGGTTGCCAGATAGCCAGTATCACCTTAAATACAGGTAAGAGAATTAGGATCATCTAATAAAGGTAAATGTAGTTGTAAAGCAGATGACACCATTAGTATTTGAAGTGTTAGGTCTTTGTGTGTTCTAGATGATGATGAATAAGGTAAGATCACCACTTTTGTTCCCTGTCACTGATCCTGGCAGAAAACAAAACAATAACCTGTTGCCTGTGGAGATTAAATGCTACATATACAAGGGAGCCACCATGGTGTAGCAGCTAGACACTCGCCTACGGATCTGAAGGTCGTGGGTTCAGGTCCTGATTGAGCCAGTGTTTTTTTTTCTTCCAAGAATGACCCAGGCTTCCAGGCTGACCCAGCCTTAAATGGCAGCACTTATCGGTTACTCCCCGTGTGCCATGATGTTGATCCGTTGTTCAAACTTCAAACCTCTACAGAGCAATCCTTCTATTTTTTGTGTGTCTGCCTGTGTGGATCAAGCTACCTACATTAGAATTACATATCTGTGACCTTGTCTCAAGGGTTGGACACCTAACAAGAATGCCCTGGTACTATCTGCCACAGCGAGCCACACTAAAACCTTACAATGGGTATAGAGCGAGTGGAAGACCTCAGAAAAGATGGAGTAATGGTATTAAGAACAGCATTACAGAAATGAATATCAATCTTAATAGTGCTCTTGACAGAGCTCATCAAAGAACATTACATCTCCCCCCGACACTTCGATGAGGTAAAAGGTGGAAGAGAAGAAGAAGAAGAAGACCTTGTCTAAAATAGTTTCTTGCGGTTGTTTAATGTATGTTCTGCTTATTAAGCATTGAATATTATTTTTGCATTGTTTTTGTTTTTTTTAAAGCAGTGACTTGTTTATTCCATTACACACTGACTCAGGGAGATGTCCAGAGACCAGCTAACAAGGCTGACTTTAACATCCGGCAGTTGTGAACAGTATCTGCAGTATGACTGTACCAAATCCCCAATTAGGTAAGCTCCTTTTTCTTTCTTTTTTTAAATTTCAATGTTGTTTGAGAAGTCAGAATTCACTGTGACTGTTGTCAGATACAATAAAGTACATGTAAAGTACAGTTAAATAAATGAATCATGAGCAATACTGCTTTGAAATACAAATTATTGAGTGAAAATAAACTAGACCTATTTATGAGAGGATGTGGCCTGTTGTCTAGTTAGTTAATACTTCCACTTCTACGTGAATATCAAGTTTATTTAAATAATCTATTATCTATTTTAAATACCCATATATTTGCATAGATAATTTCTTTACAGCAGTTTATTTTTGCCACTAACAATATTTTCAAACATTATGTTGATGACAGGTTAAGCAAAAAAACCTGGTTCAAATCTACAAATGGGGAGATAGTGGACTACATTGGTTCACATACGTCAGGATATTGCAACTGTCCTAAGGATACGGCCTGCGATGGTGAACATTGTTACTGCGATCATGGTATGCTAAAATTTGTTTTCCTCACTAAAGTGTTTCTGACACTGCTTTTAAATATGTTCTAAAACCAAATGTTTTGGAAGAAGGTTTGGGGAGGGGGGAAGAGGGGGGGGGGGGGGGGGGGGGGGAGATCAGAGACCTCCTTTATGTACATTTTTTTCTATTATTTAATTTCTTCCAAATTGTACAAGTATTGATAAAGAAGAGCTATAATTACTTCTTAAAGATATTTGCTGAAATAGTAGTAGAAATTCAAACACTGATATTCTGTTAAACCCTTGTGAGTTATCAAGGGATATATAAAGGTATTTTTTCTATTTTGAAATGGGATAATTATGCTTCTCTTATTAGTAATTGTAACAGGTTGTAGATATATAGATTCCTAAGTTGAATATATTTTAAGTGAACCTTAAAAAAAAAAATCTGTGATAGTCATACTGTGTAATCTATCTTTAGGAATTTTTAAAGTTAGTGATGTGGTGAACCATTATTCTATCTTAGGATGTATTAATCCTCATGTGCAAATCTTTATTCTTGCATCCTTTCTTGTAGTTCTCTAAAGTTGTCTATCCCCGGCATGTATTCAATTGTCATAGGCTTGTTGCATCAAGTCATATATTCTGTTTAGTGTAGTCCTTTGATTTACTGAAATGTGCTACCAGAAACTAAAAAGAAGCAAAGAATAGTAACACAGTAACCTGACTTGTTGGCGTCTGTGGCTTAGGCATTGTGAACGTGCTTCATAATGCCATGGTGCCAGGTTCGATTCCAGCTGCAGACGATTTGTCTTTTGCCTTTGTTTCGACAGTTGTACTGAGACCTGACTGTTCAGAAAGCAGTGGCAGACTACTGAATGTAAAATTTTCCTAGAAAAACCGCAACAGCCAAAAATTGTTAGGGTTGGTTCTCCAACGTCCTGTAAAGAATACAAAACTAACTTATTAACCTGATTTATGTATAAGGAGAGGTTGACATGAGACATATTATCATCATCATCAATCTCTGTCTCTTGCTCGCCTTAAACTGTTGCCTCTGTTGTGGTTTTTATAAGAATGTATTGTCTTTTAATGTGACCAAAAGCTTCCACTTGCTTTTGTTTTTGTTGTTTTTAAAATCAACTCTCTTTTCATCCCAGCCTCCCTAAAACCTAAATTTTTATCTGGAGACTAAAAAACACACATTGATATATATTAATGAAGGTTTGCATATTTTAAAATTATTGTTGATCTTTTAATTAATAAGAAAACTTAAAACATTAGAGAGTGGCTGTACAGGGGAATAGACTGTATTTTATGGAAGCAAAAGCCATCAGATGCAGAGATTAAGGTGAACATGTGAAAGAAAAGAGGGTTAATGAGAAAAATTATTAAGAGACAAGTGAAATATTTCAGCTGCATTAACCGACAAAACACTCCTTGTAAAAAAACATACTGGAGGATTAAGGGGAAAGCAGTCTAGGAAATAGCAGTATAATGCCTTCAGTTAACACCAAGAGGTGGCTAGAGAAAGTCCAGCAGAACATACGTTCATTCACTGATTAATTTCTATGGCTTTCACCCCTTCACTGAGCACACACACACACAAAGATAATAGAGCACTGCTCCTCATTGTTGTATGTCAAAATTAGAGTGGCTGGCTTTAAATTGTCATGTGACATCACCGGTTTGTCTGCACCATTATGCTACATGCTCAATACTCTTGACATCCTTAAAAACAACACTAAAGAGTTACAGAACGATGGCATAGTTTTTGTAATGTCTTTCATGCATTTAAGGTTTTCATTTGAAGCCAAGTTATAGCAAATACCTTGCTGTGTTCCTACAAGGTTGCCACATGTTTACATAAATATTATTACCCACAGGTTCCCCAAAGCCCCAGAGTGATAAGGGTTTTAACCGGATGCGACATCAGTTACCTATTATGGAGCTTACATTTCTTCAGAATGACGAAGGATTTGCAGAAATGACACTTGGACCTTTGAAATGCTGGGGCAGTGGTCAGAATCTTGCTTGTATATAGTAGCAGTATTTATACAATGATACCCTGATAAAGCCATCTAGGTTATAAATGGAATATGTAGTTTGTTTTTGTATTTTAGTATTGAATATTTATGCTCATCATTTACCTTGCATATATAATACATTATTGCAATAGACTGAAACAGCATAGATAGTTAAATTATTTACTGTTAATATATGTTAAGTGTAGTTTTTAAACTATATTAATTGTAATAATCATATTGTGTGATCTATTTATGGGAATATTTTAAGGGATCTCAGAAAGCATTATTCAACCTTATGACATAATATTAACACTTTAAATGCAAATCTTTGTTTGTATGATTTACTGTTTAATCATTCTCAGTGAGTAATGTATTCATTAAGAAGTTGAGTTAAGTCAAGAATTGACATCACAGCACTCAGGGCATTCCCATGCATGCTCCGTCCTCATCTGCAGCAGTCAGCACAGAGTTCCAATACAGATAGTACCGGTCACAATCTGGTTATATGTTTGTCTTGCCTTTCCTCTGAGTGTAGTGAGCCGGCCAGAGCTGCTGGTTACACCCAGATGCCTCATTCTCTCCTAGCCATAATAATCTTTTTTCTGATTCCTTTGCTTGTTCCCAAAGAACCTTGACCACATCTGCCTTGTCATGTATCAATTCACCACCCAGTGGTGCAGATTCAGCCAATCTGTCTGCCTGTTCATTACCCACCATGCATAGCCTGAAGAAATTATCATTAAGGGTAGTCCTTTGAAGATCATATTTCTATATATAGTAAATAATGATTAGTAGAATTATGTTTCTGATATTCAAAGTAGATATCTTCTGTGAAAATGAAATAAGCCACTCCAAGTTGCAGTCTCCATAATTTTATATTGAAAGGGATTTTAGTTAATGAGTTATTAGGCATTTTCTATTTGAAGTTATTAACAGTGTAGCCTGGGGAATGCTTAACAAAACGAGTTATGAACTTGTCAAAATTGCTAGGAAAATTTTTTTAAATTAAAAATGGTATAAAGTCACTAAAAAATGTTGTAAACATTTATTCATCTGTATTTTAACAATTTTGTATTACATAAAGATATATAGTGGAAGTAATCAGTGAACATTAAAGGAGTGAAACATTAAATTGAATACTTTTAGGGGGACCTAAATAATATGTATCAGATGACCTCTATATTACTGAGGCTACATGAACATCATGATATCAATGTGGCTTTATGAAAGTTATTTGGTTCACCAGCACACCACCTTCCCTCCCCCTCCTCTAAGTACTATTTGAGTAATATATTCATATCCTGAAGTCCTAAATGATGGACAGGTGGAAATTCAGCCAAGCATTAACTGGGCATATTGTGAAGATGTCATTCTAGAGAGGTAGGGAAAGTGACATTCACAGGGAACTGGATCCAACCACAAGTGTCAGTTTTGTGGCTTGCTGGGGTGACAGGGTTAAAACTGTGCATGTGTGTCTTTTCTTCAAGCATTTAATTCATCTTCTTCTTCTTCTTTCCTCTACTCCTGGAATACCTTGCAGTGTCAGGGCAGGAAGAGATCTCTGGGACAGGCCCTTCTGTTCTCTTCGTATAAAGTACTTTTCAGTGTCTCTGATATTTCTGTGGTCCATAATTTGCACGGTCGACCTCTGGCTCTCTTACTTCTGTATCTATATAACATTGCTCTCTGTGGTGCCCTGTCTGATGCCAAACTTGCTACATGGCCGAAACCATTTGATTTGCTGTTTACCTGTAAAGTTCAGTATTGGTTTTATGCAGACTCTCCTTCTGATATGGTGGTTGTTCCTAAGCTGATCTTTCCTTATTACACCTAGAATAGTACATAAACATTTCATTCTGTTGTTACAATTTCCTTCTGTCTTCTGAAGACAGTGTCCATGTTTGACATTGAAAACATAGCGTTGGTAAGAATATTGTGTTGAACAGTGTTCTTTTTTAGTGTTCATTTTCACATACTTGCATTTCAAAATTGGTACCATTTGGCCTTAAACTTGATTGGTTTTAATGTATCTTTGCTGGATTTCTTTATTAATTCTTCCGTCTTCTGCAAAAAAAATGATCCCCAGATATGTAAAATCCTTCGCTTGCTTTAACTGGTGTTCATCAATTTTGATTTGGTGGTTCATCTTTTTCTGGAGAACGTCATCACTTCTGTTTTGTCTACGTTTGATCATCATATCATAGTTGTCATATTCTGATGAAGTCTGTTATTATGTTCTTGTAGTTGTACTGCTGTTGGTGCTATGAATGCCTGGTCATCAGTAAAAAGCAGTCCATTTAGTAATTTTCCGATGTTGTCCCCTTCACTGGTGTTAGCTAATTTGTAAATTTGGTCAACATATGTGATGAACAATAATGGTGAATAATGCACCCCTGTCTCACTCCAGATCGAATGAATAATTTTTCTGACATTCCTGTATTTTTCTAAGTGTGTATTGACTGTTAATGTATAAACTCTTGCACAATTTAATCAGATGTTCATTTACTCCCTAATCATGTACTACCTTCCATAATTGATTCCTGTTAACTCGACCAAAAGCTTTCTCTTGGTCTACAAATGTGATGTGTCATTCTTTATCAAATTCTACTTTCCTTTCCACTAATTGTCTAAGTGTGAATATTGCATCAGTGCAAAATTTTTTCTTTTGAAATATCATTTGCCTTTCATTAGGTTGTGGTTCAATGATAGGGCACAACCTTTTTCCCTCTATACTTCCCACAGTTTCTCTTCTGCCTTTCTTCTTCCAGGTGGGTACTATTATTGCATTTCTTCTGTCCTCCAGTGTCTCTTGTGTTGTCCAGACTAGGTTGAACATTCTGTGCATCAATTGTATGCCTACCTCTTCTGTTGCTTTGAATAGTTCAGTAGGTAAATCATCAGCTTTGTTGGAAGGTGCACCTTTTACAGCTTTTCTGACTTCTGTGAGTGTTATGCTTGGTTCTAAATTTGTCTTTAGGTAACCATTGTTTTCTTGTGTTGCGTTCCTCTGATTGTAATTAGGTAGATCGTTGAAATGTTGACACCATCTTTCTAGGACTTTTTGTGGTTTGTTTAAGGGTACTCCCATCTTGTCATTTATAATTTCTGTTGGGTCAAATTGTTTGTTCCTACCTCTCATAATTTAAATTTGCTTGTAAAAGTTTCTCGTAGCATTTTTTGGATCTGCGTTTAACATTCCGGCCATGATGTTTCTTTGGCTTTTCTGACAATATCTCTGGCTAATGTTCTTGCCGCTCTGCATTCTTTAAGATCATCTTGATTTTTACTTCTGGGCCACACCTGGTATCGACATTTCTTCTCCTTTACTGCTGTTTTTTCTTCCTCATTCCACCAGGGTGTTGTTAGTGGTCTTGTGCTTCTCTTCTTTACCATTCCACATGTGTCTCTTGTTGCTTCTAAAATTGATCTTTTAAACATTTCCCATTCCTTCTTTACGAATCAGTATCTTTAGTTAGTCTTGTCTAATCTTCTGTAACTGTTTAAGGTATGCTTCTTGTGTGTTAGCATTCTTTTAGTTATTAATTGTGTATATTTGTTTTGTGGTTGAATGTAGTCCTCTAGTATTCCCCACTGTTCACCCGAATGTTCAGCATGACCATTTTATTCCATATCACCGGCTTCTGTGGGTTTTTCACATTTAAATTTGTAAATAATTGTTTTAATTATTGATTTAAAATAATCTTTACTTATAGCTTCATGTATTTTATTATTATCTGTTCTGCTTGTTCTGTCTGCCTTCTCATTTCTTTCAGTTTGCACATGCCAGCATTCACATAATTAATACTGAGCATCCTCTTGTATTTAGATTAGTTATAGCCACAGACACACACAAATCTCATCTGCTGTGTCAATTCTACTACATATCTGTGTATTATTCAGAGCCATTACCATAGATGGGAAATCCATTAAAACAGTCAGCCTTTGTAGGGAAGTTATCATCGACCATTTCTAGGATTTTAGAACAGCGACTGTTTCTGCATCAAAGAATGTTGATTCTCAAGCTGAAATTGTTCTGGATGTTTCCATTTTGTGATGTATATTCCTATTCCTAACTTGTTGTTTTCTTCTTTGAAATCAGTTGCAATATATTGATGACTTACAGAATTCAATGATAAAAGTGGTTTTTGTATCCTACACCCACTCCGTTTGAAGAAAAACTGTATGGCAATGACAACAACATCACATCAGTGCTGTTTCCCATCAGTATTTTTAGCTTTGATGTTTGAAGATATAGACAAAACAAAACAAGTTCTATGATTTTTAAGACTAGTAAGTAATTGAAAGGACACTTTCCTTTCTTCAACAGTGGCACAACGGGCTCCGGATGATAGACCTCTATTTTTATAGACCAATTGACCCTTGGTGGGTGACTTGGTTAAAGTCATGCCAGCAACATTTTTTTCTCAGAGAAAGATTGTAGTATTCCAAAACTGTAAATAAATAGTTCGGTGATTAGTGAAGCTTATCATTACATCACTCCAGAAAGATCCATAAGTCCTACAATCTTCCCTTAGTAACTCTACAAGCATGAAATCACATATCATGCCCATTCTTATTATTAGTTTACTCATGCAGTAACTAATGCTCATATGTTGAACTTTACAGATTTGCAACCAAGTGACCAGTCAGTCACAATCACTCATAGTGATAGCTATGTCAGACTCCATGCTTGGAGAAAGGGAGATCTGAGAGTGAATTTTAAAACTCACCAGACCAACTCAGTCCTCCTGTATCACAGTAACAATCTGCAAGAGGAGACAGCATTTCATGGCAGTAACAGCAAGGGCAACACATTTTATATTAAGATTATCTCAGGTATGTGTCCTGTGGTTTGTATTGTCAAGCACACATGCATTTATTTGTCAACCTGGAAGATAATTTTTCTTTTGTGTATACATATATTGTGTGGCTTTGTGGCTTAAAGATCAGTGAAATAATTTCAACATGCAATACTTGACATGTACCAGTGTTGGATTCCCATGCTGGATCATTTAGAAAGTCTGTTCCTATGGCTTTGAAACAGTGGTTTAAGAAAAAAGACTTTTCTCATAGTCTTCAGACAGTGATATGAGAGTTGCAGGGAAGATACTGGGCCGCACCACATAATATTCCCTAATTTAGCAGTGCATACATTGCAACCTCCATTGTAGCAACACAAATTGATAATTTAATTTTTGTGTATATTAGTCATTTTTTTTTCTGGATGGTCATTGTCATGTGGATTCCTGTTAGCTCTTTTGTGGCTTATAGAGATAGGGTTCTTGAAAATATATTAGTACATGATCTACACTGAATTAGAGTTTCAAATAAATCCTGGCTGTTTGATATGTGCATAGTATATTCTGAGCATAATCTGAAGCATCATCATCCTGGGCTTGCGGCAGCTGGCATGAAATAACAAAAATACTGTAAAGGATTACTGATTTAAGAATTGACACCAAAGCATATCTGGCATACATATAGATGATTTTCCTCATGCAACAAGTTTCTTAAGGTATAGATGATGACTGTTCCAGCAGAAAACATACACATGCACACACGCACGCACTCATGCACGTACACACGCACGCACACACACACTCACATCACCTGTCTAGATCTAATTTCAGTCAGCCCAAAGATGTACAAAATCATGAAGTAGTTAGATCCTAAATTGTTGGATTCTAATATAGGAAATTCCTTGAAATAACACATTATTCTAATACTTTATTTTCTTTGAATTAGCCAGAATTTGTGAATTCAAAGCAGTTGAAGCAAAAGTAAAGTAAACTAAACAACTCTTTTCATGCCAGCTGCTGTAGCAGGCATAATATGTTAAAACTCACATTTTCATAGACCAAAGTGCTTGATAGATTATTTGGTCATCACACTAGTTTGGCCATTGAACTTCCCAGTTACATCCTGTTAATCATTTTTGGCTGGATTTAAATTATGTTTGTTTTTTTATGAGATTTCTATTTGTCTGATCTTCTTGAATAGAATTCCAGGTGACATTTTATCTGAGTTTTGGAAACACAGAAATAAAAGAAACCCTGACATCTCTGAACCGGTTAGATCACGGAGACTGGCATGTGGTCATTATAGAACATGATTCACATAATGTTCGATTTACACTGGACTCTATAAGGGTGCTTGTTGAACTTCCCAAAGACATTGACAACATTGCAGATTTCAGTGGCATCTTATATCTTGGAGGAGTCCCTTACAAGTATGCCACTTTTTTCTACAATAATCTATAATGTTCCTAGAAAATATCTGTGAAATATGTATTTCATGTGTTTGCTGGTCTTATCTACATGAAATGTTGTCAGATTAAAAATAGTTTGTATTTTGCTTCAGCAGTTATTATTGTCTGTTTATTATATTAAAGGGGGTAGTCTGATCAGAAATTTGAAAAATATCATATTTTTGCTTTAACATATTCTATGCCACTAACCATGTAGATAAATATGTCTCTTTTCATGTGCGGTTTACAACTTTAAAATCCGATCAATAGAACCTGAGATAATTTGATTACAAATGGGTGTGTGTGGGTAGCTCAAGGAGGCAATTTTGACAAAAATTTCTATAAAAAAGTTCCTTTTCTTTTTATGGTTCTTTTCAATCCAAAACAATGAATCACTCCCTTTTTCTTGGTTCTTAAAAATAAGGATTTCTCCCCTTACTATTTCCGTTGATTGAAGCTGGAAATTTTATGATTTGTGAGTTATTATCGAGTTATTTGTGTCAATACTTAGTTTAGAATTATGCCATCATTTCCAAAACAGAGGAGTAAAGTTGCAAAGAAAAGGAAATTTAGAGGAAATCAGTTTACTTCTGCTTCGAAGCAACCTAAACTGGTAGACATTGAATTGCAGCCTCGTGTTTCACCAGCTGACGCTTGCTGAGTTTCTGAAGACAAAGAAAATCATCTGATTTCAGAATCTTTTAGTGCCACGCCCACTACATCAGAAAATAAACTGTTTATGGACAGCATTATGAATGAAGATCTAGAGGATAAACAAGAGTGTTCTGATGACTTTAATAGTGACAATGAAAGTGAAAAGGGTCATTTATCTGAACTTGTTCACAGTGGCAACAGAATTATTGATATGGACATTTTGTGTGAGAATATTTCATCACAATTAGTGTGTGCAAGTTGTCATGAAAGTGTCAGATTAGTTGAAATTCAGAGGCAAGGTTTAGGAAGTAAACTTGCATTTCACTGCAACAATGAAAGATGTTCTGGACAAAAGGCTTTCCCTACATGCGAACAAATCATTGAAGGACAGTCAGTAGTATAAATCAGCGTGCTGTTTTTGCAATGCGAACTATTGGCTGTGACAGATCTGAATTGCAGACATTTTGCGGAGTTATGGATTTACCACCACCTGTCAGCAAAAGCACATATAGTCTTATTAATAAGAAAATAGAGGCTGCAGCAACAGAGGTACAGAGTACATCTATGAGAAATGCAGCTGCCATGAATGAATTTTCTTTAGCTGAATGTTTAGAAAATAAGGAACAGATGGATGACATCCGTCATATTGATGTGTCATCAGATGGGACTTGGATGACCCCGGGACACTCATCAGTGATAAGAGTTGCCACAACTATTGGTTGTCAAACAGGCAAAATACTTGACACAGGGACAAGATGTAAGCAATGCAAGTCTTGTGATGTTTGGAAATGAAGAGATAAAAGTACGACGGGCTATATTAGATGGGCTACAGAACACAAGGACATATGTACATTCACACATAAGGATTCTTCGGGATCGATGGAGGCAGAAATAATCAAAGATATTTTAGCAAGGTCGGTGACAAATTATGTATACCAGGTTTATAGGCGATGGAGATACAAACACATACAAAGCAGTAGTTAATTCCAAACCATATGGAGACATACCGATTGATAAAATAGAATGTGTGGGACACGTACAAAAAAAAATGGGCACCCGTCTCCGCAACTTAAAAAAAAGCATGAAAGGAAGAAAGTTAGAAGACGGAAAAGGCTTAGATGGAAAAGGAAGGCTTACAGATAAACAAATTGATCAGATTCAAACAATGTATGGGAATGCAATTCATAGAAATAAAAACAATCTTGCTAAGATGAGACAACATGTGTGGGCAGTCTATTTTCACAGACTTTCAACTGATGGAAATCCTCAACATAATATGTGCTCACCTGTCTGTCCTTATAAGAAGGCTGAATCAGAAAACAAGTTAGATTCTTACAAACATAAATCTAGCTTGCCCACAGCAGTTATGGATACCATAAAACCCATCTTTAGGGATCTTGCACATCCAGATCTTTTACGCAAGTGTTTAGAAGGTTATACACAGAACGCAAATGAAAGTGCTAACAGCCTCATCTGGATATATTGCCCTAAAAAAAAGCTCATGGACTGACTACAGTGAAAACAGCTGTTTCAATAGCAGTGAGTGTATTCAATGATGGTGCTAAGACATTCTTGGATTTTATGAGGGGACTGCAGCTCATGGTTGGACAGTTTGCTAAAGACTGTTTTCTACATAAGGATATGCGACGCATAAAAAATGCTCAACGGCGCGCTATATCAGCATCACATGCAGCCAGAATAGCTAGGAGGCGGAGTAGACTTACTAGGGATGAGAAGCAGGCCCACCAGGAAGGTTTACCATACTTACCTGGAGGACATTAGCTCATTCAAGCCGAGTAAGTACAATTTTTCTCTCTCAAAACTGTCTGAAAACTTTGCCAAAATTTAGGGGGTGTGACTAACTTTTTGGTGTGTTTTTTTCTAAACTATTGGAGATAAATTATTCAACTTTGGTACACAGCTTTAAAACAATAACAGCTATGATTCCTACCACCAGCTTTGAGAAATATTTGATGCAAGTTGAATTATAAGTATTTTAATTTCATAATTTGCTAGTCATTTTAGCCCAAATTTTACAACTTCATAACTTCAAAACTATTGCTAGTACAAACAAACTAGAGGTAAGGAATCTAACTGTAGCAGTGAACTGCTCTGACTCCAAAATTCAGGAATCCTGTTAGGTTAGTTTAGAAAATATCTGCATAAGACTAACATCAATTTTTTTTAATTTACTTGTACATTATTTTCAATTTAATAATAATTTAAACAAGTTTGCAAGAAAAACAAATGATACATTAGTGAACTGTCATGTATCAAGCATATGCTCACCAAATTTCAAGAAGATATTTTAATGTTTAGTTGGTTATTCATTAAAAACAAAACGATACCCATTTTTTTCACATTTCTGACCAGACTACCCCCATCTAAACTACTTCAAGTCACAAATCAAGAAACTCTTGACAGTATGAAAACAAAGATAAGATGGAAATGGCTTGGCCATGTCATGAGAATGAATCCTGATATACCTGCCAAAAACAGATCTCATTTGAACACCAGAGGGAAAGAGAAAGAAGGGTCACCTAAAAACAACATGGAGACGAAAATGGAAGGTGAACTGAGTGCTGCATCTTTGTCATGGAAAAACTGCACTGAAGATTGCACAGGACAGAAAGGCATGGAAATCCTTTCTGAAGCCTCATGTGCCACTAGGCATATTGAGAGCTGATTGTCTGTTTATCAGAAGTAGCTGCTCATGCTGTTCAGATGCTGGGTTTTAATTAGGAAAACCCAAATTGTAATCCTGGGTAAGATGAAGGAAATTCTTCTGCCAGGGGCACACTTAAATCCTAACTTGTACAGTATGTGCTTGACTGCACCAGTTAGAGGTCAATAATCCTCCAGCTCAACATCCAGTCTAGCAAACTGGTTATGATGTTGAGTCAGTAACATCTAGTAAACTGGTTATGATGTTGAGTTAGTAAAATCTATTAAAATAATATGAGAGTTAACACTGAAAAAACAGAGGTAATGTCAATGGGAAAAAGAAGCAGAACCTGAATATAGCAATAGAGTAAATATCTGAGAAGGGCTGCAGGAGTGGCAGAAGGAGATAAATAAGGAATATTATGGTCAAGGAGCAAGAAGCAGAACCATATATGTTCTTTGAAATGAGGAAGTTAGAAGAAGAAGGAGGAGGGGGAGCAGGAGAAGAAGAAGAGGGTGGTGGTGGCGTACATTCCTCTGGTGCATCAGCCTGCCAGGCAGCAGAGGTTGCACGGGCAGAGAAGCAGAGGCAGACAAGAAAGAACTGTATCGCTAATCCCATACTTACTGCGGCTTCCCCCTATTGTCAGCCACACTGCTCAAGAACTTTCCAGGCTCATATTGGACTAATCAGCCACCTTCATACATATAATCATTGATCATTACTACTTTGGATGAAAAATGGTCTTCATCACTCAGGAAGGACGAACAACAACAACAAAATCTAGTAAACTAAAGGGATACTGTGTCAGTAACAAAGGTTAACTTGTTAATGATGTTGAGCCAATAAATATAATAAAATAGTCAAGATTTTGAGTCAGTATCATCTGTTATGTGACAAGAAGGGACAAAGTCCACAATCAGATGATACGTCAAGATCTTGATACCCAGTCCTTACAAACCTGAGTGGATCAGTCACAGTTATGATGGTTTGGACATATAAGCAGAATTGGAGAAAATCGGCCCCTGTGAAAGGCATGGGAGGCTAAGAACCAGGGAACCAGACCTCCAGGGCAGCCCTTGGAAGACAACATCTGACAGTCCCTGACAGAGCACTGGAATGGAACAAAGCCAGAAAGAAAACTGCTGATAGAGACGTCTTACGATCTCTCAGGAATACCTCTACACTCCAAGATAGAAGAGGAGTGACTAAGTAAGTAAGTAGTTAAATATAATCTGTTATACTTGTTGTGATGTTGTCATGAACATCTAGTAAACTGGTTATATTGTTGGGCCAAAAATATAACAAGTTTCAAAAAAAAAAAATTTATGATGTTGGTCATATAACATCCAGTAAACTGGTTTTGTTGTTGTCAGTAACATCTTGAAAACTTGAATGTAAATTCCAAGAACGTACTAAAAGATTTTCAATAATTTCAGAACAAATGATCCTGTAGTTGACAGTACTTCTGGCTTCACTGGCTGTCTCTATGGCTTCATGTACAACCAGCAAACTGTAGACCTAACCGCTCTCATTGATGGAAGGTAAGTGTAGTGGTGTTTGGACAAATCTGTTCCTACAAATTAACATGCAAGCTTCCCATAGCTACTAACAGGCTGTCTATTGATGCAAAGGCAACCGAAAAATCTTTTTTTTTGACAACAAAACAGACTAACAAAAATGCTATAGCTTCAGTCACAACTATTCAACATACACTTATCACATTTTGTATTTTTTCATCAAACTGAATGAAAAACAAAAGTCAAGAAAAACAATGTTATTTTGTTCGACATCATCATCATGTGGCTGGATATATTATGCAGAAAAGGCAACATAATTTTTTTTTTATCTGACAGCGATATATAGACTAAATTTCATGACATATAAAACATGAGATTGGGTTGTTTTGTCAATTTATAAGATCGTTTGCAATTCAGTATCAATGCAACAAAAAATAAACATATATGCCACTCACATTTGTAACATTTTAAGGTAGAATGTACAGTTCATAGCATTGTGGCACCTGACATTCCCTATAATGGTAACTTGTCATGGTCCTGTTGTAGCCTTTTTTAATTTTCTGGATTTATCCATTTATCTGTTTCTACACTCTGTGCACCTTCTTCTGGGTTTTGAGTTTGAAGCTGTTGGTGAAATTGGGGAAGGAAAGTGTCTGTCTGTCAAGCGCTTCAAGGACACTACACTTTTTTTTTTGGGGGGGGGGGGGGGGGGGGGGCACAAGATGTTGCTGCTTTCATTTTGCTGAATTAATCCTGGGACAGAGTTGTGCCCAGCTTGAAAATAAAATTATGCAACTCCAGAGGTTGCTTTCAATTTTGCAATAATAACCTTTTAGAATAATGTGAAAGCTGTATTTGTAAGTTTTTGTAAAAAGTTTTGGTTGATGTTGTAATGAATTAGTTCCTGAGATATCTCAGCCTTTATTGCTACAAGATTTTTATATCCTGCATAACTTCCATAATTTTTAGCATGAATGGAGTGTCAAAAGGTTGTATGTCCTCCTGCTGGCCCAACCCATGTCATAATGGAGGAGTGTGCCAGGAAAACTGGGTGCATTATACCTGTTTGTGCAGTGATCCATGGGCACACATGGGGGACAACTGTGAAACTGGTGAGGATCACACTGTGTATGTTTATTTCATTGCTATTGGGAAAATGGACTTGGACCTTTGTGTTGCTTTCCCTAATTTTTTTTCAGGCTTTAACACTTTTGTTTGTCAGATATATTTGACTGCTGGTGAAAATATAAATTAGGAATTGACTGTAATTAACTCTTTGAGTCCCAAGGAACGTCTCATACGTCCATAGGTTTCTAACAAAAAGCCCAATGAATGCAAGATGCGCCGATTTATGTCTCTTTTGACTACCCTTTTGGCCTCTGATGCTAAGCCCCCTGGGACTCAAAGAGTTAATTTCATAGTGAAAATGAATATAATAATTGCAAAATATGACCCCCCAAAAAATGAAATATTAAATGTGTTTGTCAGTATAAAATTGATGGGGAAAAATGCATTACAAAATTGAATAGTCCCAGTCTGCAAGTAAATAACCATGTGACTCAGTGAAATCAGAAAACTTAAGTCTTCAAGTTCATTCTTGTGCCAGTCTAATCATCGTAAAGCATTAACTCCACTTGCAAGAGATAAACACAAACAAACAGAGAGCACACACATATACACACACCAGTGTATTTCTTACACATAAGATTAAAAAGGTGAACACACTTACACTGAAATTTGGCATTGACTAGGGGGAAAAAAACTGTCTTTACTGCATGAACAGCTCTCATATGGACACCATAGGGTTTTGATGAGCCTAAGGATTTAAGGTCGCATGGCTAGTAGACTCACCACAAACTGTACAGGTTAGGATTTGTTTTTGCCATCATTAGAAAAATCTCCATCTATTACTTTCCACAGATCTTTTCAATGGTCACAGCATGTTCCATTTCTCCTCTTCTCACAACATGACCCAAAAAATGATGACTGTCTATTTTTGATGTTTGTGATAAGTTGTCTTCGAACCCTCGTCTCGTTTGAAACAAAGACTACACAACATATAACTAAGGATACATTATCAGCAAAGAGAACTTGATGGACAAGAATAAATAATAGTGTAATGTGACTGTAGTCATTATACGTGTGTACAAAAATATCAAAGAGATAGGTTTTTGATACTGTTTAATCTTTGCTTTACCAGGGCTTTATTTGTTTGGCAGTTTGCAATGGTACAAAATACTGACACCTTTTTAAATGCATTTTTTTTTAAGTGCTGCTTTGTACTGAGTACCAGCATTTTTTTATAAACTTTGTGGAGAGTTCTTGGGGGAAAAAAAAAAGATCCTGCACACTATTTAGGGCATCTTCCTTTTTACTTCTATTAAGCTGTCTCCATTGCTGTTTATTGATAGAGCTAAGATATTCCAAGTTTGTGATAATTTCAATTTCTTCATCCTTGATTGTTTTAAATAAATTAGTTATTAGTATTCTATCTATAATAAATACATTGATTTTTAGTTCAATGATTTTTTTTAACTTTATCTTGCTCCCTACAATGTCTGTCTACTAACATGTTTTTCCATCAAATAAATAAACGTTATATAAAAAAAAAAATTAATTTAACTTTTTCTGTTCTTCTCTTATGTTTACCTTAAAGGGTGATTTAGCACACTGTAATATGGTTTACTGATAGGCTATCTTCTTCTTCTTCTTCTTCTTCGCATTCACCAGCTGTAAACTCCGGTTGAAAGTTCTGGTTGTTTGCCCACTTCTGGACTCTAGTCCTGTTCCAGAAACTAAGTGTTGTATGCACATCCATTTCACAAGTCTAACCATTTGCATGCATACTGTTGGTTGCTTGCCACTCAGGCAGATGTACTCCAATTTCAAAGGAAGCTCCCGATTAGTCAACTCTTACGACATGTTTTTAAGCAGGAAGTAGGTCTATTCTTGTTTTCCCCACGATGGGGCCCCGGAACCCACATGGGGATAGCTAGGCTATGATTTCTTCACCTTTGACCCCATCACATCCAATTACAGCAAACTTTGAATAAGTCACTCATTTTTAAACGCATTCTTGATAAAGGGTAGTGCATTTATTTCCTACTCCCTCTCCCTCCTCAATCCCCCATCCCCCCAATCCCCCAACTGGGATCCAGGGGTCCTAGAATCAGTTTTACTCACTGAGCAAACCAGAATGCTGGTAAATGATGTTTGTGTGTTACATGCTTTCAGACTTAAACAAGGATGCTGTTACCTTCAGTGGCTTGCCAGCATCGTTCCTTTTCTTCGATGTGACAGACTCTCCTGGTGTACTGGATGGCACAGTTGTTCTCAGCTTCCGCACCTTTCAGTCCGAGGCCCAGCTGCTGTATGTTCATGATCACTTGGGCAATTTTGTCCAATTAGAGCTAAGCAATGCTCACACAGTTACCATCAGCTACAACAACTTGAACCAGATTGTGCGGGACTCAGTTAGGACAGATGGTGAGAGTCATGTCTACATGTGGTTATCAGAAACTGGAATAAAAATCCTGACTTTTCAATGTTTGAATCAGTCCTAATTTACAGACATCATTTTGAAAAATTAATATCTTACAAAAGAATTATTAATGAAGAGATAAACAGATGCATATTGTTAGTTTCTTCATTAACAGATGAAAAATTTTTCTTTTCCTACGCTCTTTGTAACAGCTTTCTTTTTCCCGATTGAGGGGGGGGGGGGGGGGGGAGCCACTGCCAATGAACGTAGAAATACAAAATAACATCCTTCAATTGCCAAGAATCGTCGTGCCTGCTGCACTTCCCCCTGCAGTACCTCTTCGTTGTACACAGGCGCCTGTGGTGCCTGAAGTAGACTCACAACAACATAACCTCCCACAAACATTGCATATGCTGAGTGAACACCAAGCCATATCATAACACCATTGTAACACAGGAGAGGTCCAACGACCTAAGGAGGCATGATGGCGAGGGAAGTTAATCTAATCCTTGGCCTGGAAATGTGAACAGGACCAGATAATAAGTTTTACATAACTATATAAGAAAGTTCATATTGAGAAACAAAACTTATTAATGAATATAATGTTAAAACTGCTTGCATTAACAATTGAATATTTCCTAATGTGAGAATGATTTGACATTTCAGAACCACTGAATGATGGGCGATGGAAGCAAATTGTTGCTGAGAACTACTTCAACTTCACAAGGCTTATGGTTCTTGGACAATCCAAAGTTATTGAAATTCGCAGAGGACGGATCCAGAGTTACTCAGTTGACCCTTTCAGTCGTAGCCTATATCAACGTAAGTATATATTTATCTCATGGTTTTACTTTCTCACTCGGTGTCAGTCTTCTTATCTGCTTTAGTGTCATCATAATTACCATTTTTCATTATTCTTGAAATGATGTCATGTTCGTTCTTTAAATTCTGTCAGTCCATAGTGAGCTTGTTTATTTTAATACAGTTTTGAGACTTTGGTGTATTTGTCTTTCTTGGCAATGTTTGTACAATTAGAGTTTGTGTAATATTTTTATGATCTTACACTTATATAATGTCATAAATATTCACATTTGGCTTCAGTGTGGTTCATTTTGATTAAATTATAATTGAAGACACATCTGATACTGTTTTCTATTTCTTCCTTATAGTGTATGAGTGAGTATAGTTGTCTTATTATTTTTTAAAGCATATTTTTTACTTTTTCGGGTGTCTGTTTTCTCCATCCAGTATCTGTTACTTCAAGAAATGACTGTTTTCTCCATCCAGTATGTGTTACTCCTAAAAATGTCTGGGTTTTTTTTCTTCAATCCAATATGTATTACTTCTAGAAATTCAAAACAGTGTTTTCCTATTGTGAATTTTAATAATGCGGACACAAAGAGTACACTGGCAAGCAATAAAATGTGCAATGTGTTGTTTGTGTCCGCATTATTTAAACTTCTAGAAATTTCTGTTTTCCCCTTTGAGTATTTATTACTGCTACAAACATCTTTTTTTTTCTATCATATGTGATTTCTCCCCCAGCACATCATTATGGTTCATATAACACAATTTAGGATGATCAGACATTGTGGCAGTGAAGAAGATTGAGGTGGCAGAGAAAAAAAAACTGCATACCTTGCAGCATAAAATGGCATATGGCCAGTGATGGAACTTACTAAGAAAAGGCAAGATTATATTAAGGAGGACATGGCTGGCTGCAACAGCCAGATTGGCATTGACATGACATGGAGGCAGGTAAATACTTCTACTGACTTTATGCAGCTCTCTTCCAGTACGGTGCTTGGAAATATATACAGAAAAATGCAACTTGCCTTATGTTTACTTGCCTGGCTGTTTGAGGAAGTTTTGTGTTTCAGTGATTCTAAGAAACATGCTGACATTAGCGTAGCTACTGGTAGAGTCTCAAAAGCTGGACAGGTCTGTTGGTGAGAACCAGTAAAAAGAGACATGTCTCTTCTGCCTTGTAGGTAAACTGGCGATGGTAAAAAGCTAGAGAAAGCACACATGTAAAAAAAAATGATTGTCAAAATCACATGTCCTGAATCACAGGATGTCAAAATCACATGTCCTGAATCACAGGACTGAGGATACAGTGGAATGTCACTCTTTCATGGTCATTATAAAAATGGACCTTACAGTGACATGTAGGAAAGGTTTCACTTAGTGATATACTAACAATGGGATTAGTCTCAAAGACATGAAAGTTAGTTGCATGTCAATTACTGGAAATCGCAAACCAACTCAGCATTTATCAGCCATTGTGTGGTTTTACTAAGCAATTTTTCCTTCATGTAGTTTGCCATCGCCTTTTGAATGGCATAATATTCATATATAATATTCATACTGTTGTCAAAATTATTGGAAAGTGGTCTTCTGCCTCATTACCTACAGTTAACTTTAAACTCGAGGAATAGCTGGTTGAATGGTTAAGAATGTAGGGCTGTGAAATCAAATCCAGGTTCAAATCTTTGGTAAGGTTTGGGGATTTTTTCTGTCAGGGACAAAAGTAAAATCCTAAGCTGCACAGTCCATGGTGACAGCACTAGCCATGTGGCCTTAAATCCTCAAACTTAAACATTCCCTTTGCCTAAACCGCTAAAGTGATTAGGGCAGTAACGGCAGTTTATGACATTTTTAAACTTCTCGTATACCAGAACTATGAAAGTGCGTTCATGGCCCTTTAGCCACAAATGGCAACAAAAGATGTTATCCTCAAATTTTTCTAGAACATTTTTTTAATTACACTATTGCAGAATCAGTATTCTTAGCAAGACCATCGCTAATGCCAGCCCCATATATCCATGCCTACATCGGGGGAGTCAAAGACATGGCCAGCTCAACTGTGCCTCTGATTGGCTGTGTTAGAGGGGTCCGTATTGGAGATCATGTCTTCCATTTGCAGGATGCTGCTGTAGCCTTGAATAATAAGACATGTAAGTTTCTGTTTTGTCTGTTTCTGTTGATGAGTCAATGATCCCGCAGGAATTCTAGAAAAAAATAATTTCCCCCCAAAAAAAATGTTAAACTCAGATCACCAATACATTTGAAAAAATATATTACCCAGAGCCTAAAGATATATGTTTAGGGTGACTCATGCCCTGACCCCCTGACCTCTATTAGCTTACATGAAAATCTTATGTTGACTTGTCTGTAAAAAAAAAGCATTTGGTTTAATGGAAAACCCTTGAAGGCTTAATTAGTTTATATATATTCACATTCTGACCTTATAAATGTTTGTGTAAGTGTGAATACAGCAGATAGCATTAACTGCATGTCTTGTAAACAGGTCACTATCGACTGGTCTGAAAGATAACATTTACAGCCTCCTGGCCCCAGTCAGAAGTGTCAACTTTGTGACTTCTCAGGCTGACAGGGTTAAAGGCCAGAGGATTGACTAAATTGCACTGAGTTTTAACTATCAGTGTTAAGGTGTTAATGAATGTTTTATATGTTAGGATTTCAAGGAAATCTGTTATTTCTCTGTCTTTCGTTCTCTTGATCTGAATGTCATTACTCATTATGGTATACTGTTTTTTCCTAAACCATCTTTAGGCCCTTGGAGTTCACTGCTGCAGATAACACTGGCCTCTATTCATCTCTCTGGTTGGCCTTCTCTTTCCTGTTGGTTACACACGTGTTTGTAGGTCTTCCTGGATGTTATCTCTATATTATCTTCTTGGTCTGCTGTGTGGTTTAGACCAGTGTTTCCCAAACTTTTCTTAGTCGCAGTGTCTTTTTTCAATTAAAATTTTTCCTAACCTCAGTAAAAGTATGACTTTTAGTATGTAAGAGATTAAAAAAAAAAAAAAAAAACTTGTGTATCTTCAAATATTTTGCAGAGCCCCTGTAAAGAGGTCATGGCTCCCCGGGGCGTCACGGCACACAGTTTTGGAATCACTTGTTTAGACCATTCAGCTCCCTTGTGTAAAAGTTTTGACCTTTCTCATCTGATATTATTTCAATATGCTCCAGCTATTTCAGTCAGTCTGTTAGCCCTTATGATGCCAGTGATCAGTGGTGAATTAAGCAGATTATGTATTTCATTGTTGCTGCTCACTCTCCATTCCTCACTGTTTGATAGATCCAAAGATTCACTGTAAAACTATGTTTTCAAAATAATTTTAACATTCCAATGTCATCCGTTTAAAGCCATCTGAAATTGAGACTTAGATATCTGTTTCATGGTGAAATGAAATTTTATGAAGGTGAGGGTGTGAGCACTACACTTCAGTTTCCAACCTGAAGGACCAGGGTGTCTCTCTTTGTCTGTTCTCTAGTCCTAAACCTAGTTAACTTTCTTTTTTTTAAAATTCAGAATAGAGTAAATTAATCAATTGCAATGTTCTTTCTTTTGACTTGTTTCAGTGGTGGTTGAAGCTTGTGATGATGGTTGTGATGAAAACAGTTGCCATAACAACGGATATTGTGTCGAAAAATGGGGACAAAAGAGCTTTCAGTGTGACTGTGCAGAAAATGGATTCTCTGGAAACAGATGCGAGATTGGTATGCTATTAGTCATTTTTTGTGTGTTTAATCTCATTTCATTACCTTAAATATTGTTTCTACGATTTATGAAGATTGTAAAAGCAGTTGAATATGTTTTTTCAGATTTAATTTCTTTGTTATGTAGCACAGCTGTTTTCTTTGCATTTGTTGATGTCACACCCATGTTCGTCTTTAGTGTGCTACAGGCTGAGTCCATTGAAAGAGAATAGATGGGGAGAGAGATGGTCGTGTCAATAGATGATGATGGTCTTTCATACTTGGTGCATGCTTCTCATGTGGCTCTGATGCTTGAATAATAAAATGTCTGGATACAACTGTACTTTTCTATACTGTCTTTATTGTTATACCTCAGCAGTGTTGCAAATAACATCAGTAATATTCTGAATGGCTCTGTGTTCCCTCTGTGGTTACATACTCTTGAAGTGGCATTGTGTTCTTCATCTCTAGTTAATTGGTTCTAGTGTCTGTAACTGCCACCTGGCTTCTAATGCTGTTTGGTACTAACGGCTTAATCGTCGACTCTAACATCTCAATTCTGTCTCTGTTAACCATGGATCCATGTATGTTGTATGTTGTCTCTGTGGTTCATTGTTTTGTTTCAGTTTCATGTCTGCTCTCTAGTGACTCTTTAGTGAGGAGCTTATCTGAACCACAAGGGATAAAACAATTTTTATTTTTATTGAATCTTCAATGAGATCATCTGAACCACACTGATTAAAACCATTTTTTTAATATTATTTCAATAGAGCCTTCAGTGAGCTTATCTGGCAATACTGTCATACATCACACCTTCCAGCTGCCCATCATGGACCAGTATAGTCTCAGCGAGAGGCTTTCGTTTCGCTTTAAGGCTGACATCAAGGTCAACAGCAGTAGCCATTCCATACTTGCTTATGTCACCAGCACTGTGTGAGTATATAGTTTTGCATTCTTTTCCTCTTCTTCATGTTCAATAGCTTTAGACTCCAGCAGAAACTTCTGGGTAGTTAGCATCCTTTGAATACTTTCTCCAGGTCATGCTGGTGTGTTGGGAAATGAGCAGGCAGATATACTGGTTGGTTCTGCACCACTTGAGAGATGTTGTGATGGCCCTTTGGGAGTGAGTGAACTGTGCAGAGGCACAAATAGATTATTATGGTCTGAGGAGAATGGCGCTGCGAGGACTTACCAGGAAATGTGACCAATGCTCAACACTCAAGGGAAAAGTGAGACAATCAGACAGTTACTGGTACCATCGGAATGGGAACTCTTTACTTGCTGCTCAAGATGTTGATGGAGTGCTAATGGGTGTGTCCTGAGTGCTAATGGGTGTGTCCTGAGTGCTAATGGGTGTGTCCTGAGTGCTATGATGTCAATTCTTAATTCAAAATTCAACATATAACCCACATGTGTTAAACAGGTTATAATTGTTGACATTACTACTACTACTGCTTAAAATTGTGTTATATTTTTTATAAAGTTATGAAATGAGGAGGCCACTTTGTGTTTCTTATTGTGTAATTCACAAGAAATTAAGTGTCTAACATTTTTCTCTGAGAAATAAAATGACCATTTAATATTTTCTGACTATTTCATATTTTCAGATCACAAGACTATGTTTTGGTGAAACTTGATTCCAGTGGCAATGTGGTTTTGGAGACAAATCAAGGTGTTGGAATATGTAAGGAGCATTTTTTTTTTAAGTAATCAATTCTGATTTTGTACTGTTTAATATGAACAATGACTTGAGATTAGATGACCATAACTTTCTGTGATTAGTTGACCATGACTTTCTGTGATTAGTTGACCATGACTTTCTGTGATTAGTTGACCATGACTTTCTGTGATTAGATGACCATGACTTTCTGTGATTAGTTAACCATGACTTTCTGTGATTAGACGACCATGACTTTCTGTGATTAGACGACCATGACTTTCTGTGATTAGTTAACCATGACTTTCTGTGATTAGATGACCATGACTTTCTGTGATTAGATGACCATGACTTTCTGTGATTAGATGACCATGACTTTCTGTGATTAGACGACCATGACTTTCTGTGATTAGACGACCATGACTTTCTGTGATTAGATGACCATGACTTTCTGTGATTAGTTGACCATGACTATCTGTGATTAGATGACCATGACTTTCTGTGATTAGATGACCATGACTTTCTGTGATTAGTTGACCATGACTATCTGTGATTAGATGACCATGACTTTCTGTGATTAGATGACCATGACTTTCTGTGATTAGTTGACCATGACTTTCTGTGATTAGATGACCATGACTTTCTGTGATTAGTTAACCATGACTTTCTGTGATTAGACGACCATGACTTTCTGTGATTAGACGACCATGACTTTCTGTGATTAGTTAACCATGACTTTCTGTGATTAGATGACCATGACTTTCTGTGATTAGATGACCATGACTTTCTGTGATTAGATGACCATGACTTTCTGTGATTAGACGACCATGACTTTCTGTGATTAGACGACCATGACTTTCTGTGATTAGTTAACCATGACTTTCTGTGATTAGATGACCATGACTTTCTGTGATTAGTTGACCATGACTTTATGTGATTAGTTGACCATTTCTGTGATTAGATGACTATAACTTTCTGTGATTAGATGACTATAACTTTCTGTGATTAGATGACTATAACTTTCTGTGATTAGATGACCATGACTTTCTGTGATTAGACGACCATGACTTTCTGTGATTAGATGACCATGACTTTCTGTGATTAGACGACCATGACTTTCTGTGATTAGACGACCATGACTTTCTGTGATTAGTTGACCATGACTTTATGTGATTAGATGACCATTTCTGTGATTAGATGACTATAACTTTCTGTGATTAGATGACTATAACTTTCTGTGATTAGATGACTATAACTTTCTGTGATTAGATGAAGTCTTCTTTTTCTTCTTCTTCTTCTTGGTGTGCGATCATTTACAATTTTATCTGTTAACCTTTTCACATCACACAATGAGCGTGCTCCATTTTAATCTATGCAGTCATGATTGCCAAAGTTTAGTCTATATAATGGATCGCAAAACTAATACGTAGTTTCGCTAGAGCAAATGCACTAATCAGGGAAGAAAATAATTCTAAACTGGCAGAATGTTGGTATAGAAGCTGACAATCATGAGTAATTCCTTATTTGTTTTTTTGTTTTTAAACTATTTCTGGAATACATATGCATTTTGTTAAAAAAATCTCATGAACAAAAATATAGATTTTCAAAAGTTTGAAGTGTTTTTTCTGTCATAGAATTGATTAATTTCAGATCGGATGACAGTACCAGGTAGATATGCTGATGGTAGACCACATGATTTCACCTACATCCGTGAGGGGTCTAAGATGGTAGTTAAAGTAAGTAATCATGATGTAGTGTTGGTGTCAGTGCTACAAGCGAGCTCTGTTGTGATATAATGACATGTATATCCCATGTACAAATTAGTCTTCGTCTGTGTTTGCCGTCTGATCCATCATCAAAACTTGTGATTTTAGTAATGTTTGTCAAATTAATTTATACATATTACATTTCAAAAGTATTTTATGCAAGCTCTTTTGTTCCTAGAAAGTAACTGTAACAATTTTTTGTCTAGAAAGATTGCATACACACTTACTAGGAAGTAATTAATATTTTTTCTCTAATAAAGGTTGATTTAAGCACATATTTTAGTAGATATTAATTTAGAACATGTTAGAACATAGTCTTGGGTACTCTGAATGCAGTTAACTCAATACAAAGCACTTTTCAAAACAAATGGCCCTACACAAGCGTAAAATATATTCCTAGACTGTACCCAAAACTCAATGATATTGAAAAGGTTTTACCTCCACCGAACCTATAATAAAAGAACCTTGTCTCTGGAACAGATAACAAATAAAACAAAGATAATAGACAAATGCTAGAGAGAAAAAAACATCAACCCAAACTCTTGTGAATAAATAACAATGGAGCCACAGAAGTAGCAGGACAGCACAAATATTATCTCTGACATTTTCTAGTTATCAAACATCAATCATAACAGCTATGTATCATTACAGTATCTTGGTGTTTAAAGCAGACTTGTACACCCTGTTATAGCACTAGAAAGGCTGGTATAAGGAAGATGATTTGTTTGCACATGTAGCACATGCAAGTCCCTTCCAGTCCAAGCAGTTCTTGGCCCCTCCCCCTCCCCAATCCCCTCCCCCTTCCCCCCACCCCACGTCATTTACACTAAATGATCTGTGTACAGACATACATTTTCTGTGCAAAATGCTGGCAAAGGCTCATTTTGGAATGAGAGAAAATTCTTTCTTCGTCAAGTGAGGTAAGAAAGAGAATTCTCAAGAGCTATATACATTCTATCCTGGTATATGGAATTGAATCATGGACGAGTTGGATATACAATCAGACAGTTAATGGTGCCATCGGAATTGGAGCTCTTCACTTGCTGCTGAAGATGGGGATGGAGTGCTTATGGGGGTGTCCCGAGTGCTGTGATGTTGATTCTTAATTCAGCGTTCAACATTACTGGGAATTAGATGGAGAGGAGGTATTAAACTGGAGGCCGTAGAATAAAGTAACAGTTTTCTGGGACAAGACGCAGAGAAAATAATACAACCATGGACACCATAGATTGTGGCTGTAGTAACTCTCTAGGTTCTGGTTGTTCATCCCCCTCTGGACTTTGGGCTTGTTCCAGAACAAGACAACAGGATTGTCAGAGTTGATGTCCCAAGCATCACAGTGAATAATAGTAAGTTTGATTAGACAGCAAGCTTAAGTACCTGGGTGTCACTTTTGATAAAATCTTGTCCTTCAAGGACAATGTTGAGGTTGTTGCCGCAAAGTGCCAAAGGGTCTTATTGATCTCAAGATTATATCAGCAATGGACATCATACAAAGAATGCTATTCCCAATGTTCTAGCACTTAATCATTGTGTTGATAGATTATGGAACTGAAATGATTATCATATCGAATTGTCAGCTGATGAAACTTGAACATAATAAAGTCAGGTGGGTGATTCTGGGATGTACAAGAGATACTCCCGTAATATGCATATGATACATACTTGAACTGCCAACTAATGATGTTTGGCTTATTTAGTAATTATCTTCCAGAATTCACAGTAAAAAATTACATAGCATGCAAAAATGTTTTATTTAACCTCCCATGACAGGGACTTGTTGCATTAGATGATCTTCATGAAAGAACAAGAAATTAAGTTTTTGCCTCTCTTATTCTGTTGTTTTATAAAATTTTTATGTTTAAATTATTGATCTTGTTCAGACGAAATCAAACTAAATGATCACATTCTTGACAAAGTTAACAGCTTTACATACCTAGGAATAAAGAAGGCATCTTTAGGGGACTCAGCCCAGAAATATAATTTAGAATCGAGATGGCATCTAGTGCTGCTAACAAACTTTAACAAACTGTCAAACATCTGGAAGTCAAAGTCACTCAGCAATCACACAGAACTTAAGATCTTCAACTCTTGTGTGATTCCAGTCTAACTTATGGATGCAAGAGCTGGAAAGCAACAGTAGCTTTTAGATAAAAAAAATTAGACAGTTTTTGAGAACAAATATCTTAGAAGAATACTAAATCTCCACTGGACAGATTTCAGATCCAACATGCAAATAAGACAGACCATGCAAGACAGCGTATCCAGTTTTATAAGACAGTGCCACTGGATCTACATCGGCCATGCACTAAGAGTGGATAAGACAAGACTTCCCCATCAAGCCCTCATATGGACATCGGAAGGAATAAGAAAATGAGGAAGACCAAGAGACACTTTACGTAGAACCATCGTCAGGAAATGCTAAACCCTGGACCTAACAAACATCCAAGACATAAAACAGGTGGCAATGAACCACCAGACATGGAGAGCTATGACCTTTGCCCTATGCGCCACCCTATGCCCATGAGAAAAGACTAACTAAGACTAATTAACTATTCTGTTATTTATCTCTGTGATATATCTTCCATCTGATGTTATCCATGTGCCTAGGTACTTAAACTGTTGTACTTGTCTGAAAATGATGTGATTGCCTTTTTTTTATTTACATCTATGTACATGTATGATACCATTATAAACCATATTTTTAATAAACATTTTCAAACTTCATTGTAAGCTAGAAAACCTCTAAGCCAAAGAAAACACCAAACCCTCCTACCACCACCCCCCCCCTGTCATTTTTTTCATTAATGTTATTATAAAGTATCAACTTCAGTGGCTTAGGGTTGACAAATGCAGTTTGTAATTCCAGTATACTCACTTTGATTCCAGCTGTTGGGAATTTAGCAGCAGCCGCTTTGTGTTGCTTTAAACAATGGTATCTAGGGGCAACCATTCAAAAGGCAGCAGCAAACTACTGAACATAAACATTAGTCAAACCACAAACAGTCAACAAACACTGGGGTTAGTTTGCAGTATCATATAAACATTATGCAACTATTGTAAAGTTTTCAAGTATTTATTTCATTTTTTCTTTTGTGTGTGCACAGAAATCTATAATCACTGTGTGTGTGTGTATTTTTTTTTTTATTGATGGGGATTGTTTCTGTGAACAGGTGGATGATATCAAAGAAGCCAACATCAATTACCCAGACTACCCCTTAAACAACATTGACACCATTTACATCGGAGGTTACATCACAGGGCAACATGAGTTTGGGAACACTGCCAACTTTTCTGGCTGCATATCTAGTGAGCCATCTGTTATAATCAGTCATTGTTAAACTTACTGTACAATTACTGTCATTTTAAATATCCTCTTTCCGTTGGTGTCAGTGGTTGTTATTTTTTAATTTCAGTTTAATATTTTTATTCTGTTATGGCATGGGTTTTTTCCTGTGGTATGCAAAACCAGCCCCTTTTTTCTTTTAAGGCATATTTTTTATTAGTGCTTTTGTAATAGGAACTTAGGAACTTTGTTTTAGGGAGTACCCTCAACTTTTTAAACACACTTTTCAGCGAGTACAAGCACTTTTGTATTTGGTAAAAAAGGCCTGGTTACATGCCATCTCAAAGTTCTCAAACTGTAGCAGTAAGAAATCAATTGCTCTTCACAAGTTATATTCACTATTGCATGGTGTATAGCTCTTTTTTTTTTTTTCATTAGCTCAGAAAACTTCTGGAATACTGTAATTTTATTTTTACTGTCTTCTGTCATCCTGCCAACATGAAACCCCCTGTTTGTTTCTTAACTCTTTGAGTCCCAACGAACGCATAATACGTTCATAGGTTCCTACCTAGAAGCCCAATGAACGCATGATGCGCTGATTTTATTACTTTCTTTACTACACCCTGGGCCTGTGATGCTAAACCCCCTGGGACTCAAAGAGTTAACTTGTATGAAGTTCTAGAAAATGCTGCAAAGATGGTACAAGTAAAAAGATAATTAAACAAATGTGCATGCTTGTGGGAAAAGGCTGAGGGGAGGGGGGGGGGGGGGGGGGGGGGCTGGCATGTCATGATTATAACAGATGCACAAAGCATGCTGAGAAATGTTTAGACAGGCAAACTCTTTGCAGAGTGACAAGCATCACTCCAGATGTCCCAGGTGATTGGTGTCCTTTGAATATTCTCTCTAAGAATGCAGGTGTGTTGTGAAACAAACAAGCAGACAGATTGACTGGTTCTGTACTACTTAGCAGTAAAGGAGAAATAAAGAAAGGGGTTCCATGTTCAGTAAAATCAGTCAATGTATGGTGAGTTCCTTGGTACTAAAAGAGTTAATTTTAGCTTGGGACAACTGCAAAGAGGTATAGGTAGATTTGAACCAGTACGAGCCCCGGCTCCTGGTGCACCAGCACGTATGGTTCAGTACCTCTGGCTCCTGACTGTAGATTACAAGTTTTTAGTTTAATGAATTATACATTTTTACCTTTTAGATAGCTGATTACAAAAGTTGAGTTTTTATTTTGCATTTTGTATTCATTGATGTAAATGTGCAGCCATTCAGTGTCTATCCATAAAGGACATTTTCCACCCTGTCAGAAGTATTGGGCATATAGGGCTAGACTTATATTTTATAGACCAATAAAAACTATGTGGGTAATGTGGTCAGCATCTCACCAGCTGCCTTTACTTCCCAGATCTTTACCTAGTACTCATTTAAGGTTGGGTTGGCCTGGGAGCCAAAGTCATTTTTGAAAAAAGTATGGCTCCACCTGGACCTGAACCCTGAATCCGATCCACTGGTGAGTGTCTAGCCGCTACACCATGGTGGCTTCCTTGTCTATCCATAGCAAACAAATGATGTCTTTGTTTACTTTAACAGATACAGCATACATTCCAAAAGACACAAGTTCCCTGATACTTCATACATTGAGAGATCTCTACCTGAAAGTTCCCAATATTGAAGTGCTTGGAGACACAACCAGAAGCTGCTCCACAAGTTATGTGGAAGTTTACAGTACAACAGCTACTCCACTTCCGCCTAGAGCAACACCTGGAACTTTTGCGGTAACTGGAAATGATGATGATAATGATACTGTCATTAAGTTAAATCATTTGACATTTTATTTGCCATTTACTTTCCCAATCATGCCTTTCTTGTTGAGCTAGATTCCAAACAGAGTTTTTATGGGGGTGGTCGCTCATTGCTTCTAAAGATAAAGGTAGTCCATTAGCAGATATGGCTGTAGGGTGAACAGTTTTGGGCCTTCACATATTCTAGGTCATGACAGGTGAGGTAGCAAGACCAGTTCCTTTCCTTGTCACAATTCACAACAAAGTTTTCTAAATTTGTACTCATTTGTTCACAAATATGTTGCCACTTCTGGGGACTGAAAGCGGACCACTTTTCTGCAGGGAATCTCGATGTTTTAATGTTCTGTTAATTCAAGACTTACAGAACATGCCTCTTGTGTAATCAACTCTTACCATTCTGAACTGCTGCATGAAATGTTGTTTGTTTTTACCGTTCCAGTTTTCTATTTATTATTTTGTTTATGCTGATTCTGACACACATTTTTAACTCATGCTCTTATGTATTAATTGTTTAAAAGAGATGAGTCATATCTTATTCTTTGAGTTCACTGGTTGTAAACACTGGTGGAAAGTTCATGTTGTTCACCTACTAGTTAGTCAGTCACTTGTCCGCCCTCCACATTAGCTTTACCTATGAGCCAATCAGCTTGTTCATTCCCTTGCATGCCTGTGTTTCCTGGCACAAATATGAAACTGATATGTGTCAGCTTAGGCCACTTTAGAGACTCCAATTTCAACCACTGCCTTCAAATCCAGCCCTTTTCTATCTTTCTAAGCATGTTGTTAACAGCTTGAAAGGTTTAGTCTTATCTAAGGTTTTAACAGTTTGGAAGATTACTATGTTTTTTGTAATAAAAGTTTAGAATTTAAATATTATTTATATTGTTAAAAGTTTAGAAGATTTACTGTTTTATTTATTTTGCAAACACTCTGATATATTTAATATTAGTTGTGTTAATAACTATCAAAATATTTTTTTTAATTGTTAAAAGTTTAGAAGATTTACTGTTATTTATGTTGTTACCTTTCCACAGACAGTAACAATGCCTCCATGGGAACACAGTGAGCTCAGAGTTGTAACTCTAAGTCCAGTACCGAAACAGAGCAGTCTGCCAACTACGTCTGCAGCTACAACAATTGCAAGTGGGGCAAAAAATAAAACCTACCCTGTTGTTTCCTCAACAAGCAAAGAGCCTGTTTATGATGTAACCATCAGTAAGTTTATATAACGAATATATTGTATGACATGTAGTCTCCATCTAGATTTCTGGGGCCCCATTTTGAATGAAAAAAAAAAAAAAGAAAAGACCCACTGCCACTTCAGAAGCATGTCATAAAAAGCAACTAATTAAGGGTTTCTTCTTTTCTTTTGCCTTTCTAACCCCCAATGGGGCGAAGGCCCTCCACCAACTCACGCCAGGTTCTTCCCTCCTTCGCTATTGCATGCAGCTCTCTCCATGTCCTCCCTATCTTTTTAAGGGTTTGCTAAAATTAAATCTGCTAGGTCAGAAGATGGGATATCACAAGCTACAACATAATGTGCTAGGTCAGAAGATGGGATATCACAAACTACAACATAATGTGCTAGGTCAGAAGATGGGATATCACAAGTTACAACATAATGTGCTAGGTCAGAAGATGGGATATCACAAGCTACAACATAATGTGCTAGGTCAGAAGATGGGATATCACAAGCTACAACATAATGTGCTAGGTCAGAAAATGGGATATCACAAGCTACAACAAAATGTGCTAGGTCAGAAGAAGGGATATCACAAGCTACAACATAATGTGCTAGGTCAGAAGATGGGATATCACAAGCTACAACATAATGTGCTAGGTCAGAAGATATGATATCACAAGCTACAACATAATGTGCTAGGTCAGAAGATGGGATATCACAAGCTACAACATAATGTGCTAGGTCAGAAGATGGGATATCACAAGCTACAACATAATGTGCTAGGTCAGAAGATGGGATATCACAAGCTATAACATAATGTGCTAGGTCAGAAGATGGGATATCACAAGCTACAACATAATGCGCTAGGTCAGAAGATGGGATATCACAAGCTACAACATAATGTGCCAGGTCAGAAGATGGGATATCACAAGCTACAACATAATGTGCCAGGTCAGAAGATGGGATATCACAAGCTACAACATAATGTGCTAGGTCAGAAGATGGAATATCACAAGCTACAACATAATGTGCTAGGTCAGAAGATAGTATATCACAAGCTACAAAATAATGTGCTAGGTCAGAAGAAGGGATATCACAAGCTACAACATAATGTGCTAGGTTAGAAGATGAGAATATCACAAGCTACAACATAATGTGCTAGGTCAGAAGATGAGAATATCACAAGCTACAACATAATGTGCTAGGTCAGAAGATGAGAATATCACAAGCTACAACATAATGTGCTTACTGTTCTGTTAAGGGTAATAACAGAAGAAGTATGTTTCTTTGTGTCAACATCTGGTGTGAATGTAACTGTGGTCCATTTTTGGCTTGTCAGAAGGCAACTAATTTCTGAAGACAGATTTATTGATGGTTTATACCATCTATCTGTGTGAATATATGAGGATGCCATTGAAAGTAACAAACTAACTTCCTTTTTCTCTTATACACTATGTTGTTAAAGCACTATAGAAAGAGAAATCAGAGACACACAAGTGACACTAGGGAGTTTTCTGGAACATTTGTTAGAGAAGTAACCAGCACAAGCATTTATTTTGTTTTTTTTAGATATTGGAAATCAGCATTACATCATATGTGCAGTGGTTAACATTGGTAATATGTACAAGGGAACCAGGATACCTGGGTTTAAACAGGCTATAATCTCAGACAGTTGGTAATTAATATAGCTGGAGAGATATTTGATCTTTTAAATGTAATGAAAACTTGTTAATTTGGGAAAGAGAAGAAATTAAAAATTAATTAATGCATGCAAACTATCAACAAGTTCACTAAAGTCTACCAACAAAGAAAGGGGCAAATAAATAGAATAGCAAATAAGATAACAGAGAGACAAAAACTTCATATACAAATGAGTTGAATAGGAGTATGTGATGAGGCTGGCCAAGACAATTGTAGAAAGATAATATATACAGGCATACCTTCAGACTCTTAAAGTCACCAACTGGAAAGAGAAAGTCAGTCACAGAATGAACGAATGAACGAACGAACAAACTTTTTTTTCAAAGGGTCACAAATTGGGCATGCACGCAGGCCTGTCTTACATTCGGCCCTTCCAAATACCCATCTTTCTCACAGCAGTTTTATTTTATCAACAAAGCATGTTATATTCATATGATACTATGCATATTGTGAATATCAAGAAAAAAAAAAAAAGTATGGGTGATAAAATGCATGCACACACCAGCACATGCACACACATGCACACACACCCACTCACTTAAACATGCATACACCTCATATATTCACACACACCCACATATATACATACATACACACATATTCCACACACATACATACAGATACACAGGTGCACATACAGACGCACCCACAGAAACACAGACATACACAAGCATGCACACACAGATGAAGGGAAGCTGGTGAGATCTGCAGTAATGAACATCAAGTGCTCAGAATGCTGAAGAAGAGAAGAAGATACAAACTACCAATAAAGAGAAGGAATCTGAAGATAGAAATTGGTTAATTTGATACACACACACACAAAAAAGCTATGAGTGAACACAAAGTAACTAGGAAGTCTAGCAAAGGGAAATACACACAGAGAAACAACAATTTTGACCCAAGTCTTTATCATTGAATATAGGATTTGAGAAAATAGGGAATGGTGCCTTTTAGATTAAATGGATGTGCAACTACTGATTTGTTGTAAATGCTTCTTCCATCAATGATGAATTACAGTTCTAGTTTCTAGTGGTGCACTGTTTGTGTTGGCACTTCTGAAAGCTGCCTTATGCATTTAATGTGTGTCTAAGTTTTTAGCTGCAGTTTGTTTCATGTTTTTTCCCAAGGGGACAGTGATAGTCATTCTGTGTTGTTTCTGCTGGCCCAGGAATTAATCAATGAGGGGTTGACCCATTTGCTGTGAAGCTGGAACTGAGATTAACTGATAGTAATTAGTATTTTATACACATTGTTCTTTGTGTTTATTCATTCTTTTTATGGGCTCAGCAACAATTACACCCAGTTTCCTAAACAAGCTAGTTCTCTTTTAGTAAAATAATTTTGCTGATAATGTAGCCCTTAAGCAGAGCTTTTCAAAAGGCGGCCCGTGGAGGCCAAGCGTGAGCCCCACGGATTATTGTATGCCGCATTGTATTAACGATCCCTCTACGCTGGGGCTTGGACCTCTGGCCCATGACAATCCACATTTTCAAAATTGTGGCTCCTGAATAAACTTAGATGAACACCCTTTGACCTGAAGCATAAGGGTTCAGTAATTAATATGATATGGTAACAAGTGTTAGATAAGTAGCTCTTGATCTTTCAGTTATTAACTTGCATTAGCTAGTTTAATATAGGCAGATACTGATCTTTCATTTATTTACTTTCAATAACAAGTTTCAGATAGCCAGTTAATGATTTTAAATTATTTACTTGCAGTAACAAGTTTAAGACTGACAGTTACTGACCTTTCTGTTATTTATTTATAAGTTAATGTTTTAAATAATAAATTGAAATGTTTCCATATACATTAATTACCATGTTTTTCATTAACAAATGTTCTTGTTTGTCTTTGAGTAGTCATCATTGTGTCAGTGATAGCAGCCATTGTGATCACAAGCCTGTGTGTGGCTCTGGTAATGGTACATTACAGAAGGCAGCGTGGAGACTATTTGGTGAAGAAAGAAGGAGAAGCTGACATGGAAATGAAGCAGCCATTAAACCACACTAACAATTCTTCACCTTACTCCGTTGCTGCTCCCTTTACCTCTCATACAATCCCAAGATTTGTCTCTAGAAACCACTCACATGGGACAACAAACAACAGCTCTGTGCCAGCTGATCATTTGGCCAAGTTGGATGAGTTTAGTATGATCACTGCCATACTGGGACCTCGAGGTTAGTCGCAAGCTTGACTTTTGAAATGTAATTGTTTTTGTAAGTATGGAATATATATAGAAATATTTCTTCTTCTGTGTGTCCTCTTTTACCGCTTCAAATGTCAAGGAAGATATACTGTCCTGCTTCTGGCTGCTTTGATGATAGATACATCATGGTGCTGTAAAGTTTCTCTGATATTATCTTCCCATCTTGTTCTTGGTCTACCTCTTGCTCTATGTCCCTCTCCTCTTTTGGTATATGTCTTATATGGTATAGCATCAGAGGGCATTCTCCCCAAGTGGGCAAACCATTTGATTTACTGTCTTTGTATGTACAGTGGAACCTCGCTTAACAAGCATAATTCGTTCCAGAATAATACTCGTTAAGCGAACCACTCATTATGCGAAACAGTTTTTCTCATATAAATTAATGTAAAATACGATAGTGCATTTCATGTCGAAAAAGATACTCACAAAATGCTATGTATAATGTTTATTCAAAGAAAATTATATACATACTGTTAAGGAGAGTGGATCATCTTCATATTTTCTTCAAACGTGTAATGAACCCACATAGAATGCGAATTGGATTTGCAGAAAAAAAAGTTGAAATAATTATGATACATAGCTAATTATTCTTTTTTTTTTTTTTACTAGAAAGATTTCCAGAGATTTGTTTTTGCAGACGTTTCAAAATTTGACAAAAATGCCACACAGCATTATATTTAAATAAATTTGCAACGCGCATAGCCACTTTCTTATTAGGGCGATGCCTCTCAATGTAAGATGCAACAGTTTGCCATGCTTTCAGCGTTTCTCTTATTTCACCAGAAAATTGTTGCTCTTCTGTTACCTCCTCCTCCCCCTCTGACAAACTTTCTTCCAAAACGCAGCTCATGGCTGTGCTCTTCCGCAAGCTTTTTGAAATCACTGTTATCCACCTACAACCCCATGATAGTGGCCAAAGACACAATCTCGACTACAGGTTTCACTGTCTCGAACATCTGAAAATCACAAATAGACAACACTCTCCGGACAAAGTTTCTTCCAAGCAGAAGTTAGGATTCTCTTGGTAACCCCTTCTTCCGCCTTGTCGATCATCTTGAGGCAGGCCACGATGTGGAAGTGATTTTTCTCCAAAACTCTTTGAGAGTGAGGTTGGTCCCTTCAGTCACATGAAAACAATGCTCAAAGAGTGCTTTAGTGTAGAGTTTCCTAAAGTTAGAAATAACTTGCTTTGTCCATGAGCTGGAGTAACGGAGTGGTGTTGGGAGGCAAAAACTAGATCTTGATGAACTTAAATTCTTCAGAGAGGTCATCTTTTAGGCCTGGAAGATTCATGTACATATATCACAATATAACACAAGTTTGAGAAAAATGTGTCATCACAAGTGACACTACGATGCTACTGGAACGAGTGCTAAACACAGACTGATGTAACATGCGCACAATTTGGGACTTCCTCTCTCCTCGCCACTCGTTTTGCGAAACGTTGCTCGTTAAGCAAGTCATTTTTTTTACAATTTGTTTTGTTCGTGCGAATTACTCGTTATGTGAGGTGCTCGTTAAGCAAGGTTCTACTGTAATTTAAAGTTGGTTCTGTGCCAACTTCATCTCGTAAGACCTCATTCCTGATTTTGGTCACTCCTACATTCTTTACCAGACACCTTATTTCCATAGTTACTAATTTTTTTTTTTTTTAATGTTATGTTATGAGTGAAGATGTCTGGAACTGATAGCATAGGATGGGAATGAAAAAAAAACTTTGTATGAGATGTTTCTTTGCGCTAATTAGGATTGCCTTATGATGTAAGAGGGGAGCTATTTGTCCCAATACTTGCCCTGCTTTACTGCATCGGGTGTCGATTTCTTCGTGCAATTTACCAACTTCAGTGAATGTTGTTCCAAGACTGAAATATTTAAGAAAGTTTAATTAGCTGTTTGTTTGAATAAACATGTCCACTATTAGGACGAATAAGTATTAAAGGATTCTGAGCCATCTCCACTCTAAAGGTTGGCTGCAATGAATATATGCATCCACTACAGTCTTTGAATGTATTTCATAGTAAAACCCAATCTTTACCATGGTGCAACTCTCATACCACTGTCAAAAAGAAAAAGCCATTAGAACAGTCTTTATCTAAAATGCCTGCAACACAAATTGAACCCTGGTATTTAGAGGGTGGTGAAACTTGTTCACTAACATGTTAGCTACAGAGCCAAAATTGACTATAATAGTACAGCACATTTGACTAAAGAGAAATATATTTGTATTGACAAGAAATATGTGGTGTCTCACTTAAGGTTAGTCAATTGCCTACAGGTGTTTTTAATGTCAAGAGGATCGGCTTGCACTGGGTTTTATCCAACATGGCTCAGTCTCTCTCCACATAGTAGCTGCTCTCCTGTCAAGACAGCTGTACATAGCATGCTCTACATAACTTCAGCAGTGACCTTCATGGATCTCTGAAACACCAGCGCTAACTAACAAACCAAAGGACAAGATCCAGAACCAAGCCCACAGCATTCAGATCGTAAGGATAATGACTTAACCATGACACCCCCCCCCCCCCCCCAATCCACACCAACCGCCTATGAAAGGTAGCTATGTTAATCCAGATCTAAACCACTGTATAGAATTTTGCTTAAAAATGACCATTTCTCCCCCCCCCCCCACCCCGCTTCTCCCCCTCCCCCTTCCCAACCCATTATTGATGCCATTACTGTCAGTAGTTACCACTTTTGCAATGTGAGGGGAAAAAAAGGAACAGGGTGGTCTTTGAGTCTAAGGATTTAGGGCTGCATAGCTAGTGCTGTCACCACGGACTGTGCAGGATATAATTTTTTATTTATCCTCACCTGAAGAAAAAAAATGTCCAACCTTACCGAGGATTCAAACATGGGTCTCCTGCATTAGAGCTCTATGCTCTTAACCATTCAGCCAGCACCTCCTCTTTTAAAATGACCATTACCATGTGTAATTTTTCTATCTTTAACAAAAAGTGTTATCCAGATTTCATAATACATAATGTTTGTACGAGGGGAAGTCAATTAGTAAGTCACAAATGGTTATGCGATGGCTGGTGGTTTCTAAAGGTGTTATTAGGTGACAGCAACATGAAACTTTATGTCTCCATTTGTAAGGTGGTGCTAGGTGTTGCATGCACATTCGCTACAGAAAAAAATGGCGACTGCACCTATGGAGTGTACCATCAAAGAACAATGTGTTGTTGAAAAACAATTTGGGGGGGGGGGGGTGAGGCAAAATGGCTGCCTGCAAAGGACATTCATAAGGAAATGCTTCTTGTTTGTGCTGATAAATGTTTATCCCGTAAACTGATGCATAGCTAGGTAAAAAAAAAAAAAATTCTCAAGGACGCTCTAAAATTGTTGATGAAATCCGATCTGGTCGTCCATTTGAAATTGCAACAGGTGCATCTGTGCAGCAAGTGGAAGAGATGATTAGAGGTGACAGGCAAGAAATGGCTGTCTTCTGGAACATCCACCTTACAGCCCTGACTTAGCCCCTCATGATTTCCAACTTTTTGGTCCACTGAAAAGCCATCTTGGTGGGAGACATTTCGTTTTGATGCAGAAGTTGAATGTGAAATGTAAATGTGGTTTAGAAAACAGAGCACCCAGTTCTATGCAGCAGGTTTGGGAGGACCGATAAAACGATGGGAAAAGTGCATCAATGTTGGTGCAAATTATGTTGAAAAATATAGGGACAGTGTATGTGTAAAAATAAATTGTTTTCAAGTTGTCATCTTAATTTTTTTTTTTATATAATTTGTTTTTTTTTAACAACCATTTGTGACTTGCTTAACTGACTTTTCCTCATACAATTCTGTTTAGATGTTCAAATTTGCTTTTCAGCCCCGAAAGCTGATACCTTACCACTTGACCTGTCCAGGAAACGATCAGGTCAAGCAAATTATGTAAGTAAGAAAGTCAGGACTTGGAATTATGCATGCATCAAAGGTGATGTTAAAAGTTGTTTAATAAAATATAATAGATATTCTTCTTTTCTTATATTGCATGTTCCCCGTGTGGATTCCAGAGCCCCATTGTGGGGAAGACAAGAAGAGACCCACTGCCTCCCCAACAAGCATGTCGTAAGAGTCGACTAATTAGTAGCTTCCTTTAAAGTTGGTGTGCACTTGCCTGAGAGTCAAGGAACTAACAGTATGCATACAAAGTCAGGTCTGTAAAATGGATGTGCACACAACAGTCAGGTTCTGGAACAAGTCTAAAGTCCAGAAGTGGATGAACAACTAGAACTTTCCATCAAAGTTTACAGCCAGTCAACACAAAGAAGAAGAAGATAGTGCATGTCATGTGGTGTTGATTCATGTCCGTTTATAGCCTTCAGTCTCTACAGCCAAATATTTCTGATACAGATCTTCTTCTATGCCATACCAAACTCAAGTATTTCCTTTCTCATGACATTCTCAAAGAATGCAAAGTGGGCAACTGCTAAATCACCTACAACTGGGCCAGTGATGAGGCCATGTTTATGCTTTTAGAGTGGATTAAGCTGGCTCAGTAATAATGCCATATTTAAGCTGTTGAGTGAGTTGAGCTAGTCCAGTAACTCCATGTTGAGACTGTTAGAGTGGGTTGAGCTGGAATCCATGTTCAGAATATTAGAGTGGGTTGAGCTAGCCTAGAAATTCCATCTTCAGACTGTTAGAGTGGGTTGAGCTATTCCAGTAACTCTGTGTTTAGACTGTTAGAGGGGGTTAAGCTAGCCCAATAACTCCATCTTTAGACTGTTTAAATGGTATGAGCTAGCCCAGTAACTCAATGTTTAGAGGATTAGAGTGGGTTGAGCTAGCTCGGTGAGGGCTGGGTGGGTTCAGTTTGGCTAGTTGTGCCATGTCTAGCAAAGCAGATATAATTTCATGGCGGTCAGTTCAATTCTGAGTGCCTATAAACTTGGAATTTTTCTGTTGAATTACATGCTCTCAAATGACCTACTTCTGTCCCAAATACTTGTTTCTTTCTTGTGCAGATGCCAACTGACTAACCAAACAGTCGACAAAGTCAACATGGAATAAGAAATATGTAATAGGAGAGGCTCTTAAAAATGTACTATTCATCACACTGAAAGGCATTCCCTACTAAATTTGGTCCCACTTCTTACAGACCAAAATTTATCAGAAACTTCCATACTAACAGTTTGGTAGCTCCCAAAATCCTCCACCATCACCTCAACCCCTCTGCTTGGATTTCAACACATGGATGATCCCTCAGTGAAAATTCCAGCAAGACCATAACCTAAAAGACATACTCATTAGAGGCAGATTACTGCTAATCCACAACACTTCTTTTATTAGTTGAAATACTCCTACACTAAATGTAATCATGTTCTTTTGTGATTCAGAACTTTTTTTTTTTTTTCAAGATTATGGAAATATTTACTTGTAAATCTTGCAATCTAATTTATGCCCTATTTTGCTCAAATGATACAAAAGTCATAAATAAATTTAAGAATTTAACAGACTATTTCTGTGACCAAATTATGGCTATTCACAGTGCAGCTCTCTGAAACCCAATTTCCACCATTGTAAATAGTTTTTCAGTTACTGCTATAAAATCTTGCTCCGGAGATCAAGCCAGCCACCTTTCCTTGAAAAATGTCATCATTCAATTTTTCAGCATCTTAGCTCTGCATTGAAAAATATTTAGCATACTTTTATTTAATTTTAAATTTTTTTTTTCATTTAATTGTCCGACTCTTTTTTCTTTTTATTTGTGGATGTTTTGTTTTAACAGTTCTTCCTGGCCATATTTTCTCATGTTCTCTATATTCCCAGTTCAGTTCCTTGCCAACTTTACTGGTTGTTTGTTCAGTCTATTGTTTCATACACTGATAAAGACTCTGGCTGAAACGTTTCATTATATCTGTGTGCATCTTATCCTTTCCAATTTCTAGTCATAGTTTGTTTTATATTTAGTTATTACATGTTACCAGGAATGTTCAGTGTTTTATTTCAATTTATTTTCTGTTGTACTTATACATTTCTGTAGCCTGTGTTGGATGATGAAAAAGATTACATCAACCCCATTTACAATGCCCGGAAACAAAGGCCAGCCTCCTCTATCTCTGAAGTACTTGAAGAACTGGAGAGACGACAACTGCCTCTTTCTAATGGTCAGTTATTTTATCATCCACATGGTTTTATTTTCGTCATGGTTTGGTGGATTCATTAAATCAACACGTTTATTGTGATTCAGCTGAGAAGTAATTATGCTTCTGTGTCTGTGTCTGTCTGTCTATCCACTATTTGTTCTTACTTTCTTTTAACTTTACATACTTCAGTTGTTATATTCAAATTCATAAAATGTATTATTTAATTTTTAATGTCACTGAAGATGCCAGATTTAAGAATATATTCTTCCTACTGTAAATTATTCTGAAACTGAATAAATATAAATGGAACTATCACCAAGCTGTTACAACAATCTGAGTAGTGCACTAAGTCCAGAGTCTGTTGGTTTATTTAACTATAAGATATGTCCCTTCATGACACTGACAGGATACAATATGTTCACTTCATGACATCCTCTAGGACAGTGGTTCTCAACTTTCCTAATGCCACAACCCATAAAACAGTTTCTCATGTTTTGCTGACCCCCAGCCATAATATTATCTTCATAGCCACTTCATAACTTCAATGAATATGTGTTTTCCGATGGTCTTAGGCAACCCCTGTGAAAGGATCGTTCGACACCTAAGGATTAGGTGTGTTCACTTTGTGTCACTGATAGGATTATATAGGATAATAGGGTTAGATATGTTCACTTTTGTAGTTGATAGAACTATATAATCAGAGGCAGGTGTTACTCAACATGCTCTTATGAGTCATCTTATAACCATACATCCTGTTTACAAAATATGAAGTTATGACCCTAAAACACAAGTTAAAATGCCTAACTAAATAAAAATGATTCAAAGTGCATTTGTCAAAGTTTTTTTTAATGTGGTGTGATCATTGAAGATGATGGCATCTACAAAGGTACCTGTAGAAGTAATCATTGACAAAGAAAATGGCGAAAGTGTTTCAAATGTTACTACTCCACTAACACTTTTGGACATGAACAACAAAAAGGTTGGCAATGTAGTAATAAATTAATTACTCTTGAGCTTTGAACAATTTGTCCAATTTGATTTTAAAAACACCCTTAGTCTGAAAAATACCCAGTCTAATTTGGAAAATGTCGAAGGTGGTTTGAAAATCATCCAGCTTGGTTTTAAAAGCATTGCTTGATATGGCCAAGATCTGGGTGGACATGAATGCCAAGATCAATTTAAAAAAATATATTGTCAGGTGATGAATTTCACCTCCTTTGGAGAGAGCGATAGGAGTAATCGGTGGTGGTTGGGGTTGGGGGGGGGGGGGGGGGGGGGGGGTATGAAAGAAACTGTTAACTGATACTTAAAACATGATTTTAAAGTTTTGATTTTTTAATTATTCATATTTTAATATATACATCCTTGCATTGTCGACTATTGCAGATAGGCTAAAGGTTCTGCATGTTAAATAATACCTCAGAGTAGTTGCAGACAAAGAACACTCTCTGTATGAAGCTTTGGCTTTACGTAAGGGTCAGAGGCTGAAAAGGGAAAAAATCTTAGATGGTTCAAGCAGAAGACACAATAAATCAAGTATGCAAGCTGGAGAACATTGGTCAAGGAGTGGAGTTGGTCAAAGTACCAGAAGAAAAGTCTGACCTGTGTAGGGTTGTGATCACATTGGACTGGGAGTGCAGAGAGTGGCCAGCGGGTGCTACGGAGGTGGAAGTCCAACATTTGGTTCACAACAATTCTCACCAGGATTATCTGATTATCTATTCAGATGATTCGGTGGTGAGAGGGAAGAGAAGTGCATGGGGGCTCTTAGTGAAAGCCAGTAAAATCTTTAGTGCAGGACAGAGTAGCACATGTTACGACAACATCTAGCATGAGAATGGAGGTGGAGGCAGTAACTGCAGCTTTCTGGTGGCTAGAGAACAAGATGCATACACATGTCATAATTGTAACAGATTTTGAAAGCATGCTGAGAAAGGTGAAGACAGGGATGCTTCGAGCGGAGTGGCAAGCTTCACTGGGAAGGTCACAGGTAGTGATCATACTTTGGATCTTTTGTCCAGGGCATACCGGCGTTATGGGGAATGAACAGGCAGACAAATTGGCTGCATCTGCACCACTGGGTGGTGAACTGATGCATGACAGGGCAGATGTGGTCAGGGCCCTTTGAGAAAATGCAAGGGAGTCAGAAGCGAACCAAGATTATTATGCCTGAAGAGAATGAGGCACCTGGGTGTAACTCGGAGGAAAGGCAAGATGGACATATTACCAGATTGCGACCATTACTATCGGCATTGGAACTTGGAACGAAGCATGCATAGGAATACCCTGAGTGCTGTGATGTCAATTCTGGACTCAACTCAACTCGTATTTTAATAACGCTAACTCAGCTATTTTTTTTTTTTTTTTTTTTTTTTTTTTTTTTTTTTTTTTTGCGAATTTGTTGGTATTTCAGATGTACAGTATTAAATGTTACTTTGAGCTCTTTAAAAATTACAAAAAGCTTTTGCATGTGATAAACAAAAAACAGTTTTTTTAAAAGCCTTAATAATAGACTTTACACAACCACTAATATAAGGACACAATTATATGTTGCGTGTTCTACAGTCGGCAAACCAGATTATCTCTATATCTGGGCAGACAATGATTGTGAAATTAACCATATTAGACATGAGTGCTTTCTATTTCTTTCTTTTCCATTTAGCCAGACTGGGCTACAGCAACATGTGGCCGGGTACAGTTAGTGTATACATAAAATATAAACAAAACCTGTCCATTAGATCTCGTTCCAGAGAAACTTCAATAACATCACAAAAGTAAACCTTTTTTTCTTTTGTAAAGAAAAATTACTACTGAAAACTGTTACTGTTTTCACAAAAAACAAACTTTTTAAACTCAGTTTGCCTGTAATTTTACAGGCTATATTACCAAATAATAAGGGAATCATACTATATCTAACTGACACTGGAGAATATTGCCTTTTCCATAAATATTTATTCACTTTGTATCATCTCACTTTGTTATCGTTCTAGACTTTATATATCAGAGCTATTGCTAATCAAAGTCTCTCTATCAATGACTGAAACATATCTACTTTGTAATTTTTTTTTTTTTTAGCTTTGGGTCAATCTGATAAGCACTTTTATTTAAATATGAGGCTTGCTGGTATACATGAAGAAATCTGCTCAGAGGCCATATTGTTTTCACAGAGACACTTAGTAACTCTGTAAAGCTAACGAATGGGCTACATTTTATGCCTTACAATGTTTTTGAATATCCTGAATGGTCACCATGTGTTACAGCAAACACAAAGAACAGGTAATACCATTCAAAATTGGGCCGCTGGGTTGTAACCAATTTAGTACATGGTTTGTTCCTTGAGGACTTGGAGATATTCCATGACTCACATCTGTATGTTGCTACGGGGAAGATGCATACTCTAACAATTTTAATTGGCATATGTTAAAACTGAAACGTGTAACTTGGTTTCAATACTATTAAAGAGTCCTATATCTTGTTCAAGCTTTTAAAAGCTGATGTTGCGTGTTCCATGTATTGAATACAATATTATCCATCAATGTTCTTATAGATTTTAGATACTATACTATTGATCCAATAGTGTTGTTTTCGCTAATTTTAATGTGAAAGATGCATACATTTGATCTTTATGAAGTTAAAATTCCTTCTTCTGACTTACTGAATTGTTTTCTGTGTCTAGGTTCTCCAGTAGTAGTTGGGAGAAGCCATGGAGAGGGAGACCTGGAATGGGATCCTCAAGCAGATACAACAACACCAGTTAAAAATGTGAGTGTTCTGACTACACCAATCTGTTTATGTACAATGGTTCCCATTTGCTGAAACCTCTGTGGCCATAAAAATATCCGCTGCATATTATGTATCCAAAAGTAACTTTGGGAATCTTATTGTCGCTGGAAAAATCATGTAATTATTTCTGCTCACGTTACATTTTAACAGCTTCATTTAATTTAAAGATGTGTGTAATGATTACTTGTATTTAAAAAAAAAAAAAAGATATTAAATAAATGTATTTTCCTATAAAGGTACTTAGTGCTCTGCTTAGAGAGTTGTAACAGCCCAGCGATAGTTCAGTACATTTTTTAAGCTATGTATATTTTCAGAATATATGAAAATGGAACCATATTTCCGTTAAATATGGCATCTTCACTGACATTAAAAATTAAATAATAGATGTACTTAACCATACTTCATCAAAAAAAACCATTTGCCAATTTCAGATAGCAATATTTAATATCTTCGCCACACAAAAGCCATGAAATGGCTGGTTGAATCTGGTCATTTCCAGTGACCATGTATTTGTGTGTTACTGATGTTTTATTAATCTTGATGATCTTTGATGGAAATGCATTAAGTAGCAATGAGACATTTTGAGTCTCGCTATGAAGATATATCTAAGAGACATATTATTTTATTAATAACTAAGTATAGCCATTATTTTCTCTTTAATACTGGCCTACTGGCCAAACATAACAAATCAGATGGTTTACATTGAATGAATGTAGGTTTAGTAATCAGCCAGTGGGAACCATATTTCAGAACTTTTTAAAAAAATAATCAGATCTCAGAAAATCTTTCATTAAATGTTGCATTATAATTCTGGTTGTCAGTTTGTCATGATTGATGTTGTTTCTATAGTATTTCTGCTGTGAGATGGTGTTACACATTTAGAGACAGTAAAAATAAAGAAATTGAATTATCAATCAAAATCAAAGATAATTTCATAAAATAAAATGCAGTTCATTGTTTTATTCCCTATTAAAACACTGTTTGAGGATGTGCTGCATAAATAATTGTAATTCTAAATCATGATATACAATGGCAGTCCAGTTGCTTTATTTGCATGCAAGATTACATCAACAAAATGTTTACCACAAAAACAAAAATAAAGAAAAGTTTAAAGTAAGCTTCCGGCAAGACAAAGTGGTTTCTGTGTGATGATATCCCACCTAGTATATACAAGTGTTGTTTTCATGTTTGATATTTTTAAATATTAATTGAAATGGTGTGAGTCTGTATGTTTCGATTTTTGTATTTTATCTACACCTCAGCACTTTCAAGATTCCAGTAAATATTTGTTGTTTTTGATGTCCCTTTGTATTATTTGTCATCCCCCATGTGGGATGCAATTTTTCGTTATTTTGAAGTCCTACCCTTGCTGTTACAGGGGGCCCTAATATACCCTAATTGTTGAACAGGGTTTCTGGGACCTCTCCTCGGGCGATCCTTCTTCCAATGGTGGCACATTGTGTCACTGGGTGTTAATCGCTCTGTGTGATGTCCTCCTGGGGTGAGGACTTACTTACTTTTTGGTATTTGGTCCTAGCATACTAAAAAAAATCTGACTACTCCATAATTTATTCAACAGTCGTGTTGAAAGTCATTTACTTGGATGTTTTCATAGTGATTGTTTCTTCCAAGTACATCTGGGACTGAAAGAGTACAAATTTGTGCTATACTTTTTGCTTTCACAAACACACAACTTTGCATGCAATGTATTTACAAGGGAAACAACTCGATGGCTTTCCTTGTCACTGCTTCTTTCCCCTATTATAAAGCATTCTGTATGTGTATCTCACTAATTTTTAGGATGACATCATATATTTTAACCCAACTTTGTTACCGCCAATCCCTGATGAGCTTGAGGAGTCCACCCACAGCAGCTTCTCCAGACAACCATCTAGCTTTGGTGGGGACAGCTATCAGGTTTGTTGATGTGACATCATTTGTTAATTATAGTTGTACGGTTAAACAGGATCTGCTTTACGCACTAGGACTATAATCTCCATTTCAATATGGGATGTAGTTTTTGTTTTTATTCTCATGCTCCATTCCAGGTGTGATCGGGGGCCTTAAATATGACCTACGGCTTGAATGGGACTTCAGGGTCTTGTGCCTGGGTGATCCTCATCCGAATGGTGGCACTTTGTGTCACTGGATTTTGATAGCTTGTTGTGCTGTCCTGGTGGGGTTGAACTTCAGTCATTTAGTCAGTAGAACTACGACAGTGTGTAGAATAATACAAGCAATATAATATAACACTGGTGCATCTGAAGCAGTATCCAACCAATAGGTTATTTCATGTATAGGATGGTCCAATATAATAGTTGTATGTAGTCGAACGGGGTAAAAAAGACTTACTCCTGCTGCAATCGCATTAGAAATGTGGCTGTTTCAGTCACTGCATCTCACAGTATTTCAGGCTGCTATCCCAAAGGAAAAGATAAACAAGGAAAATGTAGGGTAAAAATAAAATTGATTATTCATTCTTACCCACACTGGACTGCAGTCACCACACCACTCAGCCTAACTTCTTTCTCTTCTCCCACTTTTCCAAGTTCCAACAGCTAGCCATGATTGTAACTAAAGTCACCACACCACTCAGCCATCCTTCTTTCTGTTCTCCTACTTCTGACAGCTAGCCATGATTGTGACTAAAGTCACCACACCACTCAGCCATCCTTCTTTCTGTTCTCCTACTTTTCCAAGTTCTTACAGCTAGCCATGATTGTAACTAAAGTCACCACACCACTCAGCCATTCTTCTTTCTGTTCTCCTACTTCTGACAGCTAGCCATGATTGTGACTAAAGTCACCACACCACTCAGCCATCCTTCTTCCTCTTCTCCCACTTTTCCAAGTTCTAACAGCTAGCCATGATTGTAACTAAAGTCACCACACCACTCAGCCATCCTTCTTTCTGTTCTCCTACTTCTGACAGCTAGCCATGATTGTGACTAAAGTCACCACACCACTCAGCCATCCTTCTTTCTGTTCTCCTACTTCTGACAGCTAGCCATGATTGTGACTAAAGTCACCACACCACTCAGCCATCTTTCTTCCTCTTCTCCCACTTTTCCAAGTTCTAACAGCTAGCCATGATTGTGACTAAAGTCACCACACCACTCAGCCATCCTTCTTTCTATTCTCCTACTTCTGACAGCTAGCCATGATTGTGACTAAAGTCACCACACCACTCAACCATCCTTCATTCTCTTCTCCCACTTTTCCAAGTTCTAACAGCTAGCCATGATTGTGACTAAAGTCACCACACCACTCAGCCATCCTTCTTTCTTTTCTCCCACTTTTCCAAGTTCCAACAGCTAGCCATGATTGTGACTAAAGTCACCACACCACCCAGCCATCCTTCTTTCTTTTCTTCCTCTTCTCCTACTTACAACAACAAGCCATGATTGTCACTAAAGTCACCACACCACTCAGTCATCCTTCTTCCTCTTCTCCCACTTCTAACAGCTAGCCATGATTGTGACTGAAGTCACCACACCACTCAGCTCAGCCATCCTACTTTCTCTTCTCCCACTTCTAACAGCTAGCCGTGATTGTGATTGAAGTCACCACACTACTCAGCCATCCTTCTTTCTCTTCTCCCACTTCTGACAGCTAGCCATGATTCACCACACTACCCAGCCATCCTGTACTTCATTCTTATTTGTGTATACTGTTTCCCTGAAAATAAGACCGGGTCTTATATTAATAGTTCCTTACAAAATGCACTAGGACCTGTTTTCAGGGGGGTATCTTACTTTGTTTTTAGATTTTTCAAAAAATCTACATTTATTTAATGTTTAAAATTCTACATTATTTCAAACACAGTCATGTGATCTTTTTCTGGAACATCATCATAACTCTCCAAATCCCAAATTCTGGCCTGAATTTCTTGTGGCTCCATTTCCTGTAGAACCATTGTTAAGATCGTTATCACTGCGCACCAGTGATGTCTGCACTCTCACTGGCCATTCATCAGCAAGACTCTCATTCCAGCTGATGATTCTAGCCAGGGCTTACTGTTGGGTTAGGGCTTATATTAAAAGCACCCTGAAAAAAAAATCCTGCCAGTTCTTATTTTTGTGGTAAGTCTTATTTTGAGAGAAGTATGGTAGTAATGTCAGTGCATATTGCATGCACTTTTTTTTTCAACCCCTCTACTGTGCTCTACTCTTCTTCCATTGTGCCATCGCATCATCACCCCCACCCCCTCCCCCAATCAACTTCCTTTCATGTGATAATTTCCTGTGTTTTCTTGCCAGAACAGCTGTCTCACTCACCTAAGCTGTACGCATTTTGCTTGATATATTTCTAATGTTTACTCCAAATGTAGCCACCCAAGTTTCTGCTTGTCCCTTCTCAACATCTTGCTAAGCTTTTGCTCTCTGTGTGTGTGTGTGTGTGTGTGTGTGTGTGTGTGTGTGTGTGTGTGTGTGCGTGCGTGCGTGCGTGTGTGCGTGTGTGTGTTTTCTTCACACTTTGTATTTATCAAGTGTTGTTCCCACCTAGCAGAGGGGATTGTAGATGGCATCCAGGTATGTGTTTTCAAAAAGCTCCTCATTCTTTCAATTATTGTTAGTTTTCTATTAAAATGCCCATAATTTTCACATTCCCTTAAAAAAAACATTTTCTAGTAATGTTTTATAAGTTTGTTTGCTATTATACACTGAGTAATTTAATTACATTTATTCATTTGCAAGAAATTAAAAACAAATTCTTTATAATTTTCAATTTTAGCGGAATTTATACATTGTTTTGAATTTTGTTTTTCTTAAACATTTATGGTTAAAGTTTTACCCATTGAAGTCATATTTTTTTTTTTACTTTTATATAGTTTTCAAATTTACACAATACATTATTCATTTGTTGGTATTTTTACATTGTTTTTTAAATTTATATATTTTTAAAATTTACACAGGTGAGAATTTTAATTCGGGGGGAGGGGGGGGGGGGTATTTATAGTTTTTTTTTTTTTTTTACATTTATACTTTTAACATTTACACATTGTAATATTATATTTGAGTAATTATACATTATTTTCATATTTATATTTTGTTTGTTGATTATTTACACATTGTTTTCACATGAATAATTTTTGGGAATATTTACCAATTTGCAGTTATATTTATACATTTTTTTATGCTTATAGATTGCTTTTATATTATATTTTTGTTTTGTTAATATTTTCAAAAAGTAGTTATTTTTTTTCTATATTTGTAATTTACAAAATTCACATTTGTAATTTACAAAATGTGCATATACTAAATTTTTTTAACACTTTTTTTTTAAATATTGAGACATTAATGCATGTTTTATCTTTTTTACACTGGGGCTGCATTCATATATATATATATGTATATGTATAATAATAATAATAATAATAATAATAATAATAATAATAATATATATATATTAGAATTACTTAATTTTCCTCGTATGAGCACATATTTATTCAGTATTTTTTTTAGCAGAGGTCTGCATTCTGGTTATATTTACTTAATGATTTTATGTTTTTCATTTTTGTTTTACACCATGGAATTATTCAGCATATGATGCTATTTTCAAACAAATCAGCTTACGATTAGAGATATGGTATTTGTCATACTGGCTCCCTTTACTTCCCATGAAAGTTTTGGGTACACGTGTTATGCTTTTTGGCTGGGAACCCAAGTTACTGAAAAGATAATCGCAGGGAAATAAAATGTGTGACCATATGCGCACTGTTTAAAAACAATTCAGGAAAAAAGAAAGGAAAAGACTCTTTTATGCCAGTTGTGCATCTGGTATATAATGCTAAACTGTTGGCACCTCATGCTAGCCACCTTTGCTTCTCAAGAAATTTCCTGGTACTTTTTAGGCTGGGTCAACCTGGGTTTTACGCTTTGTAGTGTTATATATTTATTAGTGTGCAAATCTGTGACTATTTTATATTACTGAAATGGTTGTTTGTGCTACACTTCTGGTGTTTGACAAGTTTGGTTGATATGTGCACATTTTTATGTTTGACATGCCTGCATCTTGAGTAGGTCTAGTATTAGTTACTGTACCAATGATACAGCATAAACGTATTGATGTTTTTTCATTATACACCAGCTGTGTGAATCATATGTATTCTTCTCCCCATGCATGGTTTCACGGGACCCATGGAGGGTGGGTGGGGGGGAGGTCCACTGCTACTTAACAAGCATGTCAGAAAAAAGCAACTATTTAGGAGTTTGCCCATGTTTTGGTCAGAAAGATGCAGACATTGCAGCAGCAAAACTTGCCAACCCCATTTGAGATGCAAAAGTAGAAGAAGAAGATATGTTTTTCAAATGAAGATGATTTTATGAGATAGTTTATTTATTATCATATCTGAGTCTCTGAATTCTCTGGGTTCTTGGCACACAAACCACTGAGTTAATTTCACACAGTCAGAGCTGTGATTGCTTTATCACAGAATACCAAGAAAACTATACATGGAAAAGATTATCAACCTTTAAGCTCTCAAACAGGCTAAATCAAAAACATATTTAATTATTACAACAGGACAAGACCATCATCCATTGCTGGTCATTTTTTTTTTCTTCTTTACCTCTCTGCCATCTGACATTCTCTCAGTATGTCCAGCCATTTCAGTATATTAGCCCTCATGATGATGATGATCAGTAGTGATTTAAACAGATTATGAATTTTGTTGCTGCTTCTTACTCTCTATTCCCAGCTGTTTGCATCTTTGACTGGTCTAAAGATTCATTGTATGACTCTAGTTTTCAAAAATGTGTAAGGCTCCCTCTATAGTAGATGTGCCCGATGCATATACTCCAAAACACTGGGTGTCATTTGATGCAGCACCACTATTTTACAAGAGGCTTCACTATAATAGTTCAACCATGTTTATTTATACGGAGAATTCTGATAAACAGCTTGACTATTTTACAAATACCTTCTCTATTAAAGGTCAGCTCTGTTATATCAGAGGGTTCATTCAGTTAATCAAGTCTATGCTACATTTGGTCCACTTAATAAAGTCAACTCACTAACAATCAACTCTATTTTATAGAGTTAAATCACACAATCAATAAATTTTTTATGAAAAGTCCAACTCACATTGACAATACTATTTCCTAGCGGACCACTCACATAATTAACTCAGTGACATAATCAACTCACTAATAGAATCACAATTATAAGAAGAGATCAAGAAGACTGTACTTTAGGAAAAACTACAAGATTTGGTTATGCAGATGATTTAGATACAGTTAGAGGAAATTAAACAGAGACAGTAAAAACACTGAATCACTTGAGGAAGCAGTTAAATAAAATAGGACTAGTTATCAATCAAGATAAGACAGAATACATGGTAATAAAGACAGGGAAAGTATAACAACTCTGGTACATAAAAATAGATAATATTAAAATCAAACAAATGGAAACATCTAAGTACCTTTTTAAAAAGACCTCGGCCAAAACATCAATTTGTGTTGTTTTGTGCACGTTGTTCTGCTTAACCATCTCGTTTAGCTATTAAGTCTCAGTTTATTTGAATAATTTTTTCTTTGGTTTTAGCTTGACTTCAGTCACTCTTATTTTCACTATCTAAATACCTGTGTGCAAACTGCTCTATCATATTGAGAGAAGAAATACAATCTAGAATACAATCTAGCCCTCCAAAACTGGCTAAAATCAAAGGCTCTACCTCATAACACCAAGATAATGAAATGTAAAATGCATATATGACAAACTGTTTTATATGGCTCTGAAACCTGAAACACAGCTAAAAGAGATAAAACAAATTTATGAAACCTGTCTTTCAATGAATCTTTGGACCCATCAAAGATGCAAAAGAAGGGTAATGGAGACTGAGAAGCAACCGTGAAATTCATAGTCTGTTTAAATCACCATTGATCACTGACATCACGACAGCTAATAGACTGAAATGGCTGGGACATATAAAGAGAATGGCAGACAACAGAGACAAAAACAAGCAAGCTGATTGGCCATAGACCACCAGGCAGACCAAAAAGACAGCAGAGACGTAATATCCAGGCAGCTCTACATATACTTAGAGCCACTAACTGGAAAGAGAGGACCAATCACAGAGAAGACTGGAGATGACTTTTGATATCTGCTGCAGTGAACTTCAAGATCTCTAATGTTGAAGAAGAAAAACTTAGTCAATTCTATTTTTAAGGGATCCACTCACACAATCAATTCTATTTTCAAGCAGTTCAGCTCACACAGTCAACTTGCTAACACAATCAACTCTATTTCAAGGAGTTCAGCTTACACAAAGATAATTATTTTACAATGGAAAAATTGGACTGTCAATTCTATTTTATAAGAGTAAACTCACATAGTCAACTCTCTGTTGATCTACAAATCTTGTGGCTAATAAACAGGAGCTCCTCTATTTTGTTTTAAAAAAAGTATATCTCAGAGTTTGTGTGTGGAATTTTCCTGAAAGTTGTGATGTTGGTTCTTGACTGAAATTAACTCAAATTCTTTGTTAGATTGACATTTTACCAAGTCACCATTGCAAAACAATATCATGCTTAGATGAGGGTTACTATTTTTTAAAGTTGCATTCAAATAAACTGATCTAATATGTAATATCAAACACACTAAAGACAACAATAATTTATAACAAAATATTCATACAATTTGAAAACACCCCCAGTAAATTATGTATAAGATTATGAAAGGACAGGAAATAAATTCCGACACATGCAAATGTAAAATGTGGTTTTAACCCTTTCGCTGCTGCGCCCAACGCAGGCCAACGTAACCACTGTGCTGAGCCAGGCGAGAGCTAATTTTTCCCACTGTGCTGAATACCTTTCTCGCCTCCAAAAGCAGAAGACGCTCTTGCGGCGCGGGGTAAAAATTGTACACCTAAAATAAAAACTCTTTTGAAGCGCATGGTTGACCTTTGCGCTGACAAGTCGGACGCGCTTGTGCTACGCCATAAAAACTCATTTACAAATAGAAATACTTTAAACTTACAAAGCATATACAAAACACTTTGTAAGCAGATACATGTTCTTTTTTAGTATTATTAATATCTTTTTGTGTGAAATATTTCAAAATAAGATGCGACACACAATGCCAAATCACAGTCCTTGAACATGTATCTGGGTTTCCCGTCGTTTTTTGCTTTCTGTGCATACCACACACTTTCTTGTTGGGAATTTCTTCTTTGATGTTACGGACTCTATTTTTGAAGGGTAATGCCTTTCTTTGTACTAAACGGAGTGGCAGATCTTCACCTTTTTTGTCCTCCTACATTTGTTCTCTTTTCCTTGCAATATTTATGTAGACTTTCTCTTACTAACATTGAGTGAAATTGGGCAACAGGAGTGTTTTTGCACACAAATAAACAGTATACCAACCATGCTTCACAAAGCAACAGGATAACGTGTAACACATCTAAATGCACGTGACATAATGTTTAATTAATTAATACTTCTGTGATCTGTTGCCGAAAGAGCTAAGAGCTTAAATTTAGAATTTACATTTAAAATTATAATAATAAAAAAAAGTACGGCATGCAGGAATTGAACGCGTACCCTTCGATTACAAGGCAAGCGTGATACCAACTACGCTAGAAGTTTATATGAAATTGGTTCCAAAAATAGGACTATTATTGTATACTTTGATAGACAGACACAGTTTTGTCAGTTGTATAGTATATTAGAAGCATTAGTATTAATTATCATATCAGTACGTGACCATATCTTCATTTTGATTATTGGTGATTCATTTCAAATCCAGTCAATGTAGATAGCTGGGTCATATGGTCAGTCTTGCTCACGGCTAGAAGTACACGTGTCCGACGGCGTGCCGCGAAGATAGCCCAGCTTATATAACTCAAACGTTTCAAAGTTATCCTTACTATTTCTCCTCGAAACAAACTCCAATAATTCTTCATTAACTATAATTAACAAATTTTCTTGTTATTTTGTATTTTAAAAAAAAAGTAGACTAACGCAAAACCAGAAACATATTTTAGGGCAAAAAAATTACCGTTCACCGACCATGCTTCCATGGTAACAAAGCAACAGGATAGCGTGAAATGCATCTAAATATGGCTAAACGCACGTGATAAGGGTTTTAATTGTATGTAAATGGGTCAGTTTGATCAGATTTAGGTAATGTATATTTCCATTTCACCCCCAAGAATTACTGTCCTTAGCAATCTGTAAGAAAAGTCGAGGACGAGATATCTCGTCCTTAGCACTGAGGGCACAGAAAATGGAAGACGAGTTAACTCGTCCTCAGCAGTCTACCGAGTAGACGAGTTATCTCGTCCATAGCAGCGAAAGGGTTAATTTCACATTTTCATTTTAAAAAGTTTATTATAAAGAATAATTAAGTGAATACCATCAGTAGGTATATAAAATAGCTTTCTGTAAACTAATAAGTACAGTCACAGCATTTACATTTGTATAGTAGAGTCTATATTGTGAAAGTTAAAACAATGTGAAAGATCAAGAATACATGTACCAACACCCCATCTATGTAAGGAGATCTTTCATTTAAAGTAAACAAGGCAGTATGAGAAAGGGATCATAAACATACTGCATGGGCAACACAAGATCTCTACTTTACTGCCCGGCTTTGGGCTATTCAAATTAGGAACTTCATCTCTGGCCTCAATTCCATTGCCATGAGCTGCGATTCCCGTGCCTTCATAATGCACAGTATAACACTTTCATCTACAAAAAGTGCTAACTTCTTCTTCTTCTTCTCTTCCACAATTTACATCAGCGTGGTGTTGGGGGAGATGTAAGGATCGTTTGGGTGCTTTTTCCAATGCATTGTACAAGTTGGTGTTCTTTTCTGTTAGGTTGCTCTTAATGATGTCACTCCATGTCTTGTGTGGTCTTTCCCTTGCTCTGTATTCATTCTGTTTCTTCAGCATGACTCTCTGTGGCAGTTGGTACCAGGGCATCTGTCAGGTGACCAAACCATCTCATTTGTTGTTGTTTAATGAATTGTATGACTGGTTTCAGTCCTAGTCTTTTTTCTTATTTTTTTAATTCCTGATTTTATCTCTTCATGTCACACTGGCAGCTCTCCTAAGACATCTTATCTCTGTTATTATGATCTTCTGCTCCTTAGTTGTAGTAAGGGTCCATGTTTAGCACTGGTAGCAGAATGTCCCCCCCCCCCCCCCCCCCTAAAAAAAACCCTTCTTATGAAAGTTGCTTTGTTCGACATAGGTAACTTTCTATGCACCAGAAGCTGTGTTAATTGTCCCATAACCTGATTTGCTTTCACACATCGTATGTTGATTTCTGCATCCTTTCTTCCATCTGAGGTGAACAATGACCCTAGACATTTAAATGTGTTCATTAGTTTTATTTCTGTGTTATTTACTTTAATTGATAAGGTCTCTTCTTGTCTACCTATTACCATTGCCTCTGTCTTGTCAATGGTTATCCTCGTATTATATTTCTCACACTTAGTATTGACTTGGTTTATATGGTTCTGTAAACTCTCTATCTATCTATCTTTTAACATTGACCACTTTCAGCTAGGTCAGATTACATTGCTGCTCTCTTTCCTGTCTGCTATATTTGTGGTGATGTTTCTGGTCTTGATCTCATTTGGTTTTGGATTGTGTTCCTCTGTAAACTCTCTTCTGTTTTAGCTATTAATACTTGGTGCCAACAACAAGATAGCAATTCAATTATATTATATATATATATATATATATATATATATATATATATATATATATACACACACACACATACACACGCACAAATGCACGCACACACATACAACAAGGTTATATCAAGTTGGAATTTTATTTAAAAAATGATCTCACCTCCCAGGTTAACCCAGCCTAAACTAGGTACAAAGTAATGTCCTGGGAAGTAAAGGCAGCGAGCGTGATGCTGAGCATATCATTTACTGAGTGTCTATTAGTCTATTTAAAAACTATGGGTCTAGCATTAAATGTCTGATGTGTCCATGATGTTAAAGGGTTCTTTACTGTGTTTGTTGTTTAATGACTGCTTTAAGTACAGAGTGTATGAGACACAGACAGAAACAGGCAACAGTCTGCACATTTTATGTATGACTGACCACATTGTGACTGGTACTATCAGTACTGGAACTCTGCGCTGGCTGCTGAAGATGAGGACAGAGCACGCATGCACATGCACCGAGTGTTGTAATGTCAACTCTTGACTCAACTTGTGTATGACTGACACATACAGTGTTCAAGGAAGTAAGAGATGTAACCATGGAAATGATATCTCTGAGACCGGCTGCAGGGGTGAGCAGAAGAGATCAAATAAAAATAATGTCATAAGACAAAACAATCACAGAACCAATTCTAAATAACATACAAAGACAGCGAAAAACAAATGGTTTGCCTACATAGAGAGAGTGCCTTGTGACACCATGCCATTTATGGCATATACCAAAAGAGGAGATGTACGTAGAGCAAATGTAGACTAAGAACATGGAAATACAATATCAGAGAAACTACTGCAGCACGACCAGTCTATGCTCCAGGCAGCCAGAAGAGCACAAAGCAGAATCTTACATCTCACTCAAAACCCAAAGCAGTAAAAGAGGAAATGAAGAAGAACAGATCTACAGGGTGCTTCTATTTCCTCTCGGAGCACATTTTTTAAATGTAGCCGTTGCGGGGGAGGGGGGGGGGGGGGGGTTCTTTTTGGTATTTGCAACTTGTGTTTTAACATACACAGGGCTTCCCTTAGTTTATTGTTTTTGTTCTCTGTGAGCAGACTTAATGTCTTATCCACTATCAAGGGATCAGAGTGAGTGTGGTAAACATGTTTCTTCATTCAATCTTTTCAAGCCAGAGGTGGACCTTAAACTCCAAGACCTATTTTACAACTAAAACTAAGCAATGGGTTAATTCATAATCTTGATACAATCTTGTATGCAAGTGGGAAATGAGTATATCTTCAACAATCTTTTAATTAGTTTTTACACACAGATTTTCTTCAACTTACGACTTATGCAACTTAAAACATCCGCATTTATGACCACAGAAACATAAATGAATAAAGATAATTAGTAGGGTAAAAAAAAAAAATTCCACAAGTACATATTATGTGTTTATCACATTTTGTACAAAAATTATACAGTGAATGAATTTTTGTGGGTTTCATCTACAAAGATTAAAACTGCATAAAAATTGTATTAAAAATATAAAATTCAACTTACAACCTGTTAATCTAAACAGAATTTAGTTGTAAGTCAAGCAATGAATGAATGAACGCAAATGGTACTACTATTAGCTTGTCAACTTTTTGCTTTTGCTTGCTACTGACAAAGGGGATGGATCACGTGTGGGAATGTCCCAAGTGCTGTCATGTGAGTTAAATGACAGCACTTGGGACATTCCCACACGTGATCCATCCCCTTTGTCAGTAGCAAGCAAAGAGTTGACAAGCTAATAGTAGTACCATTTGCAACCTGATTAAAAGTCTGTCTACATTTCCGCCTCAGTTGAGGAGACCCTGTACCAATGCTCTGTTACACATATAGCATACAGCACTGATCTTTGTGGCAAGGCTGCCTCAGTATGAAATATTCACATGCATGTTTTACATTTACAGAAACATGATACATTGGAGAGCTCACATTCCCCACAAGGCTCTAGTCATTTGACCAGCGGAGCAGAAGGCAACGGAGACTCTGGGTATGAAGCAGAATCCAGGCCGGAGATCACCGAAGATGACATCACGCCAGAAACACTGGGTGACGACGAGTCTGACCACCGCCACAAATTTTTTTCATTCCATGTTCCTGAGCTGCAAGCGGACAGCTCACCTGACCTGTCCGAGGCCCGGGCCAAGGAAAAGCTACTCAGAGATGGCACAGAAGTGTAAGCTGCAAAGGATGCATTTTACAAGTGCTCACAGCTGCAAATGGTACATCTTACAAGTGCTCATTTCTTCCAAGATTTTGGAACTTGATGTTTTCTCTACATTCACTAAATAAGTCTTCAAGGATGTGAAGAGAATATACACATTTAACTCGATGTTTATTCTACATTCGCCACAAGCAGTCTCCAAGCAAATAAAATAACTCTGTTAAAACTAACAGAATTTGAATTATAATGCTCTATTACCTAAGAAAATAAGAACAGTCTGAGCTCATAATAAACTGTCAGAACAGTAGAGACTGTATGTGTATTATAAATAGTTTGTCCTAGTCACAGGAGGTGGAACTATACTTCTATCCTGGATTGGTATCCTGCATCATAATTTCAAGATTTTGCTAATATGACACGTTAATGTTTCAAAGCTTTGTAACAGTTCATTTTGGTCCTTCATCACCTTATGAAAGTTACCGTCATTTCTGTTTTTGGATGAGTTTAGAGTTTTCTTCTTCTGTGTTCACCAGATGTAAATTCTGGCAGAAAGTTCTAGTTGTTCGTACATTTCTGGTCTTTGATCTTGTTCCAGAAACTGAGTTTTGTATGCACATTTTTTTTAAAACAGATCTGGCTTACTTGTATAAAAACTGTTCGTTTTTCACCTCTCAGGAAGATGGACTCCAACTTTGACTGAAAAATCCCTAATGTGTCACCTTTTACAACATGCTGGTTAGGGGGGAAAGTGGGTCTATCCCCCCCCTCCTCCCCCCCCCAAAAAAAAAAAAATGGTGTCCCAGAACTCACACTGGGAGTTAAGATCTAAATAAACAATTTTTTTGTTGTTGACTGAGTGAGACCTTAGCCTAACACATCTAGTCAAAGTTGGAAAACAAACAGAAAGTTGACATTCAGATGGCTGAGTATGTCATGTCTCAAGCACAGAATACAAAACCCAGACAGGAGAAAAATGCCTAAGTATATATATACATATATATATATAAGGGAAGCTGGAGAAGAAGAGAAGCAGAGAGAACAAGGAAGAAGATGTTGAAGGAACAGTCTGGCATCATGGTATGGGAGAACATCTGTATCAGAAATTACTGACTATACAGGAGATAGAAGGCTGTAGACATTCATGACTAGTAACACCACACAGCTTAGATCAGAAGAGGAATGAAAGGCATATTGAGTTCAGCCATTTGAGAGGAGAGGGGACGTTTCGCATTTCCCATAAAACACTGACTACAAAGCAGGAGCATGGAGTGACACAGAAGCTGTAATTTATAATCGGATCACCTGTGCTTTCATCTGTAATTTTGTGTAGGCTTCATTATATCAAATCTACTTTCAGGTGCAGGAGTGAATGACATAGATAAAAGATTCACAAACAACAAATATCATTACCATCTGCTTTCCGGGCTCCCTTTTTTTAAGGAAAAAAATGAAGATCCACTGCTCCTTAACCAGAATGAAAAAAGCTGACTAATTAGGAATTCACTGAAATCAGATGGTTGTGCTGAAAGGTGCAGATATCACAGCCTAGCCGTAAACCACAAAGTGCCAACTGTCTTTTAAAGGTCAACACAGAAAAGGAGGAAGAAATCATCCCTGTTTTTCCTGGAGTGTTTATTGTGTTTGCACAAGTCAGTTTAGAATAGCTGAATCAGTTCAATGGCAGGTCAAAGAATTTGGCCAATTAATGTTCAGTCCGGCACCAATGAATTGGATAGGTTTTTTTTTTCTGTTGTTCCAAAACACATTTGACCAGACACAGTGAAATATGCCTTATTGTGAAAACTGTTGTTCATTTCCTCTTTGTTAAAAAAAACTATGGAGAAACTGCTTTGTGGTACATCAAAAACAAAACTGTCTGCTAATCTTTGACAACTTGTTTAATATGTGAAACCTAACAGTTAACCCATTAGGTAGTAATCTGGATATTCCTGATTACTTTCATAGTGGGTAATTTGTTTCCAGACTAAGCCAAAGCCATGAAGTTACTGTCCATAAACTGAAACAATTTTAGTACTGTGACTGGAAAGATCACTGGTAGAAGAGGCAGAGGCAGACCGAGAGACATGATGGTGGATGGCATGGAGTATCATCAGTGGAATTGATCCAGAACAGCAAAGATCAAGATCTGTGGAGATGCATGAACGCCTACGCCAGCTGGCATGGCACTGGATGATGATGATTTTAGTCAAAGAAGAAATTTCTTTTTATTCATTAACCTTTCTGGCATTCATTACTTCTCCATAGAAAGGAAGTATCATTTGATATAGTCTGTGAAAAGTACTATTTTTGTTATGGCTTAATCTAAATTGCCAGAAGAATGGAAATTCCTATCACAGTATTTATTTCATCTATTGTTGTACATGCCCAGTAGAGAAAGATGTTTTCTTTTGCTATTTTGAGTTACTTCAAAATGTGTATAAGATGAGAAATAGCTCTATGTAATTTTTGTCAACTGCAGGTTGTGGGGGTGGGGTGGGGGGGGGGGTGGGGGGGGGGGCGAACAGGTCCTAAGTTATAGTCATATCTTTTCAGCATACTCTGCGGATTGTGCAGATGAAATCTCAAAAAAGCGATTACCAGCAGGCTCTGTGGAGAGCTTCAAGCAAGGCAGGGCACTTAAGACGCCTTGATCATCCACTGCACTTAGTTTCATTTCCAATTGTCTCGACATTGTCCTGCCATTGAATCAAGATGGACACAGGCGAGAGAGTGAGGTCGATGAATTGCGCAACTCTTCCTCACTTAAATCCAAGTCCTTGCGCAAGTCATCCAGCTACTACTGTGAATGAAAGTGATCTTTATCACTCGTGATGGATGAACAACATTACAACAACAGTCTTTGCAGCATATAAAGCAACGACTGAAACACCCGCTAGCCACAGATGTATTCTTCAACCGAGTGCAGAAAATTCTAATGCACATAGCAATTCATATTACTACAAGTGTAAAACTCATCATTCACACTGAAGTTGAGGACATAAGTTGAGAAACCAGTTGGCCATGATGGATATATCTGCCAGTGCCACTTAACCCTACCAGACCTGAGGCCCTGAACCTAACTGTCCCTATAACCTGAGCTCCTGGGCACTAACACGAAAAAACCAACATGATGTACAAAAAAATTAGTTACATGCAAACAAGTGGTTAGAATAAGATAAAACTTGGAGACATTGTAGAAAATAGGTTTACCTTTGATTTAGCGCCAATCTTCCACCTTTGTGTGCCAATCCACCTAGTAGGGTCAGTCTTGTTTCACAAAGTAAGTACCAGATGTTGCTGTTTGAGGGACACACCCCCTTCTCTTACAATCGATCTAGTTTTAAATCTATAATTTTCATAATTCTCCTCCTCACTCTAGCTCTCACTGACTGTGTCACTTCAACTCGGAACGTATTCTTCATGAACGTATTCACAGTCTGAATTAACCAAAGTATCGATCACCTGTTTGACTGTGAAAAGCCTAGACCTACGTCACTTTCTTGTCGAAGCCGCTTGTTTCATTGAGAATTTTCAGAATTTTTTTCACATCAAACCACACAAAAAAATCTCAACACTTGTGGGAAGTCATTTGCAATGACTAATAACAAAGTCTGATGGCGATTGGCTGGTTATTTTTAGTCTGTGACGCATATTTATCACGTACTACGGAAATTCCAGGAAAATGGGGCCAGCGGTATAGCAGCTGATTAGGAAATTCCCGGAAAATCAGGCCAGCGGTCTGGTAGGGTTAAAGAGTTCTTCTCACTTGCAACAGACTGTAGGCTTTGTGTTTAAATGTTTCAGTTACAGTATATGCAATCTCTTGTGTTGAATTGTGGAGGTAGTGTCAGAAAATGTTGAACAAGGAGTTTTTATTATGTACTGCATTTAATTTTGTCATGGCAACTACAGTACTCCCCTCTATTGATAATTTTTTTAAATGTAACTACTTTTGATAATTCATTATTGCTTCAACCAATGGATGCTTGTTTTATAATAATTCCTTTGTTGATAATTATCCCTCAGACATAACTTACAAATCTGTCAAGTGAAATGATAAGTGAGAACTGTCTGGACAACTGCTAGAAAGGAGATGGCGATATACTAGGCATCTTCTGATACAAAGAATCACAAACAGGCACTGAAATGGAAAACAACATAGATTTAAGAATTTTCTTGTGTGGGTTCCGGAGCCTCATTCAGGGTGAAGATTTTAAAAAAAATGTATACCCACTTCCTCCCTAACAAGCATACTGTACAAGGTAACTAATTAAAGGAGTTTCCTTCGAAGTCAGAGTGCATCTGCCCAGAGGCGAGGAAATAAATCTACGTACAAATAAACCAGATCAGTAAAATGAATGTGCATGCAAAACTCCAGTTCTGGAACAAGAGCAAAGTCCAGAAATGGACAAACAACCAGAACTTTATGCTGGAGAAGATTTTTTTTTAAAGAAAGAGACAGAAGATGCTTTGTAGTTGAAAAGACGGACGACAACAAATGATGAAAATAGTTACTAGAAACTATGGTTCCAATACTGAAAACAGTACTTCCAATGGAAATCTCGTGATAAATGAATCGTGCTCATGTGATCCAGAGTCAAACTGGTGTGATACTACTTTTGTGATACCAAGAGAATATGTTTTTGGATCCTGGATGAGATGAATAAGTTCATGATTATGAATGTATGTGTAACAATGATATACAACCATTCATAATGAAACACATTGCTGCACTTCAAGCATACTGGTAAAGCTTTTTCAGTCAAGTTAAGAGTAGGTGTATGTACATATTCATGCAAATCACTTTGCTGAAACAATAAACGGTACTATCTAGTGAAACCATAACTCAGTCACCAGATGCTAGAGGTGGTTCAGGTGCAGCCATAAATAGTGTAGTTTATTGTCTATAGAGATATTCACTTATAAAAGCCAGAATAGAGAGAAAGTATAAGATGGGCTAGCCATAAACAGCGATACAAGTGGGTGGGTAATCTCAAAGTAAAAAATATGCACTCAGGCGTACTGAGCATATGATACTAGACCTATATTATTTTTCAGCAGCTGGCACTCAACGGGTGATGTGTTCAACATCACACCAGTCACCTCTACTGCCCTGGACTTTACCTGGTACCCATTAAAGGCTGGATTGACTTGACAGCCAAAAGTAAGGCATCTTTTTTTTTTTTATGTCTGGCTCCCTTTAGATCTTCTAATCTGCAGGCAAGGGAGGGGGAGGTGTAGTCCAAGAGTGTACAACTAAGGTGAAAAAAACATTTGTTAGAGTTAACTAAGGTGAAAAAACAGTCTGTTGGAGATAACTAAAGTGAGAAACAGTTTGTTGGAGATAACTAAAGTGAGAAACAGTTTGTTGGAGATCCATTGTAGGTGACCTTCACTGTAGAGATGGCATCTGGTTGATAAACAGACATTTCAAAGCAGGTTTTGAAGGATGTGGGAGGAAATGATTCACAATTATTATATTCCTCTTTTATTTATGAGAATGATTATTCTGACTATATTTGTCTTGTATTCTTTACAAATCATTGCTTTTGTTTTCAAAATATAGGACCTCGTTATGAAAATATGTGGGCCATTTGACCAAATAATCAGGGGGGAGTACTGTAGAAAACTGTAGTATTATATTGTTTTACTGTTTGTTTGAAATGCCTTATCAGATGCGTTCATGTTATTTAAATGTACTGTCAGGATGTTCATGCTATAAATGAGATTCTCTTAAAGAAATCCTGAAAGTGCATGTTTTCTAAAACTGTCGCTACAGTACTTTGTACTGCAGATATTAACACTTTATGTGCCATTTTGTAACAAGTCCATTTTTTTTTAAACCTCAGTTTGTCCCACAAGAGACATAACAGTAATTCAGACAGATATATAATCACGGGGTGAAGAGGAGGTAACAAATGAGGAATTGAATAAATGCTAATTTTCTGTATAGACAGTTTATAGAGATAAAGAGAAACTGATGCTTAAGATTTTACTGTTGTTTAGGAGATTTTGATTTTTTAAAATGTGAATGTTAACTGGGCTTGGGTTCAAAAGAGATGTATTTTTCTGGTGACAGTATATCATGACCAACGGATCACTGTCTGCTTAGTGCCTGTTACACAATGATTCCAGTAATTCATATTGCTGCTATCTTCAGAACAGTGTTGTGTTCCAATAGTGGCCTGATCTTCTTTAAATGACACTGAGTTGGATTTCATATTTCTTCTCAAGATCTTCCACACTGGCCTCGAGTTAATGGATGTCCAAGATCATTCAGATTTCTTCCTAAGATCTTGTAAATTTCTCTACCACTTCTTCCTACGCTGCTCTCATGAATCATCAAAATATTCTAACAACTACTGTTATTGTTGTTGTTATTATTTATTATTATTACCAGGATAGAGTATACTGTGAGACACACAAGCAAGATTTTACAATTGCAGATCTTCGTTGAAACTATTGACATGTTTTTTTGCTAGCCTTTCTTCACGTTACCCCAGTAACCACTGATTTATATTGCATTGCACACACTGATATAATGCAGTTAGAATAATGCAGATTCCAACTGGATTTAATTACTCACTCGACAATGGTATTGAAACCCAAACCATTGTTCCCAAGAAATAAATGAAAGAATATGCTCTTTAATCTTTAACTGCACTGAAAATACATTCTACAGTGTAACAATTCCCATCAATACATTTCAGGCAATAAAAGTATTCTTCTTCTTCTTGGCCTTCACCAGCTGTAAACTCTGGCCGAAAGTTCTGGTTATTCCTCCACTTTTGGACTGCAGTCCTGTACCAGAACCTAAGTGTATCATGTGCATCCGTTTTACAAATCTTGACTTATTTGTATGCAGACTGCTGGTTCCTTGCCTCTCAGGCAGATGCACTCTGACTTCAAAGGAAGCTCCCAGTTAGTTTACTCTTACGACATGCTCTTGGTAGGCGGTGGGTCTATTCTTGTTTACCCTATAATAGGGCTCCGGAACCCACACGGGAAGAATAAAAGCATTAAAAACTATTAAATCTATTCAGATCTAAAGACATAATTTTATGTTCTATTCTCAAGCTTTTCCTAGGTTGTTTTTTTAATGGGACACATGGCAGGTGTTTTGTGAGTATCTACAGGACGGCTGGGGCACATGTAAAAATCAAACTGTGCTGGTGAAACGGGAACTTATGGTCACCCTATGTTTACTGTAAGAGGTGACTAAGAAAGGGTGGGCATAATATAAAACATGTCAGTTGCAAAAACTAACTAGTCATGAAAAAATCTACAAACAGGTTGGGGTGTATGTTTTATTGGAAGTTGAAAGACAGAAAAAGAAAAGTACAAATTTGAACTACTCTCCCAATCCGTTAACAATGAACAAAAATATTACTTAAAATAAATAGTGAAATAAATTGTTTGCAACTGATACCTTGTATGGGTTCTGGCACACTAAGAAGGGTGGAAGTCTGGTGGCAAAGAATAGCCTTTAACAAGCATGATGTAAAAGATGACCACTAAGGTTATGTTAAAATTGTATGTGTTGGACCGAAAGATGCAGATAACACAGCCAAGCTGTAAACTTCAACACAAAGTGGCAACCACTCTTTTAAGGGCAAATAAAGAAACCCATGGTACGGACAAGAACAGCTGGCACATAAAGTGCTAATGATAATTCATTATGGCCTGTCTCAATATTGTAAGATCTTTCTTTTCAACTTGCGCAAAATATATAGAGGTGTTAATCCTATGCTCAGTGTAATTTTGTGTAAACCATTCACTGTTTATTTTGCTAAAATGCTATTGCATTTGAAAAGTTAACAGCACTGTCTTCTGTGTTATTGATTTTTTGTTCTGTCTTTTAATCAGCTAAGCATCAGACGTCCACGTTAGCAACACCTCAGTTCATAGTTTCAGACATCCACGTTAGCAACACCTCAGTTCATAGTTTCAGACATCCACATTAGCAACACCTCAGTTCATAGTTTCAGACATCCATATTAGCAACACCTCAGTTCATTGTTTCAGACATCCACATTAGCAACACCTCAGTTCAGTGTTTCTGACATTCACATTAGCAACACCTCAGTTCATAGTTTCAGACATCCATATTAGCAACACCTCAGTTCAGTGTTTCTGACATTCACATTTGCAACACCTCAGTTCAGTGTTTCTGACATTCACATTAGCAACATCTCAGTTCATAGTTTCAGACATCCACATTAGCAAAACCCCAGTTCATAGTTTCAGACATCCACATTAGCAACATCTCAGTTCATAGTTTCAGACATCCACATTAGCAACACCCCAGTTCATAGTTTCAGACATCCACATTAGCAACACCTCAGTTCATAGTTTCAGACATCTACAACAGCAACATCTCAGTTCATAGTTTCAGACATCCACATTAGCAACATCTCAGTTCATAGTTTCAGATATCCACATTAGCAACACCTCAGTTCATAGTTTCAGATATCCACATTAGCAACACCTCAGTTCAGTGTTTCTGACATCCACATTAGCAACACCTCAGTTCATAGTTTCAGACATCTACAACAGCAACATCTCAGTTCATAGTTTCAGACATCCACATTAGCAACATCTCAGTTCATAGTTTCAGATATCCACATTAGCAACATCTCAGTTCATAGTTTCAGATATCCACATTAGCAACACCTCAGTTCATAGTTTAAGACATCCACATTAGCAACATCTCAGTTCAAGTTTCAGACATCCTGATTAGCAACACCTCAGTTCATTGTTTCAGACATCCACATTAGCAACATCTCAGTTCATTGTTTCTGACATCCACATTAGCAACACCTCAGTTCGTAGTTTCAGACATCCATATTAGCAACACCTCAGTTCATAGTTTCACACATCCACATTAGCAACACCTCATTTCATAGTTTCAAACATCCACATTAGCAACACCTCAGTTCATAGTTTCAAACATCCACATTAGCAACATCTCAGTTCATTGTTTCAGACATCCACATTAGCAACATTGTTTAGACAAAACAAAAACATTTACAACCTGCTGACTCTTTAGGATAAAATACAACTGCTGTGTGAAAGGTGGCTGTTTGGAAGGGCCTAATGTAAGATGGACCTGCGTGCCCAATTTGTTTCAATTAGTTATACCAATCAGGTTAGTTATAAAAAGTTCCAAATCCCCCCGTCCCCTTTTTTTCCCCACACGGGATTATAAACTAGGAGTTACTTGAAAACAGGAGTTTCCATATAAGAATGTATCGTTCTTTTTGCTTGGCCACAAACATCTGCTCTGCCACTGTCTCACAGGCCTGCATGTCTTAGCGATCGTGTCACGTCCCTGAAATATTCCAGTGCTGATGACTGATTTCTGCTCATGTCACAAAGGGAGCCATTATAGCATAGTGGCTAGACCTTCGCCAGTCAGCCTAAAGGTCTTGGATTTGAATCTTCATCGAGAGTGGTTTTTCTCAAAACTGGCTTTGGCTCCATGATCGACCCAGCATTCAATATTGGGTAACAGAAATTGTTCTGGAAAGTCAATGTGGCCAGCATGATGTTGACTACATCACCCATTAGGTGCTAACTGGTCTATAAAAATATGGTTCTAGCATCATATACCTAATATTTGGCCTTAAACGGATCCTTTACTTCCATGACACACACCTTTTTTCTAGCGATCCACTTCTATCCTGTGGGTGTAGAGGTTTGCCAGAGATATCGCCAGACTTTTTTTTTTCGTTTCAGTTCTCTGTCAGTCAGGGACGGTCGGATGTTGTCTTCCCAGCGATCCTGGGTCATCCTGGTTCTTGGCCTCCCATGCCGGCTGATTCTGTCCCATTCTGCATACATATCTAAACCATCGTAACTGTGCCTGATCTGCCTGAGTTTGTAAGGCCTGGGTTTCAAGATCATGAGGAATTGTCAGGTTTTGACTTTTGTCCCTTCTGGTCACTTGGACAACCTTTCTCATATATCTCATTTCTGAGGCCTAAAGCTGGCTTCTGTGATATGCTGTCGCTACCCATGACTTGACTATCACAAACACCCATTTGTAACTTTATGCAACACAGACTGAGAATCTAATACTAGGATATCCCTGAAAAATCTATTTCTCGTTATCTACTTCAGAGCACAAGTCATTACCTTTACCTTCATTATAATGCTTGAAGCTGTAGATCAATTTTGTTCTGTCATGACCTGCCCTCACTCTAGACACAAAACCCCATCCAGACTGTTCACTCCGATCTAAGAACATTTCACCTAAGAGTACAAAAGTATACTGCCTTAACTTGTCACAACCCAGTAACTCAAAAAAGAAACAAGAGGGAATTGAGACATAACTCTGGAATACTTCTTCTTTTAGCTTTCACCAGCTCTAAACTCTGGTAGAAAGTTCTTGTCAATCGTCATCTTCTGGATTTGGTCGCGTTCCAGATCTTGAGTGTTCCAGAAGTACAATAATACAAAACACTAATCGCTGGAATGTAAGAAATATGAACTCCAAAGAAAACTATTAACTGACTACTTGAATCTCTGTTGATTAACTATGATGATGGAAAATTTGTTGCACATAGAAAGCCCCAGAAACCTGTGCGACACATAGAAAGCCCCAGAAACCTGCGCAGCACATAGAAAGCCCCAGAAACCTGCGCAGCACATAGAAAGCCCCAGAAACCTGTGCGACTCATAGAAAGCCCCAGAAACCTGTGCGACACATAGAAAGCCCCAGAAACCTGCGCAGCACATAGAAAGCCCCAGAAACCTGTGCGACACATAGAAAGCCCCAGAAACCTGTGCGACACATAGAAGGCCCCAGAAACCTGCGCAGCACATAGAAAGCCCCAGAAACCTGTGCGACACATAGAAAGCCCCAGAAACCTGTGCGACACATAGAAAGCCCCAGAAACCTGCGCAGCACATAGAAAGCCCCAGAAACCTGTGCGACACATAGAAAGCCCCAGAAACCTGTGCGACACATAGAAGGCCCCAGAAACCTGCGCAGCACATAGAAAGCCCCAGAAACCTGTGCGACACATAGAAAGCCCCAGAAACCTGTGCGACACATAGAAAGCCCCAGAAACCTGTGCGACACATAGAAAGCCCCAGAAACCTGCGCAGCACATAGAAAGCCCCAGAAACCTGCGCAGCACATAGAAAGCCCCAGAAACTTGCGTGGCACATAGAAAGCCCCAGAAACCTGTGCGACAAAGTCCAGCAATTTTTTACAAGAACTAAAATCCATTTATAGAAGGGTAAGGAATACCCCTAAAGATAAAACTGACGAGGATAACTAAGGGTATAATAAATCCACTATTTTAATGACGTAATTTTAGTTAAGATTATCAAAATATTCACAGTATAAGATCTAACTTGATCACAACTCAGGAACGTGTAAAAAAAGCAATATTTGAAACAATAATACCAATTACTTAATTGCCCTAAATAAATATGTACATGATATATAAAATAAAAATTATTTACGCTGAAAACTCCATGAACACTTTATATCCCAATTATAACCCACAGGTTTGCACAAGATAATTTTGTGAACATTACTACTACTATAGCAGATTTTACCCAGGAAACAGATGTTGAAGTTTGAGGAAGGAAAACAGAAGTGGCTTCATGTTAATAACATCATTCATACAGGCTAGCTCTGCATCACAGTGCTCCTGATTGTGGTCATGATCTCCAAGGTAGGCAGGAAGTCAGAAAGTGACCCCAATAATGTCTATGGAAACAAAATTGTAACTTTTCAGAATCTGAAGCCAGGATAATCTTGCCGCCCTCGGAGTCTGTAGGTTTCACAAATGGCCAAACACTGAGACAAAACATGCAGACATTTATTTACACAACACATAAAAAGGAAAATATAAAGTTGAAAAACAAATAAACAATTGGAGACATAAATTTTCATAGACTAATTCATACAGGCTAGCTCTGTGTCAGAGAGCTCCTGATTTTGGCCATGATTTCCTAGGCAGGCAGGAAGTCAGAAAATTACTCCAATAATGTTTATTAAAAAATGTACAACTTTCCAGAATCTGAAAACAGGAAAATCTTGCTGCCCTCGAGGTCTGTAGGCTTTACAAATGGCTAAACACCGAGAAAAAACCTGGAGAAAATTAATTATTTACACAATACATAAAAATAAAAATATCTAGTTGAAAAAAATAATAAACAATTAGAGACTGAAGTATGTAATTCATACAGGCTAGCTCTGTATCACACAGCTCCTGATTTTGGTCATGATTTCCGAGGCAGGTAGTAAGTGTAGAAAGTGACTCTGATAATGTCTCCAGAAAACATCTGCCATTTTTTTCAAAATCTGAAGACAGGATAATCTTGCTGCCCTCGGGGTCTGTAGGCTTTACAAATGGCCAAACATTGAGACAAAACCTGCAGACAGTAAGATATTTGTTTATAAAATACCTAAAATGGAAAAGGTCTGTTAAAAAACTAATTAATAATTAGACTTAAGTACCTGAATTTGCTGTAATCTGAATAAATAAATAAAGCCTTGAAGTGTACTGGGTATATGATGCCAGCCCCATAGATTTATAGACCAGTCGGCACTGAATGGGTTATCTCATCAATATTTCACCATCTGCCATACTGTTAGAAACATTCCATTACCTATTTTAAAACTCGTTGAATGGGTCGATGTAAAAAAAAAAGTATAGAAAAAGACCGTCTGCCTTGATAAGGAACACTAAAGTCCTGGAACAAGACCAAAGTCCAGACATGGAGAAACAACCAGGACTTTCTACCAGAGTTCACAGCTGGTGAATGCATAAGATGAAGAAGAATACATGACCACTGGGCTATCAGACAGGCATGCTAGCTACTGCACTATTGCAGCTCCCATGTAAGGGAAGTAATTGCTACTTAGTGACAGTATGGTTATCAGGAGTCAATATGTTGATGCTTTTAACTGCAAATCCTATCACTTCATTCCCCGAAAGAACTATCCTCCTTACAATGACCTTCACTCGCATTGTTGTGTTTGTTAAGAGTTTTCTCCACTTGGCAAAAGCACTCTTCAATTAAGCGGGTGTTTGACTCCCTGGTTTACATGCTGCAGCCATGTGACCATTACTTGGTACACGTCTCCCACCGTTACATGTGCACTTGACACAGATGGAACTTTATTAAAACTGTTTCTTGTCTTATAATCACTCTAAAATCCATAAGGAAAAAACAAAGACAATGAGAATAAATCAGCCAAATAGTAATGTGGTTTCTCTTGAGGGTATCCCACTCCAAGATGTGGAGTCATACACCTAATTGGACAGTAATGTAGATAAAGATGGGGGATGGGGGACGATAGAGATATTAAAATACAAATACAAAAGGCAAGAAGAGCTTTCACTGTACTAGGAAATTTGTGGAGGTCAAAAGAAATTAAAACTACAACTAGACTTACAATTTTTAATTCTAATGTCAAATCAGTGCTGTTGTATGGAGTGAAAACATGGAGAACAGCTAAAATAATTACCAGTAAACTAAAAAAATTCATTAACTGGAATAGAGAATTAAACAGTATCATAGAATCAATAATGTTGAGCTTTGAGAGAGAACTAAACAAGTTCCAATGGTCCAAGAGATGAAGAAAAGATGCTGGCATTGAATAGAACACACGTTAAGAAAACCTGAGAACAATATAACAAGAATGTGTTTGCATTGGGACCCACAAAGGTATAGAAATAAAGGCAGACCTCCCCCCCCCCCCCCCCCCCCACAAAAAACACACATAGAGAAGGGAGCTAGAGAGTGAAGTCAAAAAGATGGGGAGGACATAGTATGAGCTGCATGCAACAGTGAAGGATAGGATGACCTCTGGTGAGTTGGTTGAGGACCTATACTCCATTGAGGGGCAGAAGGTAGAAGAATATAATCTTTCTGAAATGACTCACAGCTGGAAATTTACAATAACATTTTGAATAAATCTGAACAGAATTCTCAGTCTTCAGGACATTCTGTATGAGTCTTTTTCATAGCTGGAATAAAAAAATACTTCCCCGTGTGGAAAGTCATAAATATCTTAGTTTCAAAAAAGTTATAATGAAAACATGTCTCACCTTTTATTTTAATTTCATCAATTTATAGACAATACCTAGCACCCATTTTAGGGATTAATTCTTGACAGAACTCAGTTGCAATAAAAACCTACTTTGCGAGTTTCTTGAGGTAAAATAATTCCATCATTGAGCATTCTTGTTGCTCCAAATATAGCAGAAGATTCTGCATGATATTTCTGTGACAGTTTCTTCAAGTTTTGACTAGCTCCATCTTTATTTCTGGCCTCCTGTAACAAACATAAATTCTGCTCTATTGCTTGTTAACACAATTGTGGCACTTGTATATCAACTAGCCCCATCCGAACATAATGTCTGCAAAAAGCAACAGATTTTAAGTAGCATATTTTATACCAACATTGCTGATACTGTCAAAAACTCAAATTTCTAAAACCAACATCTGTGAGATGAGATACTTGGAAATGTTATCAATCTTTGAGGGAAGTCAATAAGTAAATCACAAATGGTTGTTTAAAAAAAAACTAAAGACAATAATTACTTGAAATCGTTTATTTTTACACTTACATTGTCCCTTTATGTTTCAACATAATTTCCACAAACAGTGATTCACTTGTCCCATCACTTTATCAGACCTCCCAAACCTGCTGCCTAGAACTGTTTAATCTGTTTTCTAAACAAAATTTTCACTTCACATTCAACTTCTGCGTTAGTAACAAAATGTGTCCTGCCAAGGTGGGTTTTCAGTGGACAAAAAAGAGGAAATCGCTAGGGGCTAAGTCTGGGCTGTAAGGTTCCAGAAGTTCTCACCCTAAATGGTTAAATTTTCTCCTGAGTTAACCAAGCCGCATGTGGTCTGGCATTTTCATGAAGGAGCAGTACTCCTCTAGTCAGCAGGCCTGGACGTTTTCTTTAATTTGTATCATGAAGCGATAGAACTATACAGTCTGAATCAGAAAAGATGGGATCCAAGCACTAATGGACTTGTCCGATGTGTAATGATGATAATATTTTGATTAACTATTAATTACTATTATGAATTATTATTAATATTATTAATTAATTACTAGTATGAATCAGCGTTCACATTGTCAGCTTTTCTTTTTTCATTGGAAAACACTCCTTGATAATCCCAGAACACTGTCAGCATAACCTTCCCTGCTGATGACGTATCCTTGAATTTTTTAACATAAGGCAAAGAAGGATGTTTCCATTGCACCGAAGCACGCTTTGATTTGGGCTGGTAGTGATGCTTTATGGGAAAACTATTTGTCAGCATAAACAGGAAGCATTTTCTTATGAATGTCTTTTGAAGACAGCCTTTTTGTCCTCAAAAAAAAACACACACAACAGCATGTTGTTCTTTAAGGGTACACTCCGTAAGTACAGTTGCCACTATGTTGTGAATGCGCATGCAACACCTAGCGCCACCTAACGAATGGAGACATAAAGTTCAATGTTGCTGTCATCTAATGACACCTTTGGAACAAACCAAATACATTTTCCTGCCATCCAACAATCATTTGTGACTTATTTATTGACTTCCCCTCGTAAAAACCTGACACCAAATGAGAAACAATACTATAGGACAGATTGTAGGAAAGATACCTTTTATCATACACAGCAGTACCTGCTACTACACAAGAAATTTAGAATTACCCCTACTTTATGCTATCAGTCCGGAATATGGATGATGAATAGGGCATTCATCATCATCATTATGTAGCAGGTCCTTTGCAGAACGTTGCTCTCATCACGGTCTGCCCAAAAGAAACTTGGTCTCTCCCCACCTCTCCCACCTCATGAACTTTCATACTCAAGGAGTCACTTATATCCTGTGCCCATCTTCCTGTTGGTTGGCCCCTGCCACTCCTTCCTGGTACCATGCCTTCTGCTATTATTTTTTTCCAAACCGTGGCGCTTGATATGACCAAAATATTTCAGCTTCTGAGACAGGATGCTGTTTATTAGCCAATAGGGCACTAGAACAGAAAATAACTACATGTGAAATGTGCTGTCTCTGCAAGGTCACTTACAACACAAGAGACACGGTTACGAATATCAGCATTCGAGAGAAAGTTGTAGTAAGACCATGTCTGGATTATACTGACAGACAAAGAATGAAATGGTTTGACCATCTGGTGAGAATGCAGCCAGACCAAACTGTATATGAGACCTTTTACAGCAGAACATCTGGGAGGAAGGTGAGAGGAAGGCCAAGAAAGAGATGGATGAATGGTCTAGCTGAAACCTGCAAAAATATGAACAAATCCATCACTCAAGCCACCTGAGAACTGCAGGACAAATACAGAAAACCACGATACTGGGCCACAACCTGGTATCAGTAAAATGGCAAAAGAAGAAGAAGTGGTACCTCCAAATTCAAATGCTTAAAAATTCTAACAACCTGGAATCCAAACAAAATTTTCAAGTAAAGTTTGCCAGGAAATTTGAACACCACCTTGGAAACTTGGCGCTTGGCATATGCCTGCTAACAAAAGAGGAAGTTGGAAGGATTAGCACTGCTGAAATCCAAACATTTGTTACCATGTGGTTGAAAACTCCAGAAGTTGTTCAGAGGTAGTACCCTGATAGAGCACTAGTTAACAGGTGTGTTAACTCATTCAATGATCACATTATCAAACATTTTAGAAAAATAAAAATGGCCGTCAACATCAGAGCACTACTGAATGCTGGCTTTCACCAAAAACTAATGACCCCCAAACTCTCTACAAGTGATGATAGACCACAATGTGAAACACTAAAAAAGTTTCCTGATGTTATTATAAAAGATGACTGATCTTCCAAACAATAATCTCCCTAAATCCCTCTTCCTCCTCCTATTTTTATATGCTATGTCACCATTTTACCAAGAACAAAATACATAAAACGTTGACAAGACTAGTCGATTCATATGGCTCTGAAACTTAGAGCACAACTGAAAGAGATGAAGGCTTATTACAGATTTTCAAAAACAGAGTATTACAACGAATCTTTGGACCTATTAAAGATTTAAACCATGGGGAATAGAAAGTAAGAGGCAACAATGAAATTCATGATCTGTTTAAATCACCACTGATCATTGGCATCATGAGAGCTAATAGGTTTAAATGGCTGGGTCACGTTGACAGAATATCAGAAAACAGAGAAGTAAAAACTATACACAAGGGAGATGAATGGTCGTAGACCATGAGACAGACCAAGAAGACGATGGAGAGATCATGTCCAGACAGACCTGCAAACACTTGGTGTCACCAACTGGAAAGAGAAGGCCAACCAGAGAGATGAATGGAGGTGGGTGATATCTGCACAAATGAACTGCAAAGGCTCAGAGTGCTGAAGAAGAAGAAGAAGAATGTCACTAATTTTTTTATCATGATTAGTTAGCAAAATGTTTCTACACATTTCTTTTTAATTATTTACGGTTTTAGTCAAATATGATCATCATTTGTTACTATATTTACAGTGTATGTATTGAGAAAATAAAATTTTACAATTTAGTTTGTTGGACCCTGGAAAGATTAATTTAGTGTCCATTATTTTCAATCGGAAAAACTGCCTTTGAACCTGAAAGATTTGGAATTTTATCTATGTCTTGGAACGGATTATGTTCAAATTCCAAGGTACCACTGTATATTGAAAAGCAGAATATCAAATGGACTTGGAATCTCATTTGAATACAGCAACACCAGTTACTAACAGAGGTCCTACATGTAAGAACTTATATGAAAGCAAGAGGAGAAGACAGCTGATGACATTCCAGATATGCACAAATAAAAACAAAATGAAAATAGCCAGTACCATCAAACACAGACTATCAACTATTCCTCCCTATGATGCTTGACATAACAGTGGCAGATGATGATGACAAATTAATTAACTGTATTTCATCAAGAAGCACTGAAAATATTTCAACAGGACATAATGAATATATGAAAATGTATAGATAATAAATAAGCAATATAAGATTTTGGTAGAATTTCATATCAGAGATGCTGGATAAATGTAAAAGACGTCTGTTGAACATGACAAATATGTTCAATGTCAGTGAAACATGATATATGACAATTCAGTGTCAGCCTGATAATTCAGCATTTATACCACAGGGTAATAATCACACTGTATCTCGATATTTTAAACAAATGGAGTATGACATCTCTTGTGGGTTCTGGGGTCCAATGTAGACCCTAAACAAGCATGTTTTAAAAGTCAACTAATTAGAGGTAGCCCTCTGAAGTTAAAATATATCTGCCTGAGAGGCAAGGAACCAACAACTTGCATGCAAATAAGCCAGACCTGTAAAATGAAAGTGCAACTCAAGCGCTAGAACAAGACCGAAGTCTAGAAGTTCACAAACAACCAGAACTTTCCGCCGAAGTTCACAGCTGTTGAATGCAAAGAAGAAGGAATGTGACAAATATGTAGAAACAAGAAATTAAAGGACATATTTTATGTCAGTGACGCACCAGGCAGATGCTTCTAGACCATTTCATTGACCACTTGGCCTTCAGTGGGTGATGTAGTTAACATCAGGGTGGGGCCACCTTTACTTCCCAGGAAATTAGCTTGTATGCATTTAAAGCTGGGTCTACCTGGAAGCCAAGGTCAATTCTGGGGGGAAATCCGACCTGATGCCTATTGGAAATAAACATGTATGATATCAGTAAAATATGTCAGTGTCATATCAGCGCCATACTGATGCTGCCGTATTTATGACTGAGGATGGTAATGACACTGTATGTAGAAATAAAGCAGTGATTTTAAATTCCTTTGTGTAAGTTACCTCATGGACTACAGCTTGTGCTAGCTTGTCTGGTTCCATGATTGCCACGTGAGCATTTGGCCATGCAAACAAAAAACTGGGGTTTACAGCAAGGCCACCCTTGGAAAATTGTATGAGACCCGTGTTAGATGCAATACTTTATTTGAACAAAGACATAAACAATAGATAGCAAAATTTATTGCCTGACATATTTTGTTGTATCTCATCAGGTGCACTCTACAGTAACAATTGAATATAATGAAGCAATTCATGAATCCTTCTAATTGAAATACAAAATCAGCAACACACAAAAGTCATTGCCTGTTTTACCAGGGCAAACATAGGTTTACGACCATGTCTGTCTGCACAATTCTGGGCAAAAACAGTGACGTTCATGATTCAGCAGAGTGGATAAAAGGATAACCCCTTGTCCATTGTGCACTATCTTTTAAACTCTGGTCATGCTGTAAACAAGGATAGCACATTTAAAATTCTATATAAGCTGATCAATCATAGAATGTTTCAACATTTTGAGTTAAGAGATAGGTTATCTTCACTGTACTCTGGACACATCTATACGTCGCAGGCTCCCGCTCAACATGTAAGTCAGCATCTCACAGTTAATAGTACCAGCCCTATGCTGGTTGACAATACCTCATATGTCTAGTGTGCCTCTCTAGGCTTTTATTTACTCCAAATTGTTGGATTCTTAGCACTGTACAATATTCTGTCCCCAAAATCCACCCATCGTCTGCTCTAAGGGCATTAACAATGTCAGCATGGTCCATAGGTTGGCCACCTTCATCTGTGGCAGGGCTAGCCAATCTATCAGCTCTTTCATTGCCACAACATCAACATACCCTGGGACATAGATGAAGGTAGCTCCCCATACTGTGGAACTTTGCTGTGACTCAATCCACTGGCTAAGTGCAAACCCTGCCTTCATTTACTGGATCATGCTCACAGAATCCTGTATAAGTTATAATCACTCAGCAAACACATACATGTGATTCCAGCCACAGGCAAGCTCAAGTCATCACTATCATTTCCATCTTCATGCTGCTAGTAATCATAGAAAAGGCACAACTGGCCCTCTGGACTTTTCTGCCTGCAGTGCATGCTGTGAATGCACAAGAACTTTGGTGTCCTTATATAAAGGAGCAGTCTATGCCTCATCTGAACTGTCACTGATAAGAAGGTGGACCTCTGCATTGACAGCAACATAATTCTGCTCCCATCACTTTCAATGGATGAAAGATATTTATTTTGTTTACTTACTAACTGTTCTACTTCTCTTATTACAGCAGGGCCACTGCAGACTTTATTCACTAATCATTTAAATCAATGCCTGCCCGGCCCATTAGCATAGTTGGTTAAACTTGACTTTGCTGCAACCGGGTGACAAACTCCTTGTGGTGCAGGTTCACGCCCAGCGGTTGGCAGAAAAGCCACATTTCTCCCAAATTTATGTTATCTATCATGGAATCAAGGCCGAAGGGTTGCAATATCCATAGTACCGAGCCAAAGGGTTAACAACTCACGGTTTCTGGATACTTAAAAAAAATATCAATGCTCAATATCCATATATCATGTCAGATTAAAGCTCGCTTCTAAACGTGTTACTGTAAACAGGCACAACCAACATGCAGAGGCACAACCAACATGCTGTCAGTGTGAACATGAAAAAGTCATTAAATGTGGCACTGCTAGGAGGAAGAGTATGCAATGTTGAATTAAACCATTTTTACGATCAAACATACTACATGGACAGGCAGCCTCAACAGTCTAGTGACTAGACACTAATATTCTAGCCCAAAGGTCCTGCAGTTAAAGTTTTCTACAAGATTAAATAGCTTGTCACATGCCAAACCTCCTGAGTCTCCTCTTTTGACATGCATGATAGGCTGTCATGTTACTATTCTTTGAATCCCTTATGGACAGTTTGGCAATTTTGCTAAGATGAATCATCTGTGTCAGTACTGACTGGAAGAACGTGAGGAAGAAAGCTGTGGACAATCATGGCTGCCAACGCCATACTGCATGAATTAATAGAACACATCTTTGAAAGCAGATACATACCATCAGATAATGACTTGAACCAAAACCACCGCCAACAATAACAGTAAGTTTAGGAACTGATGCACAAGAAACAGCGGCCAACATTCTTGCACGACTTTTCAGGCAGGTTCTTGTGGCTGCCACTAGAAAAATGACATGCAGTCTGTTGTATAAGTTCAAAAGTATGAAAACAATCAGTAGTCTGGTACTGTATACTGATGGAAACAATACATCATGGTGGGGAATTTTCTACTTTACATTAAATGGGATGAAATCAAGAAGGACCAAGAAACACGAAAAATGTCTGGCCAACCCGTTATATCAACAGTTATAAGAAAATGAAGATGGCAATATACTGGGCACATCATGAGCAGAAGTAGACAGTCAGCCATAGTCACAGTCTTAGTCAAGGTTTCAACTTCACTGCAGTCAGGCTACCCTAAACTTGCTCTGTTCCTGTGCTAATAAAATTAAATAAAAGTTCTCTCACTGTCCTATCTAAATACAGGTGTGGACAGAGTATCCATAAATAGGCCTTGATGGGAAGAAAATGGACTGGGGAAATGTGTATGTCGAAGAGAAACATTAAGATGAACTTTGTTGGGTTCTGGACCATATTCCATCAATGATATCAAAAGGATTTAATCACCTGCATGGATTTTGGAGCCCAATTGTCGGGGGGGGGGGGGGGGGGGGGGGGGGGGGGGGGGGGGGGGGGGGGGGGGGGGGGGGGGGGGGGGGGGGGGGGGGGGGGGGGGGGGGGGGGGGTGGGGGGGGGGGGGGGGGGGGGGACAGACCCACTAATCCCCTAGCCAGCATGTTGTAAAAGCCGACTAATTAAGGATGTTCTTTTTGAAGTCCTAGTGCAATTGCCTGAAAGGCAAGGAACCAACAGTATGTACACAATTAGGCCAGATCTGCAAAGTGGAGGTGCAGGTGAAACTCATGTTCTGGAACAAGACTATAGACCAGAAATGGATAAATAACCAGAACTTTCCACCCGGGTTTACAGTCTGTGAATGTGAAGAAGGAAAGGACTGCATAGCAAAGAATGGACTGGAGGATTAGACTGCAGGCCCTCTGTGATGTTTAATGGTGCAATAGGATGATGATGATTACATCAATCATAATTCACTTTCCCTTTACAGTGATCATTATTAGGAGATAAATTACAGACAGCTTGTTATATTTCCAATGGTCACCACCTCTAGGGAGTTTCACTTTTTTCCTTTCTCTACTTACCTCAGCGGAGTTGTGGGGGAAAATGTATGCATCTTGAGTGCTCTTTCTTTCTAGTGTGGTGTGCTTGCTGGTTTTCCATTTTTCTAAGATTATTCTGTCATTAGCATGGTTTTTCCCTTTGCTGTGTGCTCATTATATTTTTTCCAATGTGGTTCTCTGTAGTAGGTTGAAGCAGGATATTCTTGTGAGATAGGGAAACCATTTAATTTGTTGTTCTTTGATTAAATGTATTACTGGTTTAAGAAATAATTCTGTATTTTAAATTGTATCTTTCCATGTCACAATGACATCTCTTGGAAGACATTTAGTTTCAACTGTCATAATTTTTCACTCCTCACTCTGAGCAGAGAGAGGGTCAGTATTTGACATTGACAGCGCAATGTCAGCCAGAAAATAGCACAAATCTCTTTATTTATTCTTGGTCATCTTTACACAGCCGCCCCCCCCCCCCCCCCCCCCCCCCCCCCGCCTTTCTGGACTAGCTAAATGGTCACTGGTATTAGTCAATGTACACAATTCTAACTGTTACCACCTCAGTACAACAAGTGGTCTGATTCCAAAGCATGCTGCCACCATACAAGGTGTGATCTGCTATTTGTTTCCATGATCAATGTCTTTGGAAGTGGAATCTCCTATACTAGTTTCCATGAAGAGCATCATATTCCAAGTTGTGCACCAACCCTGGAAATAATGCACAGTAGTAATTGTAATGTTTTTATGTTTATTCTAGAAGGTGAGTCAGTATTGTGCATGAACTCAATGAACCCCAGCAGCATGGCCTTGTTAAACTTTCCACATCAGAAACAGGCGAGTGCCAACATTTTCTGTTTGGTGATCAGAAAGCCTTTTGTCCCATGAGTACATGGGCACATTTCATGTAATAGGTTCTCAGAGAGTTTCATGCTAAAATCTACTGCCTCAAGAGTGATGGGGGCTACCCACATCTTCTGTCTACAGACAGTGCATCCAAACAGGCCAGTCCAGAGCAGCTGCATGTATGCTGTTTGGCCCTGGAGGATGGCTGGGGCAGCAAAGAGGTTTTCATATATAGAGCCAATATGATGCTCTAGTAAAGGGCTCATTTAACTCTTATAACCACAAACAGTTACTACTTTATTTCTATCTATCCCCAGGAGTTGAGCTAAAGCAACAAATACTTTGATCTGAAGGAGTTCAACATAGATGTTATGATACAGAAGTAACTGAACCAACAATCTAGATACCAAGGGTTACTATAAAATCTGTCTCTGGTAGAAGCCAGCAAGAACATCATCTTATATTCTTAATTTCCTACGTGGGTTCCGGAGGCAACTGTGGGTGGGAAATAAAATAACAACCCCCCTGCAACAAGCATATCATAAGAGTTGATTAATTAGGGTTTATTGTCTTTGTTTGTATTAGTCAGAGTTCATCTGCCTCATAGGCAAGGAACCAATAGTCTGCATTAAAAAAAAACAGATCTGTAAAACAGATGTGCATGCAAAATTCAAGTTCTGAAACAAGACTAAAGTCTGGATGAACAACCAGAACTTTCTGCCTGAGTGTTGCGCGCTGATTTGGGTAAAGTGTGATAGTGTGTGAAGGGACAATGGTATGACAGTACTTTCTGTGAGTTCACGGGGGGAATAGTGTCAACATGGTCCGAGTATTGACCAGTGAAAATGTCTATTCATGAACAAGGCGTGCACGCACGAGAGAAAGTGGACATGTGGGTTACTGTGTGGGGGCTGAAAGCATGGCTAACGAGATAGAGAAAGTGTGAATTAAGTGACAGCCTGATTCTCAGGTAACATCAGCCACCCGCATAAGTGTGATCCTCGAGAATGCCCACATGAGCGTGAGTTCCGAGAACACCCACGGGATCATGAGTCACGAGAATGCTCATACAAGCATGCCTCTCGTGTAATCATCATCCACCTATACGGATTTGAGGGGGATAAATTAGAGGGCTGAGGGGCATTCGAAAGAGGAATCGAGAGTCAGAGACCAAGTCAGCGTCCGTGATATCTCTCGCGAGTCTAACAGACAAGAATACCGTACGACTATCAGGCATTTAGGTCTGAGTATGTGTCGAGGTTGTGGTACTGAAGCTGTGTGCTAGAGGGGTCTTATGGTAGAAGTCCTGTCGGTCATCGGAGCCCTGCGACAAGCTGACCACAGCTGTGTGGTTTCGGAGTACGGCAAGGGGAGTCCGTCTCCAGTCAGCCGTGTCGTATGCCGAAATAATATCAAGGTCCAGTAAATGGGAGAAGTTGTCCTGTTCAGCTGTACGGCGTGTCCAGAATGTGAGGTGCTGTAGTCTTTGGAGCTGTAATAGTCAAGGAGAGGTCACTACAAATTGAAAGAGAGCTAGCGAGTGAGGACAAATGGACGATGTGCGAATGTCAACTGTGATCAATAACTACGTCTCTGCATTTGTGTCATGTATCCTGTTAAATAAAATTTATGACGTTGTCATTGTCGTCAAGTTCTATTTCTTAGAGAGGAAGCTGAAGGGTACCTGCTAGACACTTGGTAGTGTGCTGACTAGTGGTAACTCACTAAGCAGACAACACTGAGTTAAAAGACAGTGAACGTGAAGAAGGAGGAGAAGAAGAAGAGATTTTGAATAACCTAGAAATGAACAGTTGTCTTGTACTGAACGCGTTGAGGAATGGTTTTAATTTGCACACAGATGACTGATATACCTACAGAGCTGTCTTCTATTTGTGGATGACAACTGCTTCCTCTGTTCACAGATTCAGTCTTCCAGATGTCAGTAAAAGTAATGTAATGGATCTTTTCACATCAGTGGTGCATTGGAATGAACACCAGTCTTAAAAGTGCTCTTGACAGTGTTCATCAACAAATGTTTCATCTACCCTGACACTTCGATGAAGTAAAAGGTGGAAGAGAAGAAGAAGAAGAAGAAGAACGTGCATCGGACACTGATGCTAAATTTATATTTTATAATCACGCTTTGATGGGTGATGAGGTCGGCCGCCTTACCTTTTTAGCACAATACCATGTACTCATTCAAGGCTTGGTCACCCTAGGAGTGAAGGTCATCTTTTTTTTTTAAAATTCAAATCCAGCCTATGCAGTGGCTTTGGGCTATCAGTCAAGCATCTGGCCATTAAACCTCAGCAGCTTCCCTTCCAGATGTACCTATATTATAAAACTAAAAATCTATGTGTCTATCTGTGTATTTCTGAGTCACAAGAACTCCTCCAAAACTGTGACAAGTAGAGGGTGAAGTCTGCAGATGTCATTCTGGCTGTAGTTTCTAGTACTGTATATAGTGTGATGCCATTCTCTGACATCATTCAAATGACTACATCTCTTCTCAGTCCATTTCACGTGTACATGCTAACAGTAGTACTCACATACTTACTATCTATTTCTTTGTTAGAAGAAACCCCAAGTACATCTGAGGCTGTGTTCTGAAGGAATATCAAAGGAATATCTCGTTCACAGCACAGCTGGATGAAATGACCTGCTTTCACAGCTTCGTCTTCACTGATCACTCCCTGGTTAGCAATGATGCCAACTAAGTGACTGTGGATTATGTTAAATATTAAAAAAAAAATTTTTACTTGAAGTGGCAAAGTAGTCAAGGTGTCTACCTGCTATCTGAAGGTTATGGGTTTGCTCTACGGACATGTTAAGTTCACAAGTGCAGTTCCCTGGGGATCAGCACTGGAGCTTTGAGTTTGTGCTATGATCTTAGTAAATGGCTAGCAGTTCTACTGAAAGAGACTGAGCTATGTTTGATAAAACCCAGTGAAACGAAGTCAATCCTCTTAACTTTTCACTAAATGTATCAGTACACTCAATTTGTTAAAAAGTAAACTATTATTTAACACTGTCCCCATAAGTATACTGGACACATGACTGGCTGACATTTAACCTCACCAGGACTGCACGACGAGCGATAAACACCTGGTGACACAAAAGGCCATCATTCAGATGAGAATCACCTGGGCACAAGTCCAAGAAACACCGGTCAACCTGCAGATTATATTTAGGGCCCCAGCTGAGAGCCGGGGTGGTGCTTTAAAATAATATAAATATTGTGTTCCACATTGGGACGGGGATTAGATAATAAATACCGGATCTATGATTCTAGCCCCATATTTGTATAGACCAAACTGCATCTGATGGGCATAATCAAGATTAAACCAGCAACCTTGACTTTTCAGGACATTTCTTGGTGCCCACTTTAGGCTCAGAACTCTAAGTCAATTATAAAAATCCACATTGATACGGATTTGAACACACTGGCAACTGGGTTACCTACTGACTGGCTGGTAGACAACTTCGCCAGTCGGGACGGTGTCTGGGTCTGGTAATGGCATCAATACTGCAAGAGTCCTTTTCAGGGCTTCTTGGTGGTGAGCACTTTTAAGCCATAACATATGGCACAAATAAACAGTCACAATTATAACCAAAACCTTCCCCTTCGGGTATGTTGGCTGAATGCGACATGTTTTTTGTCTTCTTCAGAAGCAAGCAAGATTTGAACACAAGACTTTCAGGCTGGCAGGCAAGAATTTAACCCTGCTTCTTCTTACAGTTCATGCCATGTAGCAGTGGTAGTCATGTCTATCTACAATCTTCTGTCTCATGTACTTTCAACCAATTCTGACACAGATCATCTTCCATGCCAGACGTCAAACTCTCCAGCATCTTCTCTCTCAGTCTCCCTCTGCTTCTTCCACCCTTCAACTTTCCCACCATCACGGTGTACTCCAGTTTTCTTCTTCTCGCGACCTGACCAAAGACTGTCTCCTTCTGATGTGGGCAATCAATTCTCTTCATCAGTCACTTTTTTTTATGCGGTGTCAAATTATGTAAAGAGAGACATGTCATAAATTCTCTCCATAAATGTTGTTGTGTCAAGTTGTGTGAAGAGAGACATGTCATCGTTCCTCTCCATAAATTTGATACTGTGTCAAATTGTGTGAAGACAGGCATGATATCATTTCTCTCCATAAAATTTTGTCTTTCATGCTGTGTCAAGTTTCATCATTTCTTTCCATAAATTTAGTCTTTGATACTGTGTCTAGTTGTGTGAAGAGACATGTGTCATTATTTCTCTACATAAATTTGTGTGTGTGAAGATGGTGTGAAGACAGACATGTCATCATTTCTCTCCATCAACTTTTGTCTCTGATGGTCTGTCTGGTTGTGTGAAGAGATACATGACATTATTTATCTCCATAAATTTAAAGACTCATGTTGTGTCAAGTTGTCTGAAGAGAGACATCATCTCTCTCAATAAATTTGGTCTATTTGATGCTGAGTATAGTTGTGCGAACAGAGACGCCATCATTTCTCCTCCTAAATTTTTTTCTGTCAAGTTGTGTGAAGAGAGACACGGCATCATTTATCTTCCTCAATTTTGTCTTTGATGTTGTGTATAGTTGTTTGAAAAGAGACATCATCATTTCTCTCCATAAATTTTGTTTTTCAAGCTGTGTCTAGTTGTGTGAAGAGAGACATGACATCATTTCTCTACATAACTTTTATTGTGTCGAATTGTGTGAAGAGAGAGACGTCATAATTTCAATGAGAAACATAATTTCTTTCCATAAATTTTGTCTCTGATGTTGTGTCTTGTTATGTGAAGAGAGACATAGCATTTCCCTCCAAAAATCTACTGTGTTGTTCTGTATATAGTTAAGTTACGTGATTAAATGAGACTGGTGTGTAATTTAGTTCAGTTTTTTCACATAATCTTTCAAGACCAACCATACTGGACAAAAAGAAAGCATGCTGTTCACAAAATTATTGTTACCATTTTACAAACAGCAAGAAAATCCACAAACATCAATGACAAAGCCAACATTCAGACTAACCCTGAAATATGAGCAAATCCTGTTATCAGCATACTCCCAAACAAAGCTTTAAACTCATGAAACCGACTTCCATCCACAATGCGAGCTATTATCTGAAAAACAAACATAGAGAAAGAAGCAAATTGTTTTAAACTTCCCTGTGTGGATACCGGGGCCGTATTTCAGGGAAAATAAAAAGCATGTCGTAAAAAGGCAGTTGAGTAAGAATTTAATGAAATCAGATGTATTAGGCCCAAAAGGCACAGGCATCATAGAATAACTGTAAACCACAATATAACGTGCCAACGCTGAAGAAGAAGTTGTAAACTTCAAATGTAAATTCAAAGGAAAGGAACCATTTTCATGCCAGAATATGTTTTGAAAGGAAAGAAACCATTGTCATGACAGAAGATGTTTTGAAAGGAAAGGAACCATTTTCATGCCAGAATATGTTTTGAAAGGAAAGAAACCATTTTCATGCCAGAAGATGTTTTGAAAGGAAAGGAACCATTTTCATGACAGAAGATGTTTTGAAAGGAAAGGAACCATTTTCATGCCAGAATATGTTTTGAAAGGAAAGGAACCATTTTCATGACAGAAGATGTTTTGAAAGGAAAGAAACCATTTTCATGCCAGAAGATGTTTTGAAAGGAAAGGAACCATTTTCATGCTAGAAGATGTTTTGTGTTTGTGGTTTTAACCCCATATTTTAAGACTAACTGGCACTTAACAGCAATGTGGTCAACATCATGCCAGCTGTCTTTACTTTCCCCCAAAAACCTGGCCGTATTTTAGATAAGGTTGACCTGGGAGGCCAGCTAACTGAAGAAAAAAAAAATGCCCAAAATCAAAGGGGATTCTTTAGCATTCATTCTTACAGGTCTGCTTTTATATTATCTCACCACACCTTTTTTGGTTTGTTTCATAGTTTACTTCCATTCAATTCTCTGGTGTATGCAGATTTTGTCTTTTTTAAAAGTTATATTCCATTTTCTATATATGCCTCTATATGAATGTTGTTGTTGCTTCTCACTCTCTCTTCAGCATACACCTGCAGCCTTGATGGGACAACAGATTTGTTGTAAGACTGTTTTCAAAAATTTATAGTAACACTTGGTCTCTTTTAGTTGTACTCCAGGTGTTACAGCCATATACAGATATATATATATATATATACAGCCAAGTGTTACACTTGGTCTCAATTAGTTGTACTCCAGGTGTTACAGCCATATACAGAAATATATATATATATATATATATATATAGAGCCAAGTGTTACACTTGGTCTCTTTTAGTTGTACTCCATGTGTTACAGCCATATACAGAAATATATATATATATATATAAATATATAAATATATATATATAAATATATAAATATATATATATATATATATATATTATATATATATATATATATATATATATATATATATATATATTATATACAGCCAAGTGTTACACTTGGTCTCATCAGTGTTATATATACTGTAAGCAGGGGGTTGCATGGTCTCTAGGCATGGTGTCTGCCTCGAGTGCTAGAGGTTCCAGGTTCAATCCCTGGTAAGGGCTGGGATTTTTTCACGTGGGCTTGGCCTTCCAGTAATTCCCCCTGGTCTTTGGGTAGTGAGATTGGACGCCCGTGTGCATTGTTGCGTACATGAAAAATGCCCTTGGCAGCTGGAAATCGAAAAGAGTAGCCTAATGGTGCTGCCCAAGCAGAATTTGGAATTAAAAATCTACCCAAAGTATTTCAGGATTAGCGCAGGGGCTACAGAACCTGTGCACTGTGCTGAGCTTCTTCGGACTCAGACTTGAGTCATAAGAAGAACAGAGCACTTACGGGTTTCACCTGTGTGCCATGATGTTGATCCGTTATTCAAAACCTCAAAACAATATACTGTAAACTTGGTGAGCATTTGATTTTAGCAGATTTCAGAGCATATAGTAGACCTTACTTCCATAGGTTATAGTATACCTTACTTCCATAGGTTATAGTATACTGTACTTCCATACCGTATTCTTAATTTTATTTTTTCTGTTTTTAGTATGCTGCAAGGTTGAAGTCTGTACCCAAGCGCTTATTTGTTTAAATATGTAACTCTAAACGGTTATTTCAGTTTTAACATATGCCACTGAATGTTGGAGAACCACTAAATACATGGAATAAAATTTAAATGCATTCAAAGATAACTGCTTGAGGAAAATACTGAACATAACATGGGATGAACTCAAGAGGGTTGAAGGAATAAGAGAACTGTCCGGGCAACCATTAGAATCAACAGTTATAAGACAGAGAAGATTGCGCTATTTTGGACACATCCTGAGAAGAAGGGAGCACCAAACAGGCACTTAATGAGAAATAAAGAGATTAAGAAGGCAAAAGAAAACCAAAATGAACACTGATGAGAGAAGCCAAAATTGCTGGACTAGATACCATCCCTGATATTGAAAGTACTGCACAGGATAGAATAAAATGGAGGAATAGAGTGTCAGCATATATGAGACATAAAACAGCACAATAGGACAGTGTCAGGGTTTCTTCCTGTTATTGGATAGTTCAGTACGATGATGATTAATCTCACTAGTGTACTCTGCGACCCTTAGTTAAACTCAGTACGTGTAGAAACACGTAGAAACGTGGGTACTGAACGAAGCTGGGTGAAAGCTCAGTGTAGCTTGGTCAAGGCCAAGCGGATTTCACATAGGCTGACCACCGTGTGAACACGGAGGCGTGTAACAAAACGGCTGGGCAGGCCGAGTTCTGGGATCTCTTGATTGTGACTGGTGTTGTTAACTGGATGTGTGACCAGACATTAGACTGTGTTAGATTCACTGACTTGTAGAAATGTACCATTGTATTTATTAACTGTAACGCATACTATTCGTAGTGTGATTAAATGTATTTAATACATTACAGGGTAGAAATTACTGTTCTATTTAGATCTCAGTTAGCATTAGATTTAAGGTAGTAGTTAGACTTTGTCAGTAGTTATAACTCTTTACGATAAGACAGACCATGCATTGTTTGTGGCGTTAGCATCTGTCGACGCACCTCTAGGCCCACACGTGGCGTGTGCCATAGCGTCTTTGGCATCAGGAGACAGTGGGTTGAGTTAGCGCTGTAAAGGAGAGTGGTAGCAGCTCAGAGCTTATATCATGAACGTGAAAAGGCGCATCTAAGCGATTTTAAAGTTAGAAGCAGCCTGGTTTCAGAATAAGGAGCGCCACCCCTCCTGAGGGGTTCGCGTCACGTCTTGCTCTTTTGATAATAAAGAATGTGTGTGTGTTGCAACCAGTGTTTGGCTTAGGTATGTTTGTCAGTTGTGTTTTTCTATCATCAGCCTACAGCGTAGCCAATGGAATCGAACCCTAGACATTTAGGTCTCTGACAGACAGTGATGGTTTATATGTTTCTGTTCTTTTAATTTTCATAGTAGTTATTTGTATGCAGTGATAATCTCTAAAAAAAACAATTGACTTTCCTATATATAATGAAACAGATATATAAAATAACATGAAACTCTTAACTATACCATTTTAATATTTAGTTTCATATCTTCAAATGTAAATTGTTTGTTCATGTTTAACATATGCCAGTGGATATTGGGAAACCACTAGAGATACAGAATGAAAGTTTAATGCATTACAAAAATGCTGGGGAAAAAATAAGGTTAAATGGGAGACATTTTTAAAAAGTGAAGAAATCTGATAAATGTCTGGACACCCGTTGAAATCAATAATTATAAGACAAAGAAGATGTGATATACTGGGCACAACCTGAGAAGGGGCACAGAATCGCCATACAAGTACTGACACTAAAAACAAATGGACTGAGGAAACATGGACATCCAAGAGAAACCCTGTATAAAACATTATTAAGAAAATCCAAAGGTGCAGGACTCCATTCATGACATCAAAAAGATTGCATAGGAAAGAATGGAATGGAGGAATTGACTACGAGCCCTACATGACTTGATGGCATGACATATAAATAAATATACATCTGACAAGTAATTAGTAGGCTGAAACACACCTGATACATGTTGAGTGTATGCAACAAGTCAACAGCTGGCAAGATTCCAGGAATGTCATCAATATCATAAACTGGCTCATCAATGTCAGCAATGTCCAGGTCAGTATTACAAGATACTTTCAGACAAGCTACAATATTCCGCCCAATTCTAAAGGCTTCTGCTTCACTCTCAGCAAAATAATCTGTGCAACCACTTGTCCTGTTAACAACAACAACAAAAGTGTGAGGATTTTGGGCAAAAGAAGAGCACTGTTTACACCAAGTTCTAGTCATATCTGACAATATGTGTGACATCTGTATTCCTGGTCAGTGCAACGCTCTAAAGATTCATATATTAGAGGTACTGAAAGCAGCTCTATTACTTGTGTATTATAGGAACCACAACACACATACTCTTGGACACGTACTATCTGACAACTATTTAAAAAATGTTGTGTGCTATCTGAGTTACACACTGAATCAGCACACTTCCAAGTGTCTATAGGTATAACTTTTTGCTCCCACACTATCGAAGCAGGACTCGATGACAGTAGTTCCGTCATACAACAGGTTTATTCGACAAAACATCAGAGGTAGTTACACGCCCTAACATCAACACACCTGCATACGTAGACATGTAGACATTGATCCTAATTGACATTCGAACATAGTCCATATAGTCCTCACTCTTTCTCTCTCAACTTGTAGTGACCTCTCCCTAACCGCTACTGCTCCAAAGGTCTACAGCGTCCCACAACTCTGGGCTCACTGTACAGCAGAACAGGACAAACTCTATCAACTGGACCTTGATATTACATCAGCAGACACTTCGGCTGACAGGAAATGGACTTCACTTGCTCGTTCTCCAGCATCTGCCCACAGCACATCAGCCTATCAAAGGACTCTGATGACCGAAGGACTTATGTGCGCTCGCCGGCATCCCTACTGTTCTGTTTCCATAGTGATCCTACGTCTCCTTGAGCCGTCACCCAGAACAGTCACTACTGGAGCATCCAGTCCCCTTGACCTTACTTCGCCAGCGGGACTATACCTTCGACCAGTACCTTGCACGCAACCCTTACACAGACCTTGCTGTCTGATGGTTTCTCTGTACTGTCTCATTCGAGAGATACCTACTCTGACCCTGACTTGGTCTCTCTCTCTCTCTGCCTCGGACTCTGACTTGGTCTCTCTCTGATTAACTCTCCCTCTGACGTACAGCACTCTCGTGCTGGGTGTGTACTACACCCACACTTCCCCAGTGCTTTAGCTCTCTGGCTGCAGCTCACTGACCCGGACTGTCTACGCAGCCCCAATATATCCCTGCCGAACATATGTGGGCGGCTGATGTTACACGAGAGGCACGCTCGTGTGGGCATTCTCGGGAATCATGCTCATGTGAGCCTTCTCGTGAGTCACGCTCATGTGGGCATTCTCGAAAATCATGCTTATGTGGGTGGTTGCTGTTACCTGAGAATCACGCTGTCACGTAATTCATACTTTCTCTTGTCAGCCCCCACCGTGAACCCACGCATCTACTTTCACGGGCATGCATGCCTCTTAGGTGATAGTACATTTCTCACTGGTCCCAATATTTTCTCCCCCTCACTACTCGGGCCAATGTTTACACTGTCCATAGGACATTCCCTTGAACTCCTGGAAAGTACTATCATACCACTCTGTCCCTTCAAACACTATTACACTCTCCCAAATCAGCACGCAACAAAGAGACTGATGAAGTTTGTTCAGAAAACTCTTATTTCGAGAATCTGGCACACTTCAATGTTTATCCTGCTTCCTAATGATCCTGTGATTATCAGCCAAGTTGAAGAGAAATGGGGACAGAGCTCATTTTGTTTTAAAGCAGATGTTATCTGAAGAGTCTGAATTTCTCTCTTTTCTTCAAAAATGACCTTGGCTCCCAGGTCGACCCAGCCTTGAGTGGGTACCGGGTGCCGTCCCGGGAAGTAGAGGCTGACCACATCACCCATCTTGTACCGTTGATCTATAAAATATAGGTCTAGCCCTACATGCTCTATATGCCTAAAGGCGTAAAACAGGGTACTTTACTTTTTTACTTTTACCTTTCTTAAAAGTGGGTATTAATAATGATTCTTTCTACTCATGGGGTAATTTCTCCGTCTTCCAAACTAGTTTTATTAATTCATATATCTTTAAATGCAAAGCATGTCCACCTTCTTTTATAAGTTTAGCAGCAATTCCTTCAGTACCAGCTTCTTTATTGTTTTTAAGCTGTTTTATGACATACAGAACTTCTTCAAAATCAGGTTCTTCAGTATTTGGTTCACATGTTAGTGGATAAGTATTTAGTGGAGTTTCACAATTTAACAATTCAGTAAAGTATTCCTTTCATCTGTTACACCTCATTATTATTTATAATGCTCCTATTGTGATCTTTTTAGCCATATACACTGTGTTGATGCCCTTGTTTTACAGAGTTCAATCTTTTTAAAAAACAAACTTTCTGAATTCGTTGCTCTGATGGTCAGCTTTCATTTCCATCACAACACTGTTCATGTATTCTCGCTTTTCCTGCCTGACTACTTTTGTAGTTTCTTTACATTCTGTTCTATATTTTCTTCACTTCGTACTTTGCTAGTATCATTTAGCTATATCTACCTAGCATGTTTCTTATTACTGGCTGCATTTTCTGATTTCTTAAAACCAATTCAAAGAACATGCTTTCGCAACTAAGCACTTAAATGGACATCTTTAGATGATCCAGAAGTACAGAAAGACATAAAAACAGTCCCATATAAGATTGTGGGAGTCCCCGTGGCCGAGTAGCTAGATGCTAGCCGCGGATCAGAAGGTCGTGGGTTCGCTTTCTAGAAGAGCAGGACTATTTTCAAAAATGACCTTGGCTTCCAAGTCGACCCAGCCTTGAGTGGGTACCAGGTGCAGTCACGGGAAGTAAAGATGGCCGGCGTGATGCTACCACATTACCCATCTCCTGCCGATTGGTCTATAAAAATATAGGTCTAGCCCTATATGCCCTATACGCCTAAAGGTGTGGAAAAGGGGTCCTTTACCCTTACTTACTATAAGATTGTGAAATCCTAAGACGGATTCTGTAAAATTTCAGTTTTACGTTTTCATTCCCAAATTTTTATGATATTGATGTTTCTTGTATTTTCTTTCTATTGTACTCTGGATGTGATCTTTGCAACTTGGTGTATAAAGATCTCTTAACTCTTTGAGGCCCAAGCAACAGTGTGAGCATTGATTGAGAAGTTTCGTCTTGCCCAAACAACGCTGTCATCATTGTTTGTGTATCCCGTACACTTTGCTTTGCACACAGCTCTGTACTTGTTTCTAATGTTCAGAAGTATGATTAAACTATTCGGAGAAAGCTACTATGCTGAAATCCTTTTAGATACTTTCCCTATCAGAAATCACAAGTGCATAATTTGAATGGATTCACAGGGAAATTTTTTTCAACAGTGCATTTTCTAAGTTTGTTTTTGAGTGCCATTAATACCAATGTTCCTACCACAAGCACAGGTCGCACAATGCGTCTTTCTGTGGCTGAAGCTCTGAAATTGTTTCAGTCAGATGTTTTTAATTCTGATAATGATAATGACAATTTAGATTTTTTGGAAAGTGATTCAGACGGTGATTTTTCACCAGCGAAGCCGAGGGATCAACTGTTCTGAATCTAGCGATTCTGATGAGTTTATTACACAGACAATGTCCCATTGCTACGGTATTTATGGTGTACGAGAAGGAAAGTGCTCTAAACAAAGAGATTGTACTATATCTTTGATGCATTTCTATTATTTATTAAAATGTGATCAATTTCTGATTATAAGTTATCCTATCATATGATTGCCAGGATATACATAGACAAACCTGGAAACCTGGCACTGTTGATAAAGCATTCACTAATCCCCCCCCCCCCCCCCCCCCGCTCTCTCTCTCTCTCTCTCTCTCTCTATCTCTCTCTCTCTCTCTCTCTCTCTCTCTATCTATCTATCTCTGGTACACAATGTTTCCATTATTTTCTAGCCCACAAATAAAAAACCTTTACTTATTTAAAAAATACAATTATTTTTACACTGTAAATGCCAGAAAATCACTGCATAAATACAGCCTCCTGTGCTAATCTTTAGAAGGGTCACAAGCACTACCTGCAATGTAGTGTTGCACCTCCCAACTCCTCTGCTGAGACTGTCTCCCCAAGAGCAGCTTGCACTAGAGGTGGTCCACCCAAAAATATTGTCCCAGCCTTGTCAACAATCACCGCCTCGTCTGCCATGGTGGGGATGTAAGCTCCACCAGCCGTACAGCTCCCACATACTATGGCAATTTGTGGTATCTGTGCTGCTGACATAACAGCTTCATTATAGAATCCCTGGCCTCCGGGGTTGAAGATGTCTGCCTGTGGAAGTCAGGTATGATATATTATATGTGAACCATTTTTTTGGTCACATTATAAGAAAAGAACCATTGCATTGCAAGACATCAATGTGGCTGTTTCGGGATATGTCAGTTAAGTGATTTTGTGTACCTGTGTAGTTTTGTTTCATTGATGTATGTGCTGATGAAGTCATATTGTGAAGCTTACCGATCTACTTTTTGTTCGGTTTATATCTTTCTACGATATAAGAAATGAACAACTGGAACAGGTTATGACAAGTGGAAAGATGTATGGGAAGAGAGATGGAGAAAGACTTTGAGAGAAGTTACTTGGCAGCTTCTGGTCATGGCATAGAAGGGTATCAGAGTATTAAAAAATACTGGACCTCACAAAGTGTGGAGAAGCATGATTGTTCATGCCCAGTGGTAGCAAGGTAGCTGACAATGACATACATATGTGCCTGAGTGCATGCTCTGTTATGTGATTTGCTGTTTTACTTAAATAAGAAAATGAATGAGGAAATATACCAGATTTTCCTTGCGACAATAAAGCACTCAAAGTTGTACACACCACAAAGAGCTTCATACTTCTTTTAAATCTGACGTGTTAGATTCACAACCACTGACCACATTCAGCACAAATATTGCAAAATTGTTCTTCATCATCTTCTACTTCTTCAGTCTTTGAAGTGCACTGCTGCAGATATCACCAACTTCCAATTATCTTTGTGATTGGACTACTCTTTCTAGTTGGTGACTCCAAGTGTTTGTAGGTCTGCCAGCATGTTATCTTTCCATCATTCGTGGTGTGCCCTGCCCTCTACTCTCTTATTTAACCTCTTTTCGAACAGTTTTTGTCTCAGTTATTCGCCCTTTTCTCTCAATGTTCCAACCACTGCAGTCTATTACACGGCTAAATTACTGTAGCTTCTTCTTCTTCTGTGTTCACCGGCTGTAAACTCCGTCGGGAGTTCCTGGTTGTTCATCCATTTGGACTTTGGCTTTGTGTCAGGGCCAGATTTTTGCGGATAGATCTGTTCTACTGGCTTATTTGTGTGCATTTGGTTGTTTCTTGCCGCTCGGGCAAATGCACTCCAAGTTCCCCAGTTTGTCAATTCCTACTACATGCTTGTTGAGGAGGCAGGGGTCTATTCTTGTTTCCCCCCCCCCCCCCTTTCCCCCATCAATGGGGCCACGAACCCACAGAGGGGATTGCTGTAGCAAAAATATACAGTGATCAAAAACAAAAAAGAAATTACTTGCAAAGGCAGAAATGCTCCAGCCGAGTCCACTACATAAATGCAAGGCAGGCAGTTCTGTTGAGCGATCTGCTGTGCTCGGAGTTGTTTTTTCAGGGTTATAGGATAGATTGCACCTCCTTTGAATGCTCCATCCATAGCAGTGATCATGCAATACCGGTCCATTACTTTGCCTATTCCTGGTAAACACATACAATCAATTTGCAATTTAGTTTTTAATGGGTGTTCTTAGTAAGTGAAGTAAAGAAACATTTCAGCATTAGGTATATGATGATAGTCAACATTTTACAGACCATTTGGTTCTCAGAGATTCAGAAGTATATTGTGCAAGATCCTATTTGATTACTACTAGTGTTGTTGGTGATTGTGTCTTTTCTGTTATTTGATACTTTGAATGTTTTTCTCCAAGTTCTTATCAACGGTATCCGGCATTTTCCCTTCTGATCTCTTTTGAGACACATTTTTTTATATGGGGGGGGGGGGGGGGGGGGGGTCCTTGTCATGTATTCAGGGTGGTGGGTCCCTGCCATGTATTTAGGGTGGAGGAGGGTCCTTGCCATGTATTTAGGGTGGGGGCAGGTCCTTACTTTTTATTTGGGGTGGGGGGTGGGGGGTCCTTGCCATGTATTTGGGGTGAAGGAGGGTCCTTACCATATATTTGGGGTGGGGGTAGGTCCTTGCCATATATTTGGGGTGGGGGGGGGGGGTCCTTGCCATGTATTTGGGGTGGGGGGTCCTTGCCATGTATTTGGGGTGGGGGGTCCTTGCCATATATTTGGGGTGGGGGGGTCCTTGCCATGTATTTGGGTTGGGAGGTCCTTGTATTTGGGGGGGGGGGGGGTGGGGCAGCCCTTGCATTGGGGAGGGGGGAAAGCACCACCTGAAAAAAAGTTGGAGACCTCTGCCTTGATTAGATGCTTTTTAAATGACATTATGCTGGCTCTCCTCCGAACTTCGGCCCCATATTATGGCGGCCAAACAATTACAATAACAGGGCCTCAGTCGTGTGTAAAATGTGGAGTGCTTGCCGAGGAACAAATTGCAGCAAAACTAGGATTGCCTCCGAATAACAAACCAATATTATCGAGGGCAAACAGATACTCTAACAGGGTCTCAGGGATATGTTAATTACGGACCTGTTTCTGCGACTATGCTGCACTGCCGACAATATCTCCCTACGCCGCTACGTGTCGAAATTGTCAACAAATAGTAATCCTAGTTTTGCCGTGATGTGTTCGTCGGAGGAAGTCCACATTTTATACAAGACTGAGGCCCTGTTGGAGTATTTGTTTGGCCGCCATAATAGGGGGACTGTCGCGTGCGGATGTGCACCAGAACGCACCAGTACTGAGTGAGCAAATAAGACGTCAAAACAATACGTCGGGTTGTGAAGGGATTGTATTCTAGGAGATGAAAGTCGAAGTTTGACCAAGGCGGACGTTTGGTCCGGCTTTGGTGTGGATCCTTCAGGATGCTTTACCCCGGGATGCCACGGAAGGTATGATAATCAAGTTGGATCCTTGAGGATGCTTTACCCCGGGATGCCACGGTAAGCAGTTGATGTTTACAGTCCGAAGGAGACGGACGTGTGGATCCTTGAGGACGCTTTACCCCGGGATCCCACGGAAGCAAACGTTATATACAGTTGGATCCTTGAGGACATTTTACCCCGGGAATCCAATATAGACCTCAGCAGAAAGCTGGTATATTGACACAGTTCCGCAGTAAGCCGGTATACCTTCATTACTTAATTCAGACGGAGGAACCGAAGACAAAGATGACTGTCTGGATCTCAAGGTCGGACTGCGACATGTCGTGAGGACATATCAGTCCATGGATGTACGAGCGGGCTTTTGTTGATGTGCTTGAATGAGTATGAATTATTACTTGCATATTTTCTCCTTGTGTTGATCATTGCTATTTGTCAATACACAAATTGAACTTTTAAAGAGAGTTCTCGTTCCGCTACGTTTGGAAGCTTCAGCATTCATCATGTTGTGTTACTCTTGGCCAGTGGCATGTTAAGTGTTGATGCCATTTTGTTACATTGCGATGCCCCTAGTCACTTTGGTACGCCGCACATCACCACGCAGCCTTTACAGCACGTCACACTGTACGCCAAGCTTACGCTCGTCACAATGAAGTTTCGCACGTCACAGGGACGAAGTTCGGAGGAGAGCCGACATTCTTGTTAAGGGCAGCGGGCATCATCTGCCCCCCTCCCCCTGCCCCTGTTTCCACCCCCAGCCCCTCCCCCCCCCCCCTTTTTAATGGGGCACTGAAAACCCACACAGAGAGGCCATACTTTGAGTCTGCAAAAGTTCTATTAACACATATGATAAACAATTAGGAAGTGAACCAGTGAAAATGTAACATACCTGTCAATATGTTAGCTCTAGGAACATGTCCGTACTCCATACCAATACCCGCTATGAGAGACAGCTCCAGGAAATCCTCAGGATTGTCAACTAAGGCCTTCACTCTGTCAGCGATCATCATTTTACCCTGCTGCTTCACGTGTCTTTCAATAGCTTTTTCTCCTGCGCCAGAAACAGAAATGTCTACCAGTTCTTTGTAAGTTTGTATTGTCTTTTCCCAGTTAGCTTTGTTTTTGATAAACTGTTCTGAGGTTCTGTTTACGCGAGCCTCTTCTCCAACAACAGTGAACGGCGGTTTGTTATGCTGACTTTTCTCTGTGGTGCGCACTGAATATCTTCTTGTGAGTTCACAAGTGTTGTTGTGATCATGTTGACAACCACTTCGTCTATGATGCACCCTTGTGTGTTGTGTGCAATTGATACAAACGTTTTGAACATTTGAACTGGTCAGTTGATGGATGTCAACTGTAACCCTTCTAACGAGGCGGTTAAACATACTGGAGGAAGACGACTTTCTAGCAGTGACTAACTTTACCATAAGTGGCATCAGTCGACCACATAAAATTATTCATGTTCTCCAACAAACTCCTGTTGTTATTCGCCGCTGAACTTTGACTTCATAATAGTGTAAGTTTGCATAACAGTCCTAGCGTTATAAAACTGATGCTTGGCGTCTCTTCACCGAGTCCAAATCCTTATTGAATTTGCTGGGAGTCCCAAAATACATCCCAGGTATAAGCAATATAACCTATGAGAGCTAAACAGGATATTTGCCATTAAATTACTATTATTGCCTATACTACTACTACTACTACTACTACTACTACTACTACTACTACTACTACTACTACTACTACTACTTCTACTACTACTACTACTACTACTACTACTACTACTGTTGCTGCTGCTGCCGCCGGCGTCGTCACAAAGAAAGCATGAGGGGTGCTCAGCGCCTCCCCCCCCCCCATAATTGTTTTGGAAAGGTGTCTTCAAGCCTTCTTTAAGTGCACAATACTAGTTATAATGAATAGTACAATGTATCTGAAATAATAATAAATGTATAAAAAAACATAAAGCCAGAACGTCTATAGATTGATGGTTAAAGAAGCACTTACCCACTCTCCCCCCCCCCCCTTTTTCCAGCAAATGTTATAGACCGTGACGGGCGCCAGTCTTTAATTGGGGGCCCATTATCCTTTAGGATAACCGGAAGGGGGGGGGGGGGTTAAGGTGACCAAATTTCTAGGTTCTGGAGCCTTCTCTCTATAGTAAAGTGTATTCTAAAATTAAATTCAAAACCCCACGAAAAAGACCGTTATGAAATCCATAAACTTTCTCGTTCTCGTTCTCGTTATGCTTAGTGGCGCATGGGGAGATGACTTTTCATGCTTTCCTGTCCTGTGCAATCTTTAGTGCAGTTTTCCATGTCACAGATGCCGCACTCAGGCCACTTTCCATCGTTCTTCTCTATGTTGTTTTTGGGCGCCCCCTTTTTTCCTCTTTCCCTCTGGTATCCACGTGAGAGCTGTTATGGCAGGATTTATGACGTGGCCAAGCCATTTCCATCTTCTCTTGGTTATCACACTCTCATAAACTGTAATTTACACTAATCGAAAACGAAGCGACTGTAAAGTGAATGCTGTGTGTTTGGTCGAATGTCCATAAAACAAACTTTGCAGATAACCGCCAAATGTATTGATTGGTTTGTTCTGGTGTGCCTTGATAAATGTTTGTTGTCGATGTGCTGCATGAAAATATCGATCCCCTGTCGCTGATCATCAATGGCTTTCTGAACAAAGCTCTGTGGAGAGAGAGGACAGACAGACAGACAGACAGACAGACAGACAGACAGACAGACAGACAGACAGACAGACAGACAGACAGACAGACAGACAGACAGACAGACAGACAGACAGACAGACAGACAGACAGACAGACAGACAGACAGACAGACAGACGGACAGAGTAGGTAGGTAGGTAGGTAGGTAGGTAGGTAGGTAGGTAGGTAGGTAGATGGATGGATAGATAGATAGATAGATAGATAGATAGATAGATGGATGGATGGATGGATGGATGGATGGATGGATGGATGGATGGATGGATGGATGGATGGATGGATGGATGGATGGATGGATGGATGGATGGATGGATGGATGGATGGATGGATAGATAGATAGATAGATAGATAGATGGATGGATGGATGGATGGATGGATGGATGGATGGATGGATGGATGGATGGATGGATGGATGGATGGATGGATGGATGGATGGATGGATGGATGGATGGATGGATGGATGGATGGATGGATGGATGGATGGATAGATAGATAGATAGATAGATAGATAGATAGATAGATAGATAGATAGATAGATAGATAGATAGATAGATAGATAGATAGATAGATAGATAGATAGATAGATAGATAGATAGATAGATAGATAGATAGATAGATAGATAGATAGATAGATAGATAGACAGACAGACAGACAGACAGATAGATAGATAGATAGATAGATAGATAGATAGATAGATAGATAGATAGATAGATAGATAGATAGATAGATAGATAGATAGATAGATAGATAGATAGATAGATAGATAGATAGATAGATAGATAGATAGATAGATAGATAGATAGATAGATAGATAGATAGATAGATAGATAGATAGATAGATAGATAGATAGATAGATAGATAGATAGATAGATAGATAGATAGATAGATAGATAGATAGATAGATAGATAGATAGATAGATAGATAGATAGATAGATAGATAGATAGATAGATAGATAGATAGATAGATAGATAGATAGATAGATAGATAGATAGTGGGTTCGTTTCACAGCGCCGCTGTTCAGTTCACGAGTGCAGTTTTTGCGGATATCCATGGGGATAGTCGCCGTAGTAATGGGGGTCATGCTCTGTGCGACGCTCTCGGCAGGCAGATAGCTGTTCTGCGGAGAGAAACTGAGCATGTGAGATAAACCCCGGTGCAATGAAGTCCATCCTATCACCTTCACCTTATTCGGGCTGACTAAATGGGTTGACATGGTAACAAACATAAACATCTGTTTCTGGCCATTGAAGTCATGATCATCCTGATATATGAATCTAACTGACGAATTGTGTTCTTTGCTCTGACAAAACAAACTTCAAACTTTGCACACTCGAGACTTCGAAATTTACGAAAGATAACGGGTTTATTATTATTTTGACCTAAAGATAATGAGGCACCAGCGTTTAACCAACCAGAGGGTCTAGTCGGCTCACTACACTCAGAGGGAAGTCAAGACGGACATATAACCAGAGTGCGACCGTTACCATTGGCATTGGAACTCTGCGCTGGCCGCTGAAGATCAGGACTGAGCACGCATGGGAATGCCTCAAGTGCTATAATGTCAATTCTTGACTCACCTCAAATAAACGGGTTTAAAAGAGTTTAAAGATCATAGACAATCAAGTACCTAGGGATACGATTTGATTGAAGTCCGGCTGTCGAAGCCTGGCTTATACTGAGCACATATAGTATACCAAGTGTTGAAAAAAGCCAAGCAGGGTGTGCTGTGTTGAGAGTGATGGCTGCAGCAAACTATGAGCAGCGTCATTTATGTCCTTTTTATCATGGTCTGGTCTTTTCTGTTTGGGTATGCGAATGGTGATTTTGACTCTCAGCCATAAGCAGATGGAGAGGATGGAAACATACAGAACGAGGCTATGCGCATTACACTTGGATGTACAAGAGATACAGCTTGCAGGACGATGCGCTACCCTCTTGATTTTTCCGAACATGGAGGACAGAATTCAAACTTGGTGAGCCGATGCCTACCCCAGAGTCAGCGCAGACACACGACACCCGCTGCATGGTGAAATTAGGACAAAAAAGACAGCAGGTTAAAATAAGTAAAATCGTGGGTGGGTCAGACCAAGGGCATTGTTCAGCATGTGTGTGTTTACTTGAGAACATAGAACCTGGTGAGGGATGGGTACAAGTACCAACAGAGTGCGGCACGATCTTTTCAGTTTGCACCTGTCTAGACAGAAAAGAAAGTCCAGCCGCTGTTGAGACAGAAGAGGAGGCTTTGATTTTCGAGAATTCTCTACAGAGGGATGCTGTCACATACACAGATGGGTCTGTAATTCCCTATGTGAGATGCTCTTGGGCCTCTATGGTTCAGGTTGGAGTAAGCATTATGAAGAAAGATTCTAGTTCTATTGCCTTGACAACAAATAGTCAGACTATGGAGGTCATGGCAGTAAACAAGGCAATAACATGGCTGGAGACAGACCTTTCCTCGTGCATACTTTCTCAGAGACTCTATGAGTATGCTCAGGAGGAAAGAGTAGGGCTGGATCCTAAGTCAGTGGTTGGAGTCTCTCAAGCAGTGGGGACTAACAAACATCAGTTTCATATTTGTGATAGAGCACACAAGCGTACCAGGAAATGAGCAGATTCGTCGGCTTGCTACTGAGGGCGGACAAGCCATGAACCTTGCTGATATTCTGAGTGCTCTACGAGAAGTAAGAAGTAACCAAGAGATGACTGTGAATCTGCAACCATGACCAGATTGCACAAACAACATGTTAAAAGGGGTATGGCCTGACTAGAGCACTATGCTGGAAACCAAAGAAGAATAAGAAACCAACACAGACTGGAGCCATGAGGCGCTACACGCTGTGGGATTTACTAAGGATGGGATCCGAGCACTTCTAGTCTGAATGGTTCAATGTGCTGTGAGAATAATCTGTCGACTAAGTAACTAAAGTGTTTGAAGGTGATGGTACCAACAAAATGTCTCGGGTCGTCAAAGATGTTCTTTTACAGAAGAATGAATGCTTAAGACGTCTTGGACATCCAAAATGAGTAGCCCAGTTGTTTTGAAAAAGTCGAGGCAGCGAAGTCAACAAATCACAAAAACCAGAAAGACACGTGAGGAGGTTACCTACAGCCTTTTGTTATGACATGGAGATGTGTCCGAACATGACTGATATGCTGTTGAGATCGCTGCCTGTGGGGAAGCATGATTGCCCACGTCAGTTAGCAAGGCACTTGATGATGATTACAGTCGAGAGAATAGATTGCTTCATCATTCATCCCATGTGGCCCAGTCTTTCGCGTGACCCCTTAACCCGCACGAGGATGCTGGAGATGAATGTGTTGTTTACCAACTAGCCAACTAGAGTAAGACGTTGCCACCGTCTGTGGGGTACGAGGAATATTCGAGCGGACCAGCTTGATGGCAGGTACAGGAAAAGCACCGGACCGGGCCGACAATCTCAATGCTCTTAAACAGACAGGACGAGAAGATGATTCAGGAGAAGACGTTGAATCGGCAATACTCAAAAGACTACAAGAACTTTATGTCAAAAGAGGTGTCGCCAAACATGAACACTATCAGGTAGCCAAAGATAAACCAACAAAGAACTGGTGTTATCAGTCGCCTCACACTGAGGGATATACTGAAGGTGGGATCCGAGTGCTTATAGACTTGTCCGATGTGCAATGAGGATAATCTGTCAATTAACTAACAATTCATTGTCAGTCCCTGATTTTATGTGTACGTACAACAGTCAACTAATTGTGTACAATAATGCTCACATCCGGGGATTTCATAAACCATTGTTTCCGTTATGACGTCTGGTCTTTTTTTTTTTAAAGGATATTATTATTCATTACCTAACCAAAACTGCCTTCCTTTTCTTTCTGCTACCTTGACAAAGCGTTAGGGATGATGAAGGATCTTCAGTGAGCTCTTGTTAATGCAGTGAAAAATGGTCTTATCTTGATGCCGTCGCTCCATTTGTGAGCGTGGGGAACGGGATTCCCATTACTCAGTGCTTCATTAAACTCCTTCCGCGTATCGCTCTGTGGTAGCTGGTACCAGGGCATCATTGTCAGATGGCCAAACTATACTATGGGCACTCTTCCGAATAACGGCCCCTTATTATTGACTGTCCAAAAAATTCCTTTCAGGGCACTCTTCCGGAAGAGTGCCATACTATGTATTGAACTGTATGACCGTTTTCAGTCCTAGACGTTTCGTGTTTTTATATTAAACTGTATCAATTCTTATTAGGCTTGACTCGGCGTCTATGGCTTATGCGTTACAAACGCGCTTTGAAATGCCGAGGTGCCTGGTTCGATCCCAGCTGCAGGCAATTTGACAGGAGGCCGTCTTGCGTTGGTTATCGACAGTAGACCGTGCGCCCAGTTCGTCCGTTCTCATCTCTATGATTTTCCGCTTATTTGCTGCAGGGAGGATTTATGTTTCACGCTCTTAACCTATCGTCCAAATTATAATACTGAGTTACGTCAGTAGACGGACATCTTTCTGTGTTGTCGTTGTACCTGTTTTGACTTTGCAGACTGATGTAGTAGTAGTAATTTTTCCGAAATATTCTGCTCAAGCCTTAGGGTTATAATTGGGATATAAGGTGTTAATCGAGTTCTCACAGTATATATCTTGTAATTATTTATATGACTAGAATGTAATTTGTATTGTTTCACACTTTGCTTTGATTTGGATGTGATGACAAACTGTACTATGAATATTTAGACAATGTTACTAACATTGTGTCATTAACAAGGTGTTATTTTTGTTTCCTTAGTGGGCAGTCATTGATTATTCTCACAGATTTTATTTTTAGGGGAAACTGCTTCAAAGATGCCATTGGCATTCTTTACACTTCTATTTCTATTTATTGATTTTAGTCCTAGTAATAAATTGTTTGATCTTGCACGCAGCTCTCTGAGGCTGTTTATGTGCACCAAGTTTACTACCGTCCTAAGCAATTTACAAAGATTCACGTAGTCAGTTAACTATTTCCTTTAGTTTTCGTATTTCCTACACTCCAGCAAATAGTGCTCCGAACTATTGTATTTCTAGCAGACTGATGTGTATCTGAAATATGCAATAATTTGCCAAGAGGTAAATCCCCACTAGTGACTGCATACTTATTCTGATTAGTACCAGTCGAGAGGACGTTGATCCAGTCTCAGAAAATGTCAGTGAGACAGGCATCAGAGCAGCATACATAGCTTCTCACAGTGATTACCAGACATTCACCTCAATAGTTACCGGACATTTGTCATGGAAAGTAGAGAGCAACTCATACACTGGATATCAGACATGGTTATGGGAAAGTTTAAAACAAAAAAACCGACTCATACTACAAATAACAGACTAAAGATGCCCTTATATAATGGATAACATTCATGCATATGGAAAAGTAAAGATGGCCTAATACATTATCAAGTGACTTTCCGACTGGCATGGGCTATCATGCCTTTCCACAATCTATGATCATCAACAGCGTTTATCAGTTCGTGTCTTGACACCTTCCCATACCAAAGGTCTGTCAAGAATCTTCTCACACTGCACACCCCCCCCTCTTCCCCCAAAATGTCCAGTGGTCGCAACATGTGGCAGTTTCCTCCTCATAACATGACGACTTCTCTTTCTGATGTTTGTGACGAGATCTCTTCCAACATCCAGGATGCTTTTTTTTTGGGGGGGGGGGGGGGGGCTGTCCAAGGAATATTAAGGACTTTTCTCAAAACAAAATCTTTGAGACCTTAAGAAACTGGCTTGTTTAATAATTGCCAAGTTATATTTTAAAATTGGCTCTATGTAGCACGCAAGAATTCTTTTTCTAACCCCCAGTGACACAGAATTATTGCATAAGATGTTCTTTATTTTATAAAATGCAGTTTTTGTGTCCTATTCTTTCCTTTATTGTTGTGATAATCTTCTATCTGATGATAACCATGTGACTAGATATTGACATTTCTGTACATGTCTCAAAACAACATCCTTGACTTTCAACACAATTCTTTTCTGTAAAATTACCATTACTTCTGTCTTCCTGTTATTTAAGCTGAGGCTTATTCTTTCATCCTCCTCCAAATCTATTCTTGCAGTTCTTTCTGACTTGCTATCAAGCCAGGGACATCAGCATAGTGCACACTGTTTATAGTATGACCACCAACCACAATTCCTGGTTTATGCGTTACAGATTCACTGTATAATGAAAATAAATCACGCAACAGTACATATCCTTACTGTTCATTCCTGCAAGGTTGTTAATTCTTATACAGTAACTGCTGTTTGCTGCCAATAACGGTCGGGCATTCATTATGGAAAGTAAATATGGCTTCACAACAGATACCAGACATTCACTACAGAAAATAAAGATGGTGCCGTACAACAGATACCAGACATTTACTACAAAAAATAAATACGGTGCCGTACAACAGATACCAGACATTTACTAGAGAAAATAAAGATGGTGCCGTACAACTGATACCAGACATTTACTACAGAAAATAAAGATGGTGCCGTACAACAGATACCAGACATTTACTACAGAAAATAAAGATGGTGCCATACAACTGATACCAGACATTTACTACAGAAAATAAAGATAGTGCCGTACAACTGATACCAGACATTTACTACAGAAAATAAAGATAGATGTCATACAACAGATACCAGACATTCATTACAGAAAATAAAGATGGTGCCGTACAACAGATACCAGACATTCACTACAGAAAATAATGATAGATGTCATACAACAGATACCAGACATTCACTACAGAAAATAAAGATGGTGCCGTACAACAGATACCAGACATTTACTACAGAAAATAAAGATGATGCCGTACAACAGATACCAGACATTAACTACAGAAAATAAAGATGTCAAACAACAGATACCAGACATTCATTACAGAAAATAAAGATGGTGTCATACAACATATATCAGACATTCATTTCAGAAAATAAAGATGGTGTCATACAACATATATCAGACATTCATTTCAGAAAATAAAGATGGTGTCATACAACAAATACCAGACATTCACTACAGAAAATAAATACGGTGCCGTACAACAGATACCAGACATTCACTACAGAAAATAAAGATGGTGTCATACAACAGATACCAGACATTCACTACAGAAAATAAAGATGGTGCCGTACAGCAGATACCAGACATTAACTACAGAAAATAAAAATGATGCCGTACAACAGATACCAGACATTCATTACAGAAAATAAAGATGGTGTCATACAACAGGTATCAGACATTCATTACAGAAAATAAAGATGGTGTCATAAAACAGATATCCGTATATGGAAATAAAAATATCCAAACAGATACCAGACATTCACTACAGAAAATAAAGATGGTGCCGTACAACAGAAACCAGACATTCACTACAGAAAATAAAGATATCATACAACAGATATCAGTATGTGGAAATAAAAATGTCCAGTGTAATACTGACCATATTTGCTGTGTAGTTATGGGGCCCCATTTCAGGAGAGAAAAAAAAAAAGATCTGACCTGCTGCCCCTTAACAAGCATGTTGTAAAAGGCAACTAATCAGGGGAGTTTCCTCTAAATCAGAGTGCACCTGCCTGAGAGGTGAGGAACCAACATTCTGCATACAAATAAGCCAAATCTGTAAAATGGGTGTGCATGCAAAACTAAAGTTCCAAAACAAGGCCATAAGTGCAGAAGTGGATGAAAAAACCTGAATTTTCTGCCAAAGTTTACAGCTGGTGAGCGCTAAGAAGAAGACACTCGTCATGTTAAACACTTCACAAATAGCTGGGTGGAAGAATGTCCCCATACCACCAACAGCTATTAGTGGTACACAAATTTGTTATTTCATTGTTCTCCGCCACACCAGCACCCCCTCCCTCTTCAAAGCTTTCACCTGTCTACTGTGTACTATTATTTCTAATTACATTCTTAAATTCTATGGGTACCAACCAGTACTGGTAAATGTATACAAGATCTAGTATAAGCAAGCACACACATATACACAAATTAAGCATCGAATGTCTGAGTGTCACACAAATATTACAAACAGATACAGAGAATGGCAAACTGTTTTAATAAAATCCTAGTCTTAATCACACCTAAATTATGTAGCTATCTGCAGCACACACACAAATACACTCTCTTTCTCAGATTTCTCTATTTGAAAAGAAAATGACAGAAACATTTCAACAGCAGCAGACTTTACTAAAAGAACTGTGTTCACTGCTCTCTTCCTCACTTTTCTTTCCTTAACATCAGATATGCATAAATCAAGCAGATAACAACAATACAAGCCAGCATTAATTAATGTGGACAAGAATGATAAAGAAAGAGTCTTTAGTAGTAATATACTTTAATATATTACACAAAGATGCAAATTTAAATAGCATAAATTCTCAAAAACAGAAATGTACACTGAAACCGTTGACAAATCAGCAAGTAACAACAGCAGCTAAAAGACAACTGTTTAAACTAAGGTAACATGGTGAAAATTAAATTATGGGTAAATGAATTTATTAAAATAGTTCAAGAACATAATGACACTTAAAAAACTGCTTAACAAAATAATAATAACTGGCAACATAATCAAATAATACCAGATAAATTACAATTCACACACACACACAAAAAGAAATATATAATAAACTGGAAAAACACAAGATGATGCACTGGTTTAATCTGGAGACAGGTGGTCGCCCACTGATGCTGCTACACAAAGTAAGGCCACTTTTTATACATAAAATAAACGCAACTACAGAGCATTAGAATGAAAGAATCAGCAAAAGACAAACAAAAACCAACAGAAGTAACCCCTGTCATTCAGCTGGGTTACAACAATCTGTGGAAACTAGGAAAACATGATACATGTTCGGAAACAAAAATCATGAAGCATGATGGCAAAGTTCCCAACTGAGACACAATTGGACTGCTTCATTTAACAACTGCACAAATGTGTCTTCTGGAATGTCTTTAAACTGACCTGCAATGCCCTATGTCTTATTAAAATCAGGGCATTACAATCATCTGAACATAAGTTGCAGCTAGCATCAACTCTTTCACTTCATGGCTGACAATCAAGACTACTGAGACCATTCCTAAACTGTCCAACATTTACTACTGTGGTTGTTTCTTCATTGTCTCATGTTTTCTAATAAATGCTTACAGTTCTTTGCTGTTATCTGCCTTCAACTTTCCCAGTTACTTTAAATATCCTTTTCAGATCATTACAAATATCTTTCTTAGTTCATTGTAAATGATTTGAAGAGTTCTGCAATTCGTTGTGCCAATATAGCTAGCAATGGTATGAAGAAAGACAAGACAATTGTATTTAGATTCAGCATGAAGAATATCACGGCGCCACTTTATATGCCCTTAACAGTAGTATATATGCATGTATGGCTGCCCTATTAGTGATACTGTCATCAGTTTTCTTATGTAATAGTTAATAATTAGTTTAGTGTTTTTTTTTTGAAGTGATTTTACTGGAAATCAGTCAATCTTCTTATTTTAAGAGCTTTCACAGGAATCACTTAATCTCCTTATTTGCAACACACACAAATTTAAATTATCACAAAAAATATTCCTGTCCATATATACACATACAAAAATACTAGCCGTTGTTTAGCTACAGACCTAGCTGTACAAGTTTTCACATTAACTGAAAACATGCATCTGTAAAATATCTATAAGAATCTTAAATCTCAGGTGCTAAATAAACTATTAAAATATGTTGGGCAATGAATTGACAGACAACACTGTAAGTAAGCTGTTTGAATGTGTGGCTGTTTGCTGAATCTATTAGTGCCTTTTCAAAAGGTTTTGTTAGAGTATCTGCCCAGCCATAACAAACTAATGAATGTTAAATTGCCTAGTAACATCATTAACAATTGCCAGGGTGTGTTTTTAACAATGTGCTACTGATTTTTAATATTACAAAGACAAACAACTAGCTACTTAAAATGCTTTAATCTTCCCCACAGACAATACACAAACATCAAACGCTAAACTGACATTCGGAACAATATCTTTCATCATCACATGCTATGTTCCCATTTCATGTACTCTTTCCTGCAAACATAATTTCCTCACACTGCAGACAAGAAATTCATGTTAACACACACTATTTACAGGATCTTCGTAAAGATTAAATTAAAAGCTTTATTAGCATTAAGTCCACCAAGTATACAATAAAAAAAGTAGACTCATTCTGTGCCAGCTACAAACATTTTTCTCATTATAACACAACTCTTTCAGACCAACGTTTCAAAGAACTCACAGAAAGTAGTAGCCTTTTCTTGTTCCAAATATCTCATATTTTTCATCATTTTTAAAAGACATAGTTTCTCCCCATTTATTCCCATACCTACATTGTTTTGTTTCCCAATAGCTCTGCCTGTTCCTAGTTTTTGCAATTACACTCTATTTGGCCTTCCTGTAAGTCCATAATTCCTGTTGCTTTATTTGTTAATAAAGACTGGTTTTAAAGACTCGGTTGTCACTGTGCCCATCATTTCCTTTCCCCTTGTTGAGCTTCCTAATCAAAACTTGTATTGTGGTTAATTAAAGCCTGTTCTCTCATCTGATCACAATATACGCAACAAACACACTTGAAATGTACCAAATTTCCATGCAATAAAACGCTGATAAATTTTACAGAAAGTCTTGAAAAAATCAAACGTGAATACATACCTGAGTGACAGACTGCCTTAGATTAATCAAAGCTGACACATAAACAACATTGCCCTCCCACAAAGACTAGCAGAGAAAACTATCTTGCGATTAGCTTTGAATGTTGAATTAAGAATCAACATCACAACACTGGGGACACTCCCATAAGCGCTCCGTCCCCTCTTTTAACAGCAAGCAAAGAATTCTAATTCAGATGGTGTCAGTAACTGTTTGACTATATATCTGTTTCGCCTATCGCCGGAGTGTTGAGAGCCAGATCTCTTGGTTGTGATTAGCCTTACCTTCTATATAAGGAGATGACAAAGTGGCAGAAATGTGATCGTTCAGACAGCAGAGTCATATAGATGGCATTATTCATCATGCAATTTTACATTTAGAATTACTAGTTCATCTTTGCAATTTTCAATACCACATCTCTATAAACAGCATCCTACTGTGTGACACAAAGCTGTACTTGCCTTCCTGCCTGTAATGCTTCAATGATCATTATTGTTGTAAATAATGACGCTCAAAATCCCCATGTGAAGTTTTCAGGGGCCCTTTTTTCTGAGGTGGGGGGGGGGGGGGATATACCTACTGCAACTAATGAGGGTCTTTTCCTTCGAAGCCAGGTTGCATCTGCCTGAAAAGTGAGGAAACAACAGTCTGCCTATAAATAAGTGAGATCTGTAAAATGGATGTGCACACAAAACTTCTGGAACAGCTTCTCCAGAAGTGGATAAACAATCAGAGCTGTCCACCAGATTTTACAGCCAATGAATGCGAAGAAGAGAAATAATACCCAAACACTCTAGGACAAAATTATTCTGCTACACACACAAAAACTGTCACAGCTAGAAATCTTCAAAGCTCTTCATATTTATTTACTAACATAATTCATATCACTGGTTTCTTGAAACCCCTTTTAACCTAAAAGTATCAACATGGATGAGGGTGTAAAAGATTTTGGTCAATACTTACAAACTTAAGGTGTATGTTAACAATAAAGATAGAATAAATGTTTCAACCTTTCAAATCAGCAGCTTTAGAATAATGTTTAAAAAAAAAGTGATTTTCGAGACGCTTTTTAATATAGCTAGCTTCCAAAGTGGGTTAACACTTAAACCCCTAACAAATTTATATTTGAAGGTCACGTGTTGCTCCCCGTGCAGGTTCCAGGGCCCTATTATAGGGGAAACCCACTGCCTACCCAAAAGCATGTCATAAGAGAAGACTAATTGGAAGCTTCCTTCAAAGTTGGATTGCATCTGCCTGAGAGGCAAGGAACCTGCAGTCTGCATACAAATAAGTCAGATCTGTAAAATAGATGCAAATGCAACACTCAGGTTCTGGAACAGGGCTGCAGTACAAAAGTGGATGAACAACCAGAACTTTCCCCCAGAGTTTACAGTTGGTGAACACGAAGAAGGTCTCGTGTGAAATTGCTCTTTCTCAAGGTATGTTGTGATACTACTAACTGACAATCTGTGAAATTGCTCTTTCTTAAGGTATGTTGTGATACTACTAACTGACAATCTGTGAAACTGCTCTTTCTTAAGGTATGTTGTGATACTACTAACTGATAATCTGTGAAATTGCTCTTTCTCAAGGTATGTTGTGATACTACTAACTGACAATCTGTGAAACTGCTCTTTCTCAAGGTATGTTGTGATACTACTAACTGACAATCTGTGAAACTGCTCTTTCTTAAGGTATGTTGTGATACTACTAACTGACAATCTGTGAAACTGCTCTTTCTTAAGGTATGTTGTGATACTACTAACTGACAATCTGTGAAACTGCTCTTTCTTAAGGTATGTTGTGATACTACTAACTGACAATCTGTGAAATTGCTCTTTCTTAAGGTATGTTGTGATACTACTAACTGACAATCTGTGAAACTGCTCTTTCTTAAGGTATGTTGTGATACTACTAACTGACAATCTGTGAAACTGCTCTTTCTTAAGGTATGTTGTGATACTACTAACTGACAATCTGTGAAACTGCTCTTTCTTAAGGTATGTTGTGATACTACTAACTGACAATCTGTGAAACTGCTCTTTCTCAAGGTATGTTGTGATACTACTAACTGACAATCTGTGAAACTGCTAACAAACTGCTCTATTTCAAGGTTCATGTGAGTTTTTCTATCTCACTTAGATACACAGAGAGAAGCTTCTGTAAAATCATGGCCGTGATCAATTTTATAATGAGAAAGTATCATACAATGCTGTTGGTAGTGGTTCCAACTTTGTAGCTAGACAAAGTGACTGGCTACCAACTCTTCAACAGTTCCTGAAGTCCAGTTCATCAACTGATCCTGAAGAAAAAAAACCAGTAAATTAAATCCATGTTTATATCTGGTAAAATGGACACATGATGAATAATCAACAATATTATAAGACACAGCTAGAAAGAAATGGAGTCAGCAGATAGCAACATCATCAGCCTGTTGTTTCATGTATGTCACACATGGATCACAGTCTATTCCACCATTCTGTACCATCCTGTACAATTTTGTCGATGTACACAACATTCAAACTTGGACTCGTCCGGAAAGGTATATTGTCCCTTATATCGATATATGCCTTTATCGGACAAAATTATAATGTCTACATCTTCTAGTTGCTTTGACTTAACGTCACTTTCAAATGTGCAACTATTGGATAAATATTACTGGAGTTATTTGAGGTTTCTTAGAAACCGATTTACTCCTTGCTCCTGTATACAAAGAACTACTTCTTACCAACGCCTGAATTGAAATTGAGCGGTATTATTCTGCCGGCTTTCCTGGAACTCAGACGTGTCCATCGACGCCAGTACATTTCATTTTAAAAAGGCGGTCTGTGGCGCCTAGGACTTTCCCTATGCTTGGGTAAGTTAATTATAGTTTACGAGTACCTAAAATGATGTCTGTTAAAGTGGTCACTGTAGAGAGATCAGTATCGGCTGTGGGATCACACATAGTTCGACCGTTCCTGATCGCTGAACTCAGACCTTCCTCTGTACAGACTAAATAGCCTATGCCCTAAATAACCCACACACACTGGTAAAACTAATAACCTTACAAGTGTGTACTATTTAAACTAGCAACAGAAGTTTGTGCATACAAATGGGGAAAGAGAATTTAGGTCAGGACTTGGTCAGCCAGTGCGTGAGTGAGTTTGACAAAGATCAATGAATGTGTGGGACTGGCTTGAGAGTCGTAGGGAATAGAGGTACTGACGGTAAATATTGGTGTCTGTGTGCAGATGGGAGGGGGAAGAGAGATTGATATATGTGTTAGAGTGTCTATCTATCTCCACTATATATCTGAATTTCCATCTCTTGCACTAAACAGACAGATGAATGATAGGAGACAGTGTCTCCTGGTCTTGAGAGTGCACTCTGAGGAATTAAACAGGGGAGCAGAGGTGGAGTAGGCTGATGTGGGATGATGACTGATACTTATTCTGTCTTTCCTGTCAAGATGTTACCCTCTTGGTGATGACTACTTCTGAGTTTTTTTCTTGGCAGGATGAAACCTTTGTGAAGAGCTGGCAGAAGAATCACAGTCCAACCAACCAACCATCAACCTATTACCTACCAATTATCACCCAACTACTAATTGTGAAGACTGACATCCTCAGGATGGGGTGCCATATACCCCAAACATCCTACAGTGCCAGAGCATGTGTGTAGCTCAGGGACAGTGCTGCGAATGACGAGTGGGAGAGAGTTGTTAAGTGCCTATCCAGTGGCTGTGTCCTTTATGGTGATGTACTCCTCCACCATCTGATCCAGTTGAGGCAGAATTACCAAAGACAGTCAAATCATCAGGAGCTGAGGGAAGCATCAAAGATAGAAAGAGGATAAGTGCCAGGTAATGCCATGTTTTGCTATATTCCCCACAGCTCCCATGTTTCCCAAGGATGACAATGTGTCATCTCCAGGACCTTCTGGCTGTTTGGTTATCTTTGTAATCTGGACATTGTATTCTGGAATCCAGCTATTGAGATCTGGCATCTACTTCACTATTTTATATATGTATTTGTTGTATTGATTACATGCATTCATTTTCATGGCTGACTTAGGTGTCTCTATTTCACCTTTTCAAGTGTTTAGCATTTGTGTGTGTATGAATCTTAAATATATGTGTTAACATGGTTAGAATAATGAACTATCATAACCTGGGGGCTTTCTTTAGTAAGTAGTGGGGGTGTCTAGCCAAGTGTGCCTAGGAATATTGTATTCATATACAGATATATTTTGTAGTGCCAATACTTGAGTTGCCCTACTCCAGAAATAAGTTGAGCGTATATTGGCCACGGGGAATCCCTTAGACCAATACGAGCCAAACGACTCAACATAATTATTTCTGAGTGCTGTTGGTTCTGAAGGAGAAATCCTTATATCAGGCACGTGACAGGAGTGATATGTGACAGAACAACATATCCCCAAAAATCTGTGGTCTCGTCGTGGGATTGTTTGTAAACTCTGTTCAATCTTTAAATTTGCTGGTGATCTTGGCCAGGAGGTTGTTCAGTGTTTGTATTTTGTTGTTAACACAGTTGTGACCATTCTGGGTCAGTTCTTAGAATGTACTCCTAGGAGTGATTTGTAATCATTGTGGTGTTTTGTGGTGTTCAAGTACATTGGGTTAGGTACAACCTTGGTTGGTGGTGATAAATTAATCTATTGTTGATTATATTTACATTGTTGGTGACAATATATTTTGTTGTGGACTGTTAGATTGACAAGACAGCATGTCGCAGTCAAAAATTTCCATACAGGAATTGAAGGACATGGCTGTCCAGATGGGATTGGAGGGTAAAGAAATGACCGAGTGGATTAAAACCACGGAACGTGAGATGAGGATGGAAGCCCGTGAGGCTGAGAGACTCCGAATTGAATCTGAGAGGATTCAAGAAACTGAAAGACTCCGAATTGAGTCTGAGAGGGAGTCAGAAAGAATGAGATTGGAACAGGAATCAGAAAGAATGAGATTGGAACAGGAATCAGAAAGAACGAAGTTGGAACAGGAGGTGAGGTTAAGAGAATTAGAACTTCAGGCACAGAGAGAGGGTAATAGACCCAGATCTCCAACACCTGAGATTGATGGTGCATCAACACACAGTAGCTCAGCTCAAGCGATGAACTTTCCATGCCAGTCTTCGACCCGAAGGCTGAAAATAATGAACAGTACCTAGACCGATTTGGTAAATTGGCATCTTTGTACAATTTGGAAAGGAATATGTACACGCTGAAGTTGGCTCAAGATTTGAGGGGTGAGGCATACGAGATTTATCAACGGATGCCCACCGGTACTGAGACTGATTATGATGCATTATGTCAGGCTTTGCTGAAACGTTTCGAACCTAATGCTGCGACATACAGACAGAAGTTCAGAAATGAGAGAAAGATGACAGGGGAGAACTATCCCCAGTTCGCCAGTCGCCTTTAGGGATATTTGACTAGGTGGAGGGAAATAACTGGATACTCCTCTTTTTTTTGAAGATTTACAGGAGATGGTCCTAGTGGAACAACTCCGAGAGACATTACCTCGCCCTATGCAAACCTTCCTGACGGAGAATGGTGCTGACAGACTGAGTGAGATGTTGATGTATGCTGAGAGGTATGAGTTGGCACATAAAGAGGTGTGTATAGGTGGGAAACCCAAACCCCAGGGCCAAGGGAGGAATAATGGTAATGGTCATAAAACCCATCCAAATGAATCCCCTAAAAAGAATTCATCCCAAGCACAACCCCAGAACCCCTCAAAATTTCAGGGAACACAACATAGACAACCCTTTAATGGGCCTTAAAAGCCTTACTGTCATATTTGTAAGAATAATAACCACTGGACTAAGGAATGTAAATCCAAACAGTCAGGGGGTGTACAAGTATCAGCTTTGTTGTCTACTATAGTACCTTCTACCCAGGAAAAGTTGTACAATGGTTCCAATAGGCCGCCTGTTGTAGAGAGGGTCTGGGCTAATGGATATTTTTTAAATTGTCTTTATGACAGCGGATTGTCATACGGCTGTGTGGTGAGGCCAGAGTTTGTAAAACCTGACCTGTATACTGGCAGATTCATAGAGCTCCAATGTGCCACATTGGATGCTAAATCTTTGAACTTGCCGATTGCTAAGATTAGGGTCCGTTCAAAGTATGTCTCGGGGGTAATTGAGGCTGCAGTGCTTGAACACTGTACCTTTGATTTAATTCTTGGCGCTACTTATGTATTTTTAGCAGAGCCGAAGAAACCTTCAGAGCATCTTGCTGCGGTGACCACCCGAGCACAGCATAAGAGTGCCTCAGAGGAATCTCCTCATGTAAATCCTCTTCCTGAAGAAATTAAGGTGGCCCAAAGTAGTGACCCAACTCTTAAGGCATGTTTTAAAAAGTTAACTGCAAGTCACAATCCCCCTTAGAAGAAAGAATTCTTCATGAAAGGTAAGTTACTTTACAGATGGGCAAGTGACAAGTATACAGAGCACAGTCATCTTGTGGTACCAAAAACATATAGACAGCAGATTCTCCAGATGGGGCACACTATAGCCTATAGTGCCCATATGGGAATTCATGCAACGACACAACGCATTGCCTGTCATTACTTTTGGCCAGGTATGTCAGCAGATATCATGCGTTATGTCAAATCCTGTCCGGAGTGCCAGAAGGTAGCTCCCAAAGGCAGGAATGCACCAGTCGGACTGGGGGAAACCCTTGTCACCTCCACACCTTTTGAAAGGGTGGCGGTCGATTTGGTGGGACCACTTCCTCTCACAAAGAAGAAGAATGCTTACATATTGACTTTGGTAGACTGTTGTTCAGGTTATCCGGAGGCTATTGCACTTCGGAAGATTGACAGTAAGACTGTGGCAGAGGCATTGATGAGCATTTTCACAAGAGTGGGATTCCCTTCGCAGATACTGACAGACAATGGATCTCAGTTTAGAGGGAAACTAATGGAGGAGGTGTTTCAGATAATCAAGTCTCAACACATTTGCACCAGTCCATACCGACCCCAAGCGAACGGCCAGAATGAGCGGTTCAATGGAACGTTGGTATCGCTTCTGAGAAGATTAACCCAGGAAAAGCCAGAGAGGTGGGACGAGTATCTGTCTGCAGCACTATTCGCCTACCGGGAAGTACCCAATGCCTCTACTGGATTTCCACCTGCGACCTTCGTGTTCGGAAGACACATTTCGGGACCCTTGGCCATTCTCAGGAAGACATGGACAGACGAAGGGGCAGATGATTCCTTGAAAACCATATCACAGTATGTGCAGGAACTCAAGGAAAGGTTAAAGCTAGTGTGGGACCTGGCTAAAGAGAACTTGATTCGTGCACGTAAGAGGTACGCTGCACATTTCAACCGGAAGACGAAGGAACGATGTCTTGAGGTTGGAGATAGGGTTCTTTTGCTACTACCCTCAGGGAAGTTAAGTTAGCTTGGGGAGGCCCTTATACGGTGGTAGAGAAGATATCTAGGATCCATTATAAGATCAACATTAAAGGTAAGTCAAAGGTCTATCACATTAATCTCCTCCGGAAACACAACGAGAGAGAGGTAAGTGACACGCCGACCCTCTTGACACTTTCTGTAGCTGTGGAAGGCGGAGAAGCCACAGCTGTGGAATATCCTCTTCATCCCAGGGAGACCTATAAAGATGTAGAGGTTAACCCAACTCTCTCTGTCTCTCAGAAACAAGCTATAGAGCAACTCTTGTCAGAGTATAACTCTGTCCTGAGAGTTAAGCCAGGACAAACTTCATTATTGGAGTATGATACGACATTGGTTCCTGTTGAGCCTTTCCGTCAATGCCCTGTGCAAGCTCCTCTTTTTAAAGAGGAATGGAGGCAACCTCCAGACCATCAGGAGGACCAGAAGGTGAAGAATTTTCAATTCACACCAGGGTTCCTTCCTGTGTTTGTTGGAGCACATAGTGACGAGGGGAGGATAATCCTTCCGAACCTCGCGAAGGATCAGACGGGAGGGATTATATCCCACATGCCATGACGACCTTCCTGTGTGACTACTGATGTAGGAGACACACCGGTATATTACCTGAATATGACAGGAATACCAGGATGGTGTGTAGGTTTATTCAGCCAACCCGATCGGGGGGGGGGGGGGGGGGGGGGGGGGGGGGGGGGGGGGTTCGGTCTGATCCTACATCTTTGCATGTACCTGGCAGGGATCAGTGATACATGGATGGAGTTATCAGAGTCTTAGGTCCTCAGGGACATCTACTGAGTCTTTATAGATTCCTTTTTGATTAGGTTGTATAGTAGGCATAGGTTTCTCTATTTTCACATGAATTGTCATTATTGTATATATTTCATCTGTCTCTGAGAGGTTGGTTTGGTCAACCCTTTGATTCAGAGCAGATTTCTTGAGCCGCCATCCCTTGTCTGATAATTCACAGACTAAAGGTGATGAGCAAGCTGAGAGTGGTGAGCCCATAGATGTGTAGATGGCTGATCATTGTTCATTCGCGTAGTACGCTCTTCCCTTTGGGGGGGTACTGTCATGGAATGATAAGCCATTACGCATCACCCTAACAGAGTCGAGACCTGTCTTACCTGGGCTCGACACAACATTCAAACTTGGACTCGTCCGGAAAGGTATATAGTCCCTTATATCGTATACATAATTATTTCTGTGTGCTGTTGGTTCTGAAGGAGAAATCCTTATATCAGGCAAGTGACATGAGTGATATGTGACAGGGGGGTAGAGAGGAGCTTTTAAAGGATTTACAGTTGTGTGTTTAAACTGATCTAAAAAAAACTGTACAGACTTAGATCTTTATTGTTTATTTTGCCCCAGACATATAAAAAAGATTCAAACATGGGTCTCCTGAAACAAGAGCCCAGTGTTTTAACCCAATTGTTAACGGTTAACTGTTGGTGCAGGACAGCCTAGCATATGATACAATTTCCAGCTTAAGAACAGAGGTGGAGGCAGTGTGCAGCTTTCTGCTGGCTAGAAAGCACTATATATATACACACATCATGATTGTAACTGACCTAGAAAGCATGCTGAGGAAAGTGAGCACAGGCATGCTTCGCTTCAGAAGTAATGGGTGAACAGCATTGTCTGGATCTTTTCTCTGTGATATGCTGGTGTGTTGGACATGAACAAGGTGGACAGACTGGCTGGCTCTGCACCACTTGATAGAATACTGATGCATACTAAGGCAGACATATTTAAGGGATTATGAGAGCATGTGTACAATCGGAGGAGCAAACTGATCATGAGTCTGGCAAGACTGATACAGTGAGGAGTGACAAGGGGATCCGGCTGATTTTCAACGCTCAAAGAAAGGCATGACGGACATATAATGAGACTGCTACTGTCACCACTGTTACTGAAATTCTGCACTGGCTTCTGAAGATGGAGACAGAGCATTTAAGAGAATGCCCTGAGTGCTGTTGCCATTCTAAATGTCTTTGCTTGTGTTCGTTTTTTTTCTTTTACCTTAAGATGTTAGATCTAATTCTAGATATTTTAACTGGAGTTGGATATTTTATATTTTTTAGTGTCAGTTCAATAATTACTGTATAAAATATTTATTACAAATTTTGTGTTTAGCTGTGATGCCCACTTTGTGATCACACAAAACCTTTCAATGTTCCAAAAGTGAAGCAATATGAAAAAAAAATTCGGGAAGGGCCGCTGCAGGATGACATATTTTGGGTAATGGCAGTTCCCAGGGGTGCGACTAAGGCTCGTTTTAAGAACTGCAAGAGTCATGCAGAGAGATGAACAGTCGTGCAGAGACTAAAAAGCATAAAACTGCAGTGCCATTGAGAAATATAACACCAATGACTTCTGTTTTTAGAACTACAAAAAATAATGAATCACTAAATGGAGCTTTTTGGATTCTAATCCACACCCTGGATACCAAACAGATAAAACAAAATTGATGATTAAAAAATGCAAGGACTGTTAACAGAAAATGAAGAGAACAACTTTAGAAAGAGATGTTAAGATTTTCTTGTCTCATTATTCAAACAAGTGAAGCAATGACTTCCTGAAAAAGTAGAAGTACTGAAAAATATTTGAATCTTTTCTGTGAACAACATACTGCTGCAGGCAAAGGACAAACACAAATGTTGCAAAGTTATGACATTTTTAGGGGCTACTGGTAACATTGTGGGCAGAAGCAGAATGTCAGTTTAAGAAAATTAATCTGACTTTTAATGAGGTTGCAAATGGTGCTGTTAAGATGTCGACTTTTCGTTGGCTACTGAAGAAGGGGATGGAGCGTGTGTGGGAATGTCCAGAGTGCAGTGATGTATAAATTTGATTCATTCATTGAACGTAATTTCTTACTTTTTCCATCTGGATGTTTAAACTTTTTTAAAAAAATGTTTCACCTGTAAAATCTAGATATTTCTAGATATTGTTTGTTTTATTTTTAGATGTGTTTTTTTCCCCCAAAAGTAAAATGCAAACTGTGGTGCTGTGATGTTAGTTCTTGAATCAACTTAATCCCAGTCCCAGTTTTACAGCAAACTGGTCATCTGATAGCTCCTCCATTTCAGTACCAACAAAAGCAACATGGAATTTCCATCACTGTTCCTTGCAAAAAACTTGACACCGACTGTAGTCTCAATAATTCAACAATATACACAAACATTAAATGCATAAGAAGTGCCAACACAAACAGTTCGCTATTAGAATTGCAGTTCACTGTCTATTGAAGCTATAATTACAACACGTTATTAATTGCAGAAGCCCCCAACAGTTCTGTGGTTAAATGCCACTCCCCACTTTCTTTCTCAATCTGCAGTTCACAAGACAAACCACCTTGGGCACGGTAAAAAAAAAATTATCCAAAATTAAATCCTCAGCTCAGTATCGTGTAACGGTTAAGTCTGGAGATGTAAACCAGCGTCATTGCACATGTTTATAAACTATAAGTGCTCTGCAACCAGTACGGACAGCTGATAAGAATTATCCACCTGTGTCGCCGTTCGCACGTAACTCTGTAGCTACATCGACATTCCTCCATTGACCCCAGAGTGTCAACTCTGGTGCCCATTTCCTAGAGGCTGGGTGAACCCCGAGAGCCACCCGGTTTCGAACAACGACCGTGGGCTGCAGCGTGTCGCAGCTGGATTTGAAAGCGAGCTTCTTATCGACTGCGCTAGCGCGGTCCCCGTATATCAGTATCATGTCATGCACCTAACTCAGTAGCTGTGCTGTGGAAATATTTACTTTCAAACCAGATATGGGAGAAAATGCATCAGCCAACTGAAAAACAAAAACAAATTGCCATAATAGGTCAAATGTTTTCACTGCTTAGAGAGACTCAAAACATACTGAGCAGGCGAGAACTGAACAAAGCTTTGAAAGGCTGAAACCCCAACTGTAAGAGAGTGAACTCACCTGAGGCATGTAAAGGCACAAGCTGTGTAACTTGTAAACCAGCACTTGATTTTTGTTGGTCTGGAACAAAGATAATCAAAATATGAAAACAACTTTATTTTTGTTGTTCTGACATAGAGAGATAATTAAAAAAACCAATACTAAATATATTTATGTCGGTCTGGTATGGAAAGATACTAACAATATTAAATACTTATTTTATTTTGTTGGTCTGGAATAGAGAGATAACAATGTTAAATAGCTATAAGCTTTTTTTTTTTAAAAAAACCCATCTTAGTCAGCTGGTGCAATGGGGGATATTTTCACCCAGTTTAGGATGGTTGGGGGGGAAAGCCCAAAGCTGACCGAAAACACTGAGGTAGTCCAGATACTTGGATTAAACGAGAATCTGGAGATAGGTGACTAAACACTAGTTTTCACGGGGACCACGATGATGCGACCCAAGGTCGCCACGGGAAAAGTAAAGGACCACCACGTGTTGTCACGTGAAACGAACCCGTGGTATAAGTCAGACTTGACTCTGGTCAAGTTGAGTGTGTGTCGACCTGTTGGAGTGAGAGGACGAGCGACTGAATGTGAGAATGTCTACGTGAGTGCCTGAGGAGAAAGGAGACCTGCCGACGAAGTGTTAAGCTGAGATCGACCATGCCAGCATGTGAGATGTCCAAACATCAATGTTGAATCCATGGGACCCATCGTTGCTTGAATGCCTGAAGAAGACTGTTCGTTGAAGGCTGCGTGAGTTTGTGTAAGAAAGCTGTTCACTAGGACACCGACTGGACTATTCGTTTTTCGTAAGTGTTAATACGTCAATAAAGTCATGTCTCGTAAGCTCACATCGGTGTCGGCTTGTGCCAGTTGTGTAACGTGGAGCGTGTGAGAATATCATCCACCACACACGCATGAACACTGCCTAGACAACGAGTAGAAATACAAACCACTTATTACAGCTGGGAACGCAGCTCTTCTAGAGAAATGACATCAGCCTGAGCAACAGGGTCAAACAAAAATAAATTATTTCAACTGATTTAAACCTCAATTATGTTTTTTCTTCCATACTACAATATCAATTTTTCCAGTACCAAACTTACTATGCACTTCTTGGTGTTTCCAGATATAATTTTCTTGTTTCACAGACAGACGCTAATTCAATCCACTGTATCTGAATTATTAGTTTACAGTCTTCTCTGAAGTGTTGCTATATTTTGGGATCTTAGGCAAAGTGGTTAAGTCGTTTGCCACACGTTTTGAACGTCAAGAGTTTGTTTCATGACTGTGCATTCGGTTCATGAGTGCAATTTTTATGGAGATCTCTGGGGGTCATCACCGGAGATGCAGTGTTCATACTTTGTGCAACTCTCAGCAGGTGGCTAGCTGCTGTGTAGAGAGACATGGAGCCATGTGGGATCAAACCAGGAGGAACAAAGTTGACCCTCAATACTTTAACACATCCATTAAATTTTGTAAGACACAAGTATTTACTGCTTCTAATCACAACTCATCTTGGGATACAAGCAGTTGAAGTACATCTGCTTGGTACTAAAACATTTATGCCCTGTGAACCGGAAAATAATCTTCAGAAAACTGTTTACGCATATAACATTTTGCAGTTTACATTTCAAGAACAGCAAAATAACATATATTACTTCTGTGGAATTTTATTCAATTAACCAGACAGAAAAAGAATATGTCCGATACCTAGTCCCAACTGAAACAGCTAGAGTATTAGCACTGGGACAACACATTTCTGTTTAATTTCCACATGATTTATGCCCCACTGGTCTCATCAGTAATTTATACTAATCATTTTTAGAGTGAAATGTCAGTTTTAACAAATAATTTTATTTCAATAATAATTTATCCTTAATCGTGCATAAAGTAATGATGACCACATCACACATCAAGTGCCCACTGGTCAACAGTGATTTTAAAAATGACTTGGGCTACCAGTCTAAAATAGGTTCCAGTAAATTTCCTAGAAGTAAAAGCAGTCAGCATGATGTTGACCACTTCACAATAAGAGCTGCTGGATGGCCAAGGTTGAAGATTTAATCCAGCTGGTATGTGACCTAGATGAGATCAGTCACGGAAAAGAATGGAGGAATGCACCAGTAGACATGCATGGCATCTCTAAGGTTGTCTACACACTGGGAAGGTACTGCAGGGTTCAGACCCCTGCGGCTGTAGACACCGTGGTAAGGGCATTCACACCCAGAAGATATCATCATCTACACAGATGGATCCGTGAAGCGCAGGGAAAGGATGGGGAAAACAATACAAGAGGACAGCGTCGCTTATCTGGCAACTTCGTAAAGCATGACCTTGGAGACAGCTGCTGCTTTTACAGCACCTCATGGGCAATAGACCAAACAGCCACACATGCAGAATTGTATCAGAATCCATGAACATGCTTCAGAAAATAGCAACAGGTGGTATGCGCTCTGAAAGGGTAGAAATCATTCAAAAATCGCATTTTACCTCCCTCACCTGGATCTACACACCTGGTCATGCTAGCAAGCAATGCACCAACATGTGTGGGAAGAAGCATGGACAGAGCAGATATCATCAATGCTGTACGGACTGGGCAAGTGGATAAAGGCGAATCTTTTACACTAATATGACTGGATGACATGGGAGTAAAGCATGGTGAAGCATGTCTATGCCGCCTTTGAGACCAAGATAGGAGACATCATAACCAACTTTTTAAGAGAACAATTAGTAGAAGCACCTTGGAGTGGACGCTGCATCAGAAGAGTGAGCATGCGTGGCAATGCCCAATGCGCCATGATGCAGATTGTGATAACATAACCATAACAGGAGCTCATTATTCTATTGAAAAAAAAACAAATCAGATTGCACCAAACACTCAATGTGCCTGAAGAGGTAAAATAGGGTCCTTCAATACTCGTTCACTGTGTCTAGTCATGTAATTTGTTCCCAGCATTACAACACAATGAATGACAGGATTACCTGGAGATGTTGTTTGTCAACAAACAGGAAAACGGTGTGGTCTGAGTTTGTAACTATGAGTCCAGTTTTGTCACGCACGGTCAGGAGTCGCATTAACTGGCGTTCATATTCATCACTACGAAAGATGTACTCTGCCTGAACAAAAAACAAAGCAGGGAATTAAAAAAAAAATAAACTGATGTTTATATTGTTTGTAACATATGGATTTTAATGTAAACAAATATCTGAATTTTCTTATCTAGTAATCATTAAGTTTGAGAAAGTTGTTATTACTAATTCCTTATCGCCAGTATATGTTGAGATCATGCCAAATTTGAGTTTGAGAAAAACAGAGGAAAAAAAAGAAATATAAAAATATTAATACAAAAGACAAGAAGTGCTTTCACAATGCAGGAAAACTGATGCAAGTCAAAAGAAATTACTCAAGTTAGTGTCAAACGTTCAACTCTAACAATAAATCAGTATTCTGTACACAAAGAAGAAGCATGGAGAATAATTAAAACAATTACTAATAAATTACGAACATTCACTAAGTGGTATCCGCACAAAACATTTAGAATAAAAGTCTAACAATCATAAATGCTGCATTTTGAGAGAGAACTAAAACAAACCCCTGTGAATCAAGAGGCCAGGAATAAATTCTGCCAACAGCAAGAACATGCAATGAGAGACAAGCATGAGAAAATTGACAATAAAATAACTAGACAGTCTCTGCACCGGAACCCACAGGGCTGCAGAAAAAAATAAACACAGAGAAGATAATCAGAGACTATGATGAATAAAATGCGGAGGATACTGGTGATCTGCATATGATGACTTGAGTCAAACTGATAAACGACTTACATTCTATTGGAAGATTAGAGGGCAACAGAAAAAGTATTACACCGAACCCACTTGTTCTTTATTAACTAGTTTAGAACCAGACAGTTGCTGCTTTATTCCCCTTCTATACCAAGGAGTTGAATTTAAGGCAATACATAAGTCTGGATATGTTCGACGATAATGGAACAAAAGTAGTCATTCTAATCATTCTCAGAAACACTGGGTTAACATAACACCTGTATGTGACAGAAGACAGCAAGAACATTACCTTCTTCGGCACTGAAAGGGTTAGAAAAAGCATAGTCTGGAATACCATACCTTTAATAGGCATGATAATAAAGGCGATTAATTAAGGGTTCACTTAAATAAGCCGTGGTGCGATGAAAAGCAGATATAGCAGCCTAGCTGTAAACCACAACACAATGTAAGAGCTGCCCTTCTAAGAGTGAATGCAGAAGAAGTAGAAGAATACCAAACAGTAACATTATATGAGCGGTAATTGTACAAATCTTCTATCCACACACACACAAAGATGCTACTTACATTTAAAAGTCGATAAGGTGAGTTTTCACCCTTCCACCGGGAATATAAATGGCACTGAATGCTTTCAATATCATTTCTTGGCCAGAGAAAGAAATCAACTTGACTGGTACAGCCAATCACATCCTAAAATATAACAAGGTTTCCATGTTGCTGACAATCAACAGGCACAGGTCATTAATGTTTCTACAAGGCAGACAACATATCATAGAAAGTAGGAGAATTGAAAATAACAAAATACAATTTAATAAGACAAAATAAAAGGCTGATTGAGATGAATAACAATGACTCATGTTAGGTACCTTAAAGGTGAGAGGACTGACTTCACTGCTCTCTATTTTATCCCAATTGGCTTGGTCTCTCTCTGCAGAATAGCTAGCTGTCTATAGAGAGCATCAAACTCTGTAGCCCTGTGAAGAACTTCAAGATGTCCTTAAAAACTGTATTTGTGAACCGAATGACGCAACTAAGAAACAAATCCACAACCTTCAAAGCGTAAGGCAAACAGCTTGACCACTTCGCCACAGAGACCCCCAGAATGTTTAATGATATACATGAAGAAATGATTCAGGCTTCCTGGTCAACCCAGCCTGAAATGGATACCAGGGAAATAAAGGTGAGACACATATTCCTGATCAAATCGCCCACTGCTGACTGGACTATGAAGATTTGGTGCTGGTAACACATGTCTCAAGCTGCTGAAGGATTCATTACCCTGTGTTTTACACTTATGTCTTCGTACGATTGTGTGATGTTAGTCAGTCTTTCCTGCTGAGCCTAAGGCGGTGCATAGGTCATTGCTCACCATGTCCAGTCGTTCGTTGCCACCTGTTTTAGGTCTTGGATGTTTGTTACTCCCATGGTTGAGCTTTCCCTGATGATGGTTCTACGCAGTCTCTCTTGGTCTTCCCCCCTCTTTTTTTCCTTCCTGTGTCCATATGAAGGCTTGAAAGGGATGTTTTGTCTTATCCATTCAGAGTGCATAGCTAATTGTTCCAGTGGCGCTTTCTTAAAAAATTGGATACATTATCTTGCTTGGTCTCTTGTCTCATGATTGTGTGATGTAGCTTTTCTTAATTTAATTAGTCTTTTTTCTTCTGCCTTTCTATCCCCCAATGGAGCATAGGCCCTCAACCAACTCACGCCAAGCCGTTCTATCCTTCGCCATTACATGGAGCTCTCCCCATGTCCTCCCAATCTTTCTAACCTCATTCTCCAGCTCTCTTCTCCATGTGTTTTTTGGCCTTCCTTTATTCCTATGCCCCTGTGGGTTCCAATGCAAAGACATTCTAGTTATGCTGTTCTCCTGTTTTCTCAGTGTGTGCCCTATCCAACGCCAGCGTCTTTTCCTCACCTCCTGATCCACTGGAGCCTGTTTAGTTCTCTCCCAAAGTTCTACATTAGTTATTCTATCATACCATTTTATTCCCTCTATTCTGCGCAGGCACCAGTTAATGAATGTCTGTAATTTATTAGTAATTGCCTTCGTTGTTCTCCATGTTTCCGCCCCATACAATAGTATGAAAAATTTTTAGTTTAGTATTTCTTTTGACCTCCACAAATTCCCTAGTGCTATGAAAGCCCCTCTTGCCTTCTGTATTCTCATTTTAATATCTCTATCAGTTCCTCCATCTTTATCTACATTACTGCCCAAATAGGTGTACGACTCCACGTCTTGGAGTGGGGTGCCATTAAGAGAAACCACATTACTATTTGCCTGATTTATTCTCATTATCTTTGTCTTTCCTTTATGGATTTTCAGACCAAGCTGCTGTGATCTCGCATTAAGTATATTTAATTTATCTTGTATCTGATTCCGTGAATGGGACAGAAGGGCAATATCATCAGCGAAGTCCAGATCATCAAGCTGTTTTGTAGGGGTCCACTGAATTCCATTCTTGGTGTTAGCAGTTACTGTTTTCATAGTCCAGTCTATAGCCAGTAAAAATAGGAGAGGTGACAAAAGACATCCCTGTCGCACACCTGTTTTTATTTCAAATGCATCTGTTAGCTTTCCCTCATGAAGAACTCGACATTTCATGTCTTTATATGTTGCCTTTACTAAGTTGATAATTTTCTGTGAGATTCTATAGTGCCCCATCAATTTCCAGAGAGATTCCCTATCTTCTTCTTTTGTCAAAATCTGCTTGTGCCGCTAGGCGTCGCAGTCTATCAGATGATCGGCAACCGAGCCAGGGCGCGCTCAGTCGCTTCATATGCCGTGATGTTATGAAGTCTCAAGTTGTCCGTGACTCCTTCAATCCATCTTCTTCTCGGTCTTCCCCTGCCTCTTGTTTCGATTTTCATGTTGTATGCTCTTGATGCTGGCATCGTTGGTTCCATTCTCATTAGGTGACCAAACTATTTCATTCTTTGCTTCTCAATAAATTTAACGATGGGTATGGTTCCAATAGTTCTTGTAATCACATCGTTTCTCACTCGATCTCTTCTGGTTTTATTCACAGCCATTCTCAAACATCTCATTTCACAGGTGGTTAGTCTTCTCTCATGTTCTTTTGTTAATGTCCAAGTCTGACATTGATAACCTAATGTCGGTATAAAGATTGTATTTATATCGACATTAGGTTATCCCTATCAATGCTGTCAAATGCTTTTTCATAGTCTATAAATCCAATGTAAAGTGGTGAGTTCAGTTCAATGCTTTGCTCTATTATAATACGTAATGTGGCTATCTGATCAGTACAGGATCTGTTTGACCGAAAACCTGCCTGCTCATCTCTTAGCATTTTATCAATAGCATCTTTTAATCTTTCCAAAATGATTCTACTTAATATTTTTCCAGGAACTGACAGCAACATAATTCCTCTATAGTTTTCACACTCCTGTAGATCACCTTTTTTGGGCAGTTTCACAAGATATCCTTCTCTCCAGTCTGCTGGTGTTTCTTCGGTCTCCCAGACTTTACTGAATAATCTATGTAGCAATTCTGTTGATGTGTTTATGTTGGTCCTGATGGCTTCAGCTGGGATACCATCTGGGCCTGACGCCTTTCCTTCCTTAAGAAGATTTATAGCTTTTCTAATTTCCTCTTTGGATGGTATCTCACAGTTGATATCCAGTTCCATTTCTAAAGGCTGGATATCTGAGGGAACCTCTGGGCCTGGTCTATTTAGAAGCATTTCAAAATATTCAACCCATCTGTCCATTTGATCTTTAGTGTTAGTAAGTACCTTTCCTTGACTATTTTTGATTGATCCAGTTGGCTGACTATATTTACCTACTAATTTTCTTGTGTTACTGTAAAGTTCTCTGAGGTTTCCGTTTGCTGCTGCTGTCTCCGCTTCTTGTGCTAGATCATTTAGATATTTCACTTTATCTGCCCTTATATGCCTCCTAACTTCCTTGTTGGCTTCTATGTAATTCTCCTGAGCTCTAGCTTTAGCAGCTCTAGTTTTGCTATTGTTTAATTCTGCCTTTTTTACTTTTCCTATCTTTAATCAGTTTAATGGTTTCTGGTGTTATCCATGCTTTATGTTTCCTTTCTTTCATGCCAAGAACTTCTACGCAAGATTCATTCCAGATTCCTTTGATCTGATCCCAGCAGACTTCTGTGTTGACATCTTCAGCTAACTGCTGCAACACCTGGTACTTATTAGAGACCGTAACTGAGAACTGTTCCTTAATTTCTTTATCTCTGAGAAAGCCTACATTATATTGGTTTCTATGATTATAAGATGTTATATATCTTTTTAGTTTCAACTTGATTTTACTTATCACCAGGAAATGGTCAGTAAATACATCGGCACCTCTGAAAGCCCTAACATCGTAAAGGGATGATCTAAACCTTTTGTTAATACATATGTGGTCAATTTGATTAGTTGTCTTATGGTCTGGTGATTCCCATGTTGCCTTGTGTATTCTTTTATGGGGAAAAATACTTCCACCAATAACATACTGGTTACCTGCACAAAAATTTAATTAGTACTGCCTTCATTTTCCCTGCATCCCAGCATTAACATTAGTTGAACATAATCAGTAATACTATAGTGTTAACTGCTTGTGCTCTGCGTGCAGTTTCCTGCTATCTTAAATCAGGGCTATTCAACTGGTGGGCCAAATCAAACCTGCAGAGGCCGAGCAAGTGGTCTATGGATCACCTGCCAATTGTATTGTATTAACAATCTTTCTATGCTGGGACTATGGCTTCTGGCCTGTGACAATTCCCATTTGGCTTCTGAGTAAACTTAGTTGAATGGCCATAACTTAAATGTTAACTGATTTCTGCTATGTGAACTGATTTCTGCTGGTTTGGCATGGGTGCTGCACAGGCCTATACTGTTAATATAATGTCCTTGTCATGTATTTTGTGCAGAATATTTATATTAACATTATATTTCAATGATGTTTCCATAAAATGAGCTTTCTTTCTGCCTTGAGTCATGAGCTAGAATTTAGATTGGGATTTAAACCTATAATCAATGAGTCAGCAAGCGTGTTCTAGCTCTATTAAATATATAAGACATTAAGGGAGACATATGCTGAGTTGAGAACTCATTATAGTAAAACAGAGTGGAAAGACATGGCCAATCAGCTTTAACACCAGTCTTTGGACTGACTGACCTAATGACTGAATGAGATATATTCCAAGAATGTTGTAATTATGAATTTGACCCTTTGGAGACGACGCAGCCGATTTATTGGCCCAACACAAAATAGCAACAACAAAAAATGACAGCCTGGCCGACCAGTTGGAACTATTTAATACAAGCCTTGAGATTGGCTGGCAGGTTTTCGTACCAGTCAATCAGATTGCTTCTCACCTTTCTTGCACATGTTGGTTGTTCAATGACAGCTTTCGAGAAAGTTTGATGTGTTCTGCAATTTTACATCCATTTTTATTTGTGGGGTTACCTGTGCCCAACAATGGCAAAAAAGACTGTTGCATCACAGCAACCAAAATATAGCTGGAGCAGAAAAAGGAGTAGGATCATGTTACAGAAGTGTCTATAAAATATTATGTTTGCTCATTCAATTTCCTACATGAATATATCTAGTTATGTGTATGTTAAATGCTTTATTTTTTATAATTTGTGTGCGTAAACTAAGAGAAGGCTCCGTCTTTTTGGCATTGAAACTCCAAAAAGGCTGTCTCCGAAGGGTTTACCAAGGGAGCAGTGTAGCTGCTAAGCTTAGGTAGCATGCCAGACATGACAACAGATGTACAATTAAAACAACTAACCCGTCTCATGGGCTGCCACCTGTGGGCATGAAACTGAACAACATCCTTTTCAATCAATGCGCGTGAGCTCTCATAGGAGTACGAGTCATTCTGTAACAGAGAGAAAGCAAGCACTGAAATTACACACACAACCTCTGCATTTTAATGTCTACTGTTCAGATACCCAACAGAAAGTGCATAAATGAATTAAGCCTTTTTATTTTTGTACAATGGTAGTTGACTTTTACCAAATGATTTGTTAGAAAATATCCAGAGAATGCCGAGTCGGGGGAAGGGGTGAATTCTAAAATTAAAAGTTCTTTCCCGCTGAAATAGTTTTTGCGCTTGTCTTTATGCTCATCGTTGCATATTTTTTTTACTTAAGGTTAGATTTTTGCCCATAAATGTCTCAGAAACGATTTGTGTGCAGTAACTGAGTTCAAGTTAAAAATGATGCAGTGCACAAAAGTGAATGAACATTGTGCTGCTGAACGGAAATGTGGTCCTCTTCTAAATGAGAAAACAATATGAGACACTACAGGTAAAAATATCTTACTGAAAATGCTATGGAAGGTCATGAGATGTAAGTCGGCAAAATGGCCTGATATTGAGAGAAAATTGAAGAATTTCTGTGTCCACTAAAATGGTTTGGCATGAGACAAGAAGAAATGCTCGTGCAAAAAGAAGTTATTCAAAGGATGGCACAAGTGGTATTTCAGGTCCATGAAACAAAATTTAATCATATTATTTTTGTCTTCAAATTTCCAGTTTCAAAATCAAAGTGCATCTAATCTTCTTCAGTCTTTCTAAACCCCAATAGAGCATAGGCCTTAACCAACTCACACCAAGTCATTCTATCCTTCGCTATCACATAAAGCCCTTACCATCTTTTTAACTTTACTCTCTGGCTACTTTCTCAGTGTGTTTTTTGGTCTTTCTTTTTTCCTATGCCCCTGTGGGTCCCAGTGCGAAGATATTCTAGTTATATTGTTCTCAGGTTTTCTTAATGTGTCCTATTTAACGCCAGCAGTTTTTTTTTTTTTTCACTTTCTGGTCCACTAAAACTTTGGCTCCCTCCCAAAGCACAGGCACCAGTGCACCTTATACATGGGATCTTTTATACATGGGGTTATAAGGTTTACTGGGGAACACTGTGGTTTCAAATAACCTGCTGTAGAATGCAGGCAAGTTTAGGACACAAATGAATGCAACAAATATATGCACACATCCTTTGCAGCCAAACTATATGTTAGGACAGCAAATAATTTTTTTTTAAATGCCCATTCATCTTCTTGATGGTCAATCCCACTCTGCGTTTACACGTCACGTCTGTCTCTCTGCCACTGATTTTTGTGTGTGGTTGCTCTCTCATTTTCTCTCTCCCTATGGCACTGTCTTTGTTTCTGTCACTTTCTCTAGCTGTGTATGCAATTATGTACACACTGAACAAACAGTGAGACCTTGGAGATGTCGATATATAGAAGAATAGGTTTCATTTAATAAAATGTGAAAATACATAAAGGAGAATAGGTTTTATGTCAGGCAATCTGAATACACATTCAGGAGAATAGGTTTTATGTCACAAAATGTGAATATACATACAGGAGAATAGGTTTTATGTCATGCAATGTGAATACTCATACATGAGAATAGGTTTTATGTCATGAAATGTGAATACTCATACAGGAGAATAGGTTTTATGTCATAAAATATGAATACTCATAAAGGAGAATAGGTTTTAATGTCACGAAATGTGAATACACATTTAGGAGAATAGGTGGGGTCCTAATGGAGCAATGATGCGCAATACAAGACTCTTAATGTCTATTAGCCTCTCTTGCTCAAGCCTACCTCACCTTCACGTGGTGGACCCTGTTCTTCCCAGCAATCCAGTTGAAGGTTGGGGTCTCAACCCCCAGCGGGAAACTGGATGGGACAACAAACGAGGTAAAGGCGAAAGACGAATGGATGAGCCTTCTCTCCTCGAGTATGATCACAGTCTACCCTAGTAAAACAAGGTGCTGAAGTCGGAGGCAACCAGCCAAGAGGCGCACCACAGCAATCAGGATGCCACGCATACACGCCATGGAAATATGTCTATATCAGCAAAACGTTATGGTGCTCGCCCTGTGATGGACTCTCAGGCAGGAGCAGTGCCGGGCCCTCTGCCTCGAAGAGGCCCAACCCAAATTACTGGAGGTCCTTCTCAAATGTCCTGTGGAGCCAGGGGACGTGAGAATAGAGCATCTGGCCGAACTAAGAAAGGAGTCAAATTAATGCACTGGAATGCAGAGGGGATTACAAATAAAAAGCTAGAGTTAGAAAATATTCTAAATGAGGAACAGATTCATATATGCTGTCTACAGGAAACCCACCTCACTGAAGACACAGTCTTCAAAATCAGAGGTTATCAGTGCTTCCGATCAGACCGGAAAGGCAGGAAAAAGGGTGGAATATTGACTCTTGTGAGGAACAATATCACTGCTAGCCAGACTAAAGTATTTATGGAGGGAGCAGAATATCAGATTCTGAAACTACAAACTGGAAATGCAGACTTCTACCTGATCAATTATTACTGCCCAAATGATCGTCCCCAGGCTTTAGACACAATCTCAGTGGAAGAAAAGATGATTCTATGTGGAGATTTTAACAGCCACTCACAAAGCTGGGGATATGACCATATAGACCAGAGAGGAGAGAAACTGGAGGAGTGGCAGGATGAGAACAGATTTGTTCTTATTAATAGGCCAACTGATCCACCCACATTCTACTCGAGGTCGTGGCACACCACTACTACCCCAGACCTAGCATTTCACTCTCCAGATCTGGAATGGAACATTAAACGAGTTGTTGGAAATCAACTGGGAGGCAGTGACCATCGACCGGTCTTCCTGAATGTAGAAAATGAGAAGGTCAGAGAAACTAGTACGCTGCCAAGGTGGAACTACAAGAAGGCTGACTGGACAATGTTCAAACACCGTACCAGTATACTGCTTGGAAATCTCAGCGTAGACCAGGATATAAACAAAGTAGTTAAAGAATTTAACAAATGCGTACTAAAGGCAGCAGGAGAATCAATACCAAGAGGTGCCCGTAAGCATTATAAGCCATACTGGAGTAATGAGCTAGAAAATTTACATAACGAAGTAGAAACATCCAGAAAGATAGCAGAGACCAGGCCAAACCAAGAACATCACAATAACTACCAGCATGCAAAAGCAAAATTTGTAAGGGCAAAGCTGCAGGTTAGAAGGGAAAGCTGGCAGGAGAAAACAAGGTCGCTGAACTTTGAAAAAGACACAAGAAAGTTATGGAAGCTTGTGAAACAAATTAATGATGAAGACACAGGGTGGAACTCAAAGATCACGCTGCAGAAAGATGGAAACATGGTCACAGGAAAAGAGGCAGCCAACCTATTTGCTGACACTTTTGCTTTAGATAACGACATTGAAATCAGTTCAGAGAAAAAACACGAAATTCAAGAAAAGACACAATTTAGAAGTCAGAAAGAAATAACATCAGAGGCGCTAGAGGTGCCAATTACACTTAATGAACTGGAGTTGGCCATTTCAAAGCTGAAAATGCTGAAGTCACCAGGAGCAGATGGTATATCAAACGAAATGATCAGAAACTTAGGAAAAGTAGCCAAAACAAAGCTTTTACAGATATTTAATGCTTGTTGGGCAACAGGGAATGTTCCACAGATCTGGAGAGAGGCAATTATGATACCCCTCATAAAGCCTGGGAAAGACAGTTCTAATGCTTCCAACTACAGACCAATCAGCCTCACAAGTTGTCTCTGTAAAACAATGGAGTGCATCACCAACCTCAGACTACAGTGGTACATTGAAAGTGAAAACATCATTACACCACAGCAGGCGGGCTTTAGAAAGTTCTATTCTACGGAAGACCAGACAACATACCTCTCCCAAGAAATAGAGGATGCTTTTCAAGATAAGAAACTGGTACTCGCGGCATGGATAGATTTAAGGAAAGCTTTTGATAAGGTTTGGAAGGAGGGGCTTTTGAAGAAATTGAGAAACTATAAAATAAATGGAAAAATGTACAATTGGATTAAAGCATATCTACATAACAGAAGAGCCCGGGTACAGGTAGATGGTTTTTTAAAAGTAAAAAAGTTCTACTGCGACAAGGCGTCCCTCAAGGTGGTGTCCTGTCGCCCACACTTTTCCTTTTATTTATCAACGATCTGGTTGCCGAGATACCAAATGGAATCAAAATGGCAATGTACGCCGACGACCTGGTACTGTGGTGCACCAATGAACATGCAACGATAGCCACAAAAACACTACAGCGGGCTACAAATGCACTTGAGGCATGGGCCAATAGATGGTGTGTCAGCATCAACACAGACAAATGTAGCACCACACTATTCACCCTCTCCCCAAAGCAAAAAGCTGGCACCATCAAAATAAACGAAATACCCCTGAGAGATGATAAAGAGCCCACATACCTAGGAGTCACATTTGATGACAGGTTGACATGGAGAAAACATATCAACAAGGCAGCAACCAAAGCCAGGAGGAAGACAGCAATACTAAGAAAACTAAGTGGAACCACATGGGGAGCAGATGGGAAAATACTCAATAAAGTATACAAGCAGAGCATACTTCCACACTTGGAATATGGGTCAACTGCATGGTGTTCAGCATCTAGTACCACATTAAAGGAGTTAGACAAAGTGCAAAATCAAGCGCTCAGAGTCATCACAGGAGGGATGAAATCAACCCCCCAAATTAGAAATGGAGAAAGCTGGGAAAACACAGGCACTGAGAGAACGCAGAGATACAAAGTTGCAAATACAAGCTGAAAAGTTCCTCAGTATGCCAGATCACCCGATGGAAAATAGATTTAAGAACCTAGCCTTGGGACGGTTAAAAAGAAGCAGCTTTATACACCAAGCAAAAAGAATATGTAGACAAACTCCTGACCTTCCAGAAATTGGCTGCCCACTAAAAAGTATTCCGGAACAAACCCCATGGAGAGAAAAAATGTAAACTAACGGTACAAATCCAGACAAATGTGAAAGGGATATTTGACAAGAAAGAGCAAGATAGTGTACAACGCAAAATGGCCACCCTCAGTTATATTGATGAAGAATACCCACAAGAACAATGGGTCAGAGTCTATACAGATGGGTCCGCAGAAAGTGCAGTTAGAAATGGTGGTGCTGGAGTGTACATCGAATTCCCAGATGGTACTAGGGATAAGTCCAGCGTACCAACCGGGAAGTACTGCCATAACTACGATGCAGAAACCCAGGCTATTAAGATAGCTACAGAGAAACTGCTAAATACCAACCTTGGCTCACAGTATGTGGTAATGCTTACAGATGCTAAATCAGTACTTGAAGCACTCCAGTCTAGGAAACTACCAGAATTGCAAACACTGCTGACACAACTCAGCGTTCAGCGAAGAGTCGTAATGCAGTGGATACCGTCTCATTGTGGAGTGCCTGGAAATGAGAAAGCTGATCAACTGGCAGGGGAAGGTGCGAAAAAAGAGCAGCCAGATGTACCAGTCACATACCACCAAAAGAAAAGAATCATTAAATCGATCAGGAAACCACCAGCCCCAGCACAAGACGACTATTTTATTATGGACAGACCAGAACAAGTCATTATCTTCCGCCTCAGAACAGGGCACAACCGATTACGTAACCACATGTTCACAAAATTCAAGATAGGTGTATCAGCCATGTGCACCTGTGGAAATGTGCCCCAGACCGCAGAGCATGTACTCCAGGACTGCACCGAATTTGACACATTAAGGCAAACCTTTTGGCCAGAAAGAACAACAGTGGAACGTAAACTCTATGGACCACTGAATGAACTAACAACGACAGTGAAATTTATACAAGAGACAAAACTGCTGATATAGATAACTTATTTCAGGCGAACGAAAGAAGAAGAAGAAGAAGAAGGAGAATAGGTTTTATTTCACAAAATGTGAATATACATACAGGAGAATAGGTTTCATTTGATAAAATGTGAATATACATATATGAGAATAGGTTTTATGTCATGAAATGTGAATACTCATACAGGAGAATAGGTTTTATGTCATAAAATGTGAATACTCATACAGGAGAATAGGTTTTATGTCATGAAATCAATAGTACAGGTTTTGGAGAGACTTGGAATTGAAGGAGGTCTGTTAAAATAAACACATTTAAAAATTTAAAAAATTTAAGCGAAATATTTTGCCCCATTAAAAGATACATCTTAAAAAAAAAATCATACTGCAGAAATGTCAGTCAAATGAGCACAAAGTAGACAGCAAAATTTAAGCGAAATATTTTGCCCCATTAAAAGATACATCTTAAAAAAAAAAATCATACTGCAGAAATGTCAAAGTCAAATGAGCACAAAGTAGACAGCAATCCGGGCCCCCTCCCCCCAACAAGCATGCTGTAGGGGTCAAATAATTGGGGGCTTAATTTGAAGTTAGAGTGCATCTGCCCGAGCAGCAAGGAGCAACCAACTGCACATAAATAAGCCAGTGAAACGTATGTACATGCAACATGGAACAAAGCCAAAGTCCAAATGAATGAACAACCAGGACTTTCTGGAGAAACATACAGCCAGTGAACAAAGAAGAAGAATACAGCAATACAAGTGGGAGATTTACATCTAGAGATGGGTTAATAAAGAGAGCAATGAGTGTGAGACAAAGTGAAAAGATCCATTGTAGCTAGCTTTGACTGTAGAGGTGGCAGCTGGCCGACTGACACATTCACTAACACCAGCCACCCAAACAGCTTGTTGTACTGAAGTGAGGTTGCCTGCAACGATTACCTTCACACCCTGCAATATACTGTGTTCATAGTCATTTGTCATCACCGGTAAGACCTCTGCCACCTCAAACAGTGCATTCTTCTTTTTCTGAAACATACAAAGTGTATTTGTTCAAAACAGCAGATATCAAAACCAATCCACTCACTTTAATGAGGCTGTTAAGGCTCAAGACTTTTCTAACTAATTCTTAGAGTAAAATTTATGTAGTCAGAAATCTGTCAGATGAAATGTACAAAGAATTACAAAAGTGGCACTGCTATAGGAACAAAAATAGGTGGAAGAAGCAAGAAAAACCCTACAATGACTTGAGGAGAGAGAGAGAGAGAGAGAGAGAGAGAGAGAGAGAGAGAGAGAGAGAGAGAGAGAGAGAGAGAGAGAGAGAGAGAGAGAGAGAGAGAGAGAGCAGAGGAGACAGGCTGCTTTATCATGATGCATACTAGACTAGTGAGGGTAGAACAGAATGGGTGAACTTGATGCAAGCCATATGTGACATATCAATATCACAAAACAATGATGATGATTAAATCTGCCAGTGGAAAATCTCTACAAGACTGGTTAGCACAGACTTTCACCCGGGCACGCATTCTCAGCGACTCAATGAATATGCTCAAGAAGATCAAGAAGGGTTGCACACAAAGCCAATGGGTGGAGTCCTCAAATAGATTTTTGTTGACAAAAATCAGTTTCATACTTGTTCCGGTGCATTCTGGTGTAAAGGGCAATGAACAAGCTGACAAAATTGCAAGTGATGCTCAAATGGGAAATGGACCAGCAATGGACAGGACTGATATACTCAATGCCCTCAGACAGGAGACTCAACTAAACAAATCAAGTAATGATTGTGAATCTGCAACACTGAACATATCAAATAGGGTGAAGCCAGACAAGAGATCTACATAGAGGCCCAAAGAAGAATAGCAAAACAACATAGAATTTGTGTCATAAGCCCCTACACACTGAGGGAGATACTGAAAAGGGGTTCTTAGCACTTACTGACTGAATGGTTCAATGTGCGATGATGATAATCTGTCGACTAACTAACTAACTATATACATATATAGTGGAAGGGGGCAATAGGAGGTTCATGGTCAAGTCATTTTCCTCATGCTTAAAAAAGCCAAATGGGTTCATTTCATTGACTGCATAATTCAGTTAGCAAGTACATTTTACTGCAGAAATCCCTAAAGACTAACTTTTCTTCTACCTTGGTGCCAACATGCTACTGCCGCTGAACTATCTTTCGCCCCTCCAATCTCGTAAACTATCAGGGTATGTGAGACTGGCAATGGAATTTCGCATGGGGAGGGACATATCCGTGATTCAATGTAAGTAAATGCAATTACTTCTTTGTGTTCACCAGCTGTCAATTCCAGCACAAAGTTCTAGTGTTCATCCACCTCTGGACTTTCTTGTTCCAGAACCCCAGTATTGGTGTGCACTTTAAAGATCTAGCTTACATGTAGGCAGACGGTTGACAGGCATACGCAATCCAACTTTGAAGGAAGCCCAGATTAGTCATGCTTGTTGGGAAGGCAGTGGGTTTATTCTTACTTTCTCCCACAATGGGCCCCGGAATGCACACAGCGAATGTGCAATTACAATATTTCACATCTGTGGAGGGACACCGTGATTTAGTGGATGTATGCTCAATCACAGTTATTCTGTTACTCATTTCATGATAATATGTCATGGGAGCACCACTCTGATTCATGTGTGGAGGGACACAGTGATTTAGTGGATGTATGCTCAATCACGGTTTTTCTGTGTTACTCATGTCATGTGTCATGGGTAGACACCACTTTGATTCATATGTAGAGGGACACAGTGATTCAGTAGACGTATCTAGAGTTACAATACTTCTTTGTTATTCTTTTCTTAGTAGCATGTCTACACCCCTCTCTGATTTATGAAGTTAGTGTGTCTGACCTGGTCATAAATGTTTACTTTCCAAGGTAATATGTCTCCATTGGTAAGTATTTCTGTCTTGATACATTTTCTTTGGCAAACCAGTTGCCGCCTTCTTTTCACAACTTCCAAATTATGTGGAATTTATTACTACAATGTGTATAAACCCCCTCTTATTTGCAGCTAATGTAAAAGACAAGGTATTCAATAATGACTAGCAAAGAACTGAGATACAAACTGTTAAAGAAAAATAAAAGGTCCCTTGCTTTAAAAAAAAATTAAATATATTAGAAACTAGAGGATTTCACTATCAAAGAGATGAAACAGAACTGTTATCTCATTAGAAAGAAATAATTGTAATAAATATTCCACTCCAAGGTTGGGAGTGAACCTGTTAAGTTAAGAAGTCAAACCCCTTCAGACACGCCCCTCCCCTCCTATTTTTTCCTCCATCAGTTAGTAAGTTACCAATATAAAGAGTGCTATTTGCCAATCTAATTTCTGAGAAATTTGTATATATTATCTATTTTCAGACAAAAATTGTGTGTACTGTATCCCGATTTCTTTATACCATAACTAAGAGTAAGACTGGTCAAAGCAATAAGCTGTTTAGCCGAGGAGCTATTATCAAGCTTTGACAGAGTCAGACACTAGGTCCCTATCTTTGGCAGCCAGCAAACAGTTCCAGTGCCAATAGGTACCATTAACATTGATAAAGAATAATGGATTGGGGCAATATCAGCCAATTAAGATGTGCAACTCAGGGTGTTGGTGTGTAATAAAACGCTGATAGCTGATTTCTAGTTTACTAAAAAGGCATAAGTGCCCATCTCTTGGCACCGTTTCTTCAAATTCTATTATACTGTGCCAAGTCTGATAAATAAATATATAACTATTAGTATTATAAGACAGTAATGATCATTTGATATTCATACCTCTTCCTTGAAGTGAAATTCTATGTACATCTTGAAGTCAAACTGATCAGCCAGGGCTTCCCTTTTCTTCTTCAAATTATTCCTCAGTCTGCTAACTGCTGCACTTTTTCTGGTGACGGGATCTCCCATATTTTTTGTTTAAATCTCGGAGAGGTTTTACTAAATCAACTTTACTTACAAATTTTTCCTTCCAGAACACCTCAGCTTTGCTGACAAAACAAACTGGTGTCTAAACCGTGACTGACCAACCTTGTGCGTGGATCACCGCAATGGCAACATCACATAAATTTGAGCAATTAATTATGCAATTTCATAAAAGAAAATTATTTTCAACATGCTTAATGCATTTCCTAAACATGTTTAATAAATTGCCTAACCAAGTCCTAAGAGTCGGCCATCGCCAAGGAGGTGTCATCTTTATTCGGACCTGGGATTCTTACTCCAACAGGTTCGTTCAATTTGTGGCTAAACATTGACCAGAATTGTGTTATTACAGCTATGTTTTCATTGCCGTTATGATTTTCACATGCCGTCTCCAAAATATTTGCGTGTTGCTGTGGCATGACGGAGGATTGTTTTCCAAATATTTAATCTGTGAGTCCACGTAAACGTGGGGGACAAGTCTGGGGCTAAGAATCTTCCACAACTGTGGATCAAGATGGCGTAATATCTCAGAGGATATCAAGAGGAAGTTCATGCCTATTGTGTGTTTTGGAACTCTTCTGTGCAAGGGAAATCACTGTAATATAAAAGTCACTATTGTCGTCGTCATCATCATCATTATCATCCTGCATTACAAATTGTCCCCTTCAGGATTGCAGTTCGCAGGATTAACAACCCAATTATGGGAATCCTATGAGTACAAATTCCGGTTAGCACTGTTCAACCATAAGGTTAAATTGTGGCTCCAGTTGCGAAGTAGCCCAAAGTCCAAACTAGACAGGGATATCATCCTGTTGGGACATTCTGTCTCATAGTGTTCGTTGTTTAGCCCTCCATTCTTTTATATCCTACACAATGCCTTCGATATCATTGACGGAATCCAATCCAACACGTTGGTCTCTCATATCTAAGTTCGTAGAGCTGATGTCCCAGGCCTCACAATAAACAACAGAAACATAAAAAGACACGCAAAAAGATATAGTTGGGTTTCATCTTCGATAGGAGCCTGTCAGTCAGGGACCATGTGGAGGTCACTGCAGCAGAAAGCCAGAGGGGTTCTTTGCGCTTAAATTTATGGCAGCAATGAACATGGGGGAATAAATGCTGTTCATGTTGTACCAGCGCTTGATGGTTTTTGTGACTGAGTATGGACTGGAGCTGCCACCGTATCACAGGGTCAGCAGGTGTCACTTGAGCACATCAAGAATGAAGCTTTGCCAGTAATTCTATGATGTTCAAGAGACACCAATGTAGTCTTTATGCGATATATACTTGCACTGTCAACTTTTGCAGACTGGCTGAAGGGGCTGCAAGCTAATTCAGGGAAGTAGCTGACAGATAGCCGCTTATTCGTGAAGACATGACTGCAACAGAGTCACGGGCTGGTGGGGGGACAGTCTTGGATGGCACAAGTAGAGGACACAGTGATGTGTGTATTCTCTGGGGGGTGAGGTGGATTGGGTCAAATCCAAGGGATGCTGTTATCTGTGGCTCTGTGCTGAGAGGCAAATGAAGTCCATGGGGGTTCATTGCGAAAAGTAATTAAGAACGCTTAGTGCAATAAAGTCTAGCGTATGACACCACATCTACTACAGTGTTTCACACACTTGTGTGTGTGTGTGTGTGTGTGTGTGTGGCCCACCACCCCTTTTTCAGTGAAAACATCATACAGCCTCCCCCCCCCCCCACTCTTTTTACCCGCGATGACCCACATTTTCATAATTTTTGCCTTGGAGTAAATTTAGTTGAATAGCCCTGGTGTGTGTGTGTGTATATGTATGTATGTATGTGTGTGTGTGTGTGTGTGTGGGGGGGGGGGGTAAATACTGAAAAAAATGTCTAAGACTGTGAAGAAGTTTCGTCTGCTTTGTAAACTTGCAGCTGAGTAAACTTAATGTACTTATTTATTTAATTTGATAACCCGCCCAGGAAGACCTGGGTATTCAGACACCGGAGTTAGGGGGTTCAGACACCTTGAGTCTGGGAGTTCAGACACCGGAGCTTAGGGGTTCAGACAATGTGAGTCAGGGGTTCAGACACTGGAATTTGTGGGGTTCAGACACCGGACCCTGGGGAAAGGGGGGGGGGGCACTAGACACCGTAGCTTGGGGGTTTAGACACCGGAGCTTTGGGTAAAGGAGGGGGGGGGGAGGGATTGAGACGCCGGAGCTTGGGAGCTCAGACACTGGAGCTTTAAAGGAATAAGACACCAGAGCTTGGGGGGGGGGGGTTGAGACACCAGAGCTTTGGGTTCAGACACCGGAGTTTGAGGTTCAGACACCGGAGCGTGGGGTTCAGACACCGGAACTTGGGGTTCAGACACCAGAGCTTGGGGTTCAGACACCGGAGCTTGGGGTTCAGACACTAAACCTTGGGGGGGGGGGGGGGTTCAGACACCGGAGCTTGGGGTTCAGACACCGGAGCTTGGGGTTCAGACACCGGAGCTTGGGGTTCAGACACCGGAGCTTGGGGTTCAGACACCGGAGCTCGGGGTTCAGACACCGGAGCTTGGGGTTCAGACACCGGAGCTTGGGGGGGGGGGGGGATTTGAGACACCATAGCTTGGGAGTTCAGACACTGGAGCTCTGGGGGGTTTACACCGGAACTTGGGAGCTCAGATGCCGGAGCCTGGGGCTCAGACACCAGAGCCAGGGAGCACAGTCACCGGAGCCTGGGGGACTCAGACACCTGGAGCCCTCACCCAAATCTTCTAAGGAAAGAGAGGCTCCGCCCCCACCCCTAGAACATTTGAAATGGGGCTAAATGGTCCCCCTACAAACTTTTTTTTTCAAAAAGTATTTGTTTATACATTTTCAAATGCATTTTTATATTTATTTATCATCGGCAGATAATACAAATAATAAGTGTTTTTGCACACTTAAATAAGGATTAAGCTCACTGAGCAGCACCCTTAGACAATTATAAGTGTTTATGCCATGATCCCCCCCCCCCTCCTTTTTTTTTTCTTCAAGATTTCGTGCTGACGGTACTCCTGCTGGAAGTTTTTTTAATGTGTCACTCCGCCGGGGTACAAATTTGAACGTATTGCTGCTGCTTACATCTTGCATCACGGGATGAGTGTACTCAGATGGCGCTGGTATTCCCAACTGGTCGAGTAAATGTTTCACGCGGTCGTGCTAATAGAACAGTTTAATGCATATCTGATGATGGCGCTGCCAGATCAATTCCATGAACACTTTGTCTGTTACTGACATCTATACTGAATGTAGCAGCCTAGTGTTTCTGTAATATTTTCCTGTTTCCACGAGCTCCGTGTAACGTTAATAAAATAGTCACGGTACAGTTGTAATAGTGTTGCTTTCTGTGTTAATGAATCGCTTACGGTAGCTGAACTAGTGTCAGCAGGGGGGCTGACATATAGAAATAATGGGGGAAAAGGTGGGGGAGAGCCTAAAGGAGTTCCAGTTGTTTTGTTAGGACTGGTATTTATTGGTCTCTAGTCTTATTGTTACTGCTATATAGACTGTATTCAATAGATCTCATGTCTGGGCTAGATTATTTTTTTTCTAGTCCCCTCCTAACGAACTCTTTTTCTTTTTTTTTCCTTGGCACTTAGGGCCTTTTGCTTCTAGTACGATAATAATAGTAATAATAAAAATATCAATTTTAAAAATAGTAAACAATAAAAATCAAAATCAGGGCTTTCCGTTTTTTTTTAATGCAGTACGCGGCAGTTAGCAGCACTGGCACTTTTTTCATGCATCATTTAGTTTTCAGCGGTACTATAATAAACACTGTGCTAAGTACAGGCACATTTTTGAGACACTTCGAGTATTGAGCAATTAAACGGCTTCTTCGGTGCAATTGACAAATAAACGAAGACGGTTTAAATAAAAATATAAATTTAATCAACATTTATACAGTGAAGAGGTCTTAGGTTCGAATCTTCTTCTTCTTCTTCTTCTTCTTCTTTATGTCCACTTTTACCGCTTCGGGTGTCGAGGGAAATATATGGTTCTGCTTCGTGCTCTTCTGGCTGTTTCGACCATAGACACATCGTGGTGCTGTAGAGTTTATCTGGTGTTATCTTCCCATTTTTTCTTGGTCTACCTCTCGCTCTACGCCCCTCTCCTCATTTGGTATGTGTCGTGTATGTTATAACATCAGAAGTCATTCTCTCCAAGTGGACAAACCATTTGACGTCTTGTCCTTGTATGTAATGAAGAATGGGTTCTGTGCCGACTTTATCTT